>WNMK01000057.1:0-243284 GCA_009819775.1 Phoenicopterus ruber ruber | reverse complement strand
GCCATATACTATTAAAGGGTGAGCGGGTCTTGCTGATCACTCCCTGGCTTGCCAGTCGACGAATCAGTTTATGGATGGGGGGGGTCAGGGAGTCTCTGTTGGTGCGATATTGCCGTCGGTGCACCGTTGTGGTAGCAATTGGTACCTGTTGTTCTTTGACCCTCAGCAACCCCACAACGGAAGGCTCCTCTGAAAGACCGGGCAAGGTGGACAGCTGCTTAATGTCCTCTGTCTCCACAGCAGCTATACCAAAAGCCCACCGGTACCCTTTTTGGTCCTTGAAATACCCTCTCCTTAGGTAGTCTATGCCAAGGATGCACGGAGCATCTGGGCCAGTCACAATGGGGTGCCTCTGCCACTTGTTCCCAGTTAGGCTCACTTCGGCCTCCAGTAAAGTTAACTCCTGGGACCCCCCTGTTACTCCAGAAATAGAAATGCGTTCAGCCCCTCTATAGTTCGATGGCATTAGGGTGCACTGCGCACCAGTGTCCACTAGAGCCTTGTACTTCTGGGGGGGCTGATGTGCCAGGCCATCGAATCCACACAGTCCAGTAAACTCGGTTGTCCCTCTCCTCCACCTGGCTGGTGGGCCCCTCTAACTCTGTTTATAATACCCACTGTCAACAAATGGGTTCGTGTGGGATGCATGGGGTTGAATCTCATCCCTGTTTCTCATTTCTTGTAAGTACGAATCAGAAGCCCTTCTACCCCATCTGGGGAACTGCCCACTGGAGACTGGAGCAGCACTTTCCCTGGTATAGCCCTTATTTGTAGCTGTTTTCTTTTTCAACTCACGTACCCTTGCCTCTAGGGTTGAGGTGGGTTTTCCATCCCACTTTCTCATGTCCTCTCCATGGTCACGGAGGTAAAAACCACAGAGTACTTCGCCGTGTGTACCGTCTCTCTTGAGCAGGGGAAAATTTTCTCCTAACAGCTGAGATTCTGGTCCGTACAGGTGGCAAGTAGGCCCTTTCCTCTTTGAGTTGCCGAAACTCCTGGCACATTCTTTCGGACAGTTTTTCCACAGCCGAGACACAGGCCCGTATGGAGGAAGAGATATTGTCCTCATACTGTCGGAGTTGGTTAGCCACTGCACGCACCAGTGGTGCCTCATCGTCTTTCCAACTCATTGTTGCCAATGAGTTGGCATACGATGATGGTGCCCTATGTAAAAACTTCCTCAACACGGCTCGGGTACTTTGGACCTCATCTGGATCTACGGGCGTCTGCGGGTCATCCAGGTCATGGTAAATCAATTCCCGCACAGCTAATTCCCTCAGAAAGTGAATACCTCCCTCCATATTGGTCCACTTCTTTGGGTGGCATATAATGTCTTCCTTAAAGAAATACCTCTTCCGCACACCTGACAGGAGTCTCCTCCAGAGACTGCGGGCTTCTGGCTCTCTTCCAATTGCCCTGTCAGTGGCTGCTTCCTTAGACAAGGATCCCAGCTGCCTGGCTTCCCTGCCCTCTAGTTCCAGGCTACTGGCCCCGTTGTCCCAGCATCGGAGCAGCCAGGTGACGAGCTGCTCACCTTGATTACGGCTGTAATCTTTCCGGCTATCTCGCAGCTCAGTCAGGGATAGGGGTCGGGTGATTATCTCTGCTTCTGCCTCTCCCTGTTCCTGTGATGTCCCTGCTTCATCTTCACATTTCGGAACGCGAGCTGATTTCTTTGTGCTTCTCTTCTTTTGTATACGGGCAACTGATAAAGGCACAGCAGCCACGGTGCACATAGCTGGGGCTTGAACGGCCGCGGTGCCCATGGCAGGGGTTGAGACGGCCGCGGGGGTGGAGCAGTTGCAGCGCCCATGGCCCGTAGCAGCGATTGAGGCAGCAGCGGTGGCCGCGGAGGGAGTATAGCAGTGGCGGCAGGGGCTGGCACAGCCTCAGCGGGGGCTGGAGCAGCCGCGATGCCAATAGCAGGGGTGGAGCGGCCGCTGCGCCCGTGGCGGGGGACAGCGTGGCCGCGGGGGCTGTAGCAGGGAACTAGGGTGGCCCTGAGCCTACGCCTGCACCGGCTTCTAAGCAAAATTAGACACAAATTCATTCCTAGTGATAGGAGTAGCAAGTCGGTCCGAATATCCCAAAAGTACTCCAAGTTCTCAGAAACTCCGTAACTAACCAGGAGAGCAACGAGAAATCAAAGGAAGGCATTTTTACCCAGGAGGGGAAAAAAGCGAAGGAGGAAGTTTCCCCCTGTTGACCCCCCCGGGAAGGAAAAGATAAAGGAATAATTACTGATAGTCCCCACCACATTGCTCCCGAAGTACGAAGCTGTAACTGTTGGTGATGCTTCATTCTGCACATGGCTTTCCCCCAATGTATATGATACAGGTAGTAAACTGGTCTAAACACCGATGATTTTACCATGCCATAAGCCAGTGCTAAACGACACACCGAATCAATAAACCTAATCAAAAGGCCAGAGGTAACAGACCACACATAAACAGTGACAACCAGAATACAGCAAGGTGATGCACGATACAGGTCTGAGAAGCACTCTGTAAACAACTCAAACAACATTGTGACCAGCAGCAATTAAAGTAATACAACAGATGCTTATAACAAGTTGTTTTAACACAGTCTGGTCGAGTCTGTTGTTATCTCAACCCTTTGAGCCTGATCGGGGCTTTAAACCCTGGACTCTCAATCTGATGCTCTCTCAGCTGAGCTAGCCAGACCCTTCTCGAGCACCACGTTGTGCGCCAAAAGGGACTGTCGTGGTTTAACCCCAAATTGAAACCCAATACCACGCAGCTGCTCGCTCACTCCCCCCCGTTAGGTTGGGGACGAGAATTGGAGAGAAAGGAAAACTCGAGTGTTGAGATAAAAGAAGTTCACCAGGAGAGCAAAGAAAAAAAATATTAATAATGATAATATATAAAAGGATAATAGAATATATAAAACAAACGATACACAAATTCTCACCACCCGACGACCGATACAGCCCGTCCCGAGCAGCAGTGAGGGAGCAGGGGTATCCCCCCAGCTACCACAGAACAGCAAGTTCCAGGGAAAGCGGGCAAAGGAACGAACGAAAAACAAAAACGTTAAAATTGGGAAACAAAAAGCAACCCGAAGGGAAGCTTAAGGATTAAGGCAAGTTAAAGATCTCCAAAAGCCCCAAAGAGGAAAAAAGATCTAGAAAAAACCAAAAACTAGTGGCCCAACGACAGCCCCTTGCTTATATAGGGCATGACGTCTTTGGTATGGCATACTATCTTTGGCCAGTTTGGATCAACTATCCTGTCTTTACCCCTCCCAAGTTTTGCGTCTCCACGTTAGCAGAACCTGGAAAATAGCAAAATGTCCATGGTGGTTCAGCAGCAACATCAGTGTGCGATCACTGTTCTTCTCACACTAAAGCCAAAACACAGGAGCTGCCGAAAACAATACTAGCTCCATCCCGGCCTAAACCAGGACAACATGCTAAGGACATGTTAAGAACATGCTAAGGACAAGTGACCCAGAGGCCTCCCAGGGGGCTCCCAGGGGGCTAGGGAGGGGCCAAGATGGCGGCCGGGGCCCGGGGGGGGGGGGTCCTAGCGGTGGTTTTCTGATGAACATGCTAAGGACATGCGAAGAACATGTGACCCAGAGGCCTCCCACGGGGCTCCCATGGGGTTGGGGAGGGGCCAAGATGGCGGCCGGGGCCCGGGGGGGGGTCCTAGCAGTGGTTTTCTGATGAACATGCTAAGGACATGCTAAGAACATGTGACCCAGAGGCCTCCCAGGGGGCTCCCAGGGGGCTGGGGAGGGGCCAAGATGGCGGCCGGGGCTCGGGGGGTGTCCTAGCGGTGGTTTTCTGATGAACATGCTAAGGACATGCTAAGAAGATGTGACCCAGAGGCCTCCCAGGGGGTTCCCGTGGGGCTGGGGAGGGGCCAAGATGGCGGCCGGGGCCCGCGGGGGGTCCTAGCGGTGGTTTTCTGATGAACATGCTAAGAAGACGTGACCCAGAGGCCTCCCAGGGGGCTCCCAGGTGGCTGGAGAGGGGCCAAGATGGCGGCCGGGGACCGCGGGGGGTCCTGCCTGTGGGTTGGGGGTGAACACGCTAAGCACACGCTAAGCACACGCTAAGCACATGCTAAATACAGGTTACCCAGAGGCCTGCCGGGGGCTCCCGTGGGGCTGGGGAGGGGCCAAGATGGCGGCCAGGGCCCGGGGGGGGTCCTAGCGGTGGATTTCTGATGAACATGCTAAGAACATGCTAAGAACATGTGACCCAGAGGCCTCCCAGGGGGCTGCCAGGGGGCTGGGGAGGGGCCAAGATGGCGGCCGGGACCCGGGGGGGTCCTGCCTGTGGGTTGGGGGTGAACACGCTAAGCAGACGCTAAGCACACGCTAAGCACATGCTAAGCACATGCTAAGGACAGGTGAGCCAGAGGCGTCGCGGGGGTTCCCGTGGGGCTGGGGACAGGCCAAGATAGCGCCCGGGGCCCGGGGGGGGTCCTAGTGGTGTTTCTCTGATGAACATGCTAAGAACATGCTAAGAACATGCTAAGAAGACGTGACCCAGAGGCCTCCCAGGGGGCTCCCGTGGGGCTGGGGAGGGGCTAAGATGGCGGCTGGGGCCCGGGGGGGTCCTGCCTGTGGGTTGGGTGTGAACACGCTAAGAACACGCTAAGCACACGCTAAGCACATGCTAAGCACATGCTAAGCACACGTGACCCAGAGGCCTGCCGGGGGGGGTTCCCGTGGGGCTGGGGAGGGGCCAAGATGGCGGCTGGGGCCCGGGGGGGGTCCTAGCGGTGGTTTTCTGATGAACATGCTAAGGACATGCTAAGGACACGTGACCCAGAGGCCTCCCAGGGGTCTCCTAGGGTGCTGGCGAGGGGCCAAAATGGCGGCCGGGACCCGGGGGGTTCCTGCCTGTGGGTTGGGTGTGAACAGACTAAGGACACGCTAAGCACACGCTAAGCACATGCTAAGAACATGCTAAGGACAGGTGACCCAGAGGCCTCCCAGGGGGCTCCCTGGGGTCTGCGGAGGGACCAAGATGGCGGCCGGGGCCCAGGGGGGGTCCTAGCGGTGGTTCTCTGATGAACATGCTAAGAACATGCTAAGAACATGCTAAGAACACGTGACCCAGAGCCCTCCCGGGGGGGTTCCCGTGGGGCTGGGGAGGGGCCAAGATGGCGGCTGGGGCCCGGGCGGGTCCTGCCTGTGGGTTGGGAGTGAACACGCTAAGCACAGGCTAAGCACACGCTAAGCACATGCTAAGCACATGCTAAGGACACGTGACCCAGAGGCCTGCCGGGGGGGGTTCCCGTGGGGCTGGGGAGGGGCCAAGATGGCGGCCGGGGCCCGGGGGGGGTTCTAGCAGTGGTTTTTGGATGAACATGCTAAGGACATGCTAAGAACATGTGACCCAGAGGCCTCCCAGGGGGCTCCCATGGGGTTGGGGAGGGGCCAAGATGGCGGCCGGGGCCCGGGCGGGTCCTGCCTGTGGGTTGGGCGTGAGCACACTAAGCACACGCTAAGCACACGCTAAGCACATGCTAAGCACATGCTAAGGACACGTGACCCAGAGGCCTCCCACGGGGCTCCCATGGGGTTGGGGAGGGGCCAAGATGGCGGCCGGGGCCCCGGGAGGTCCTGCCTCTGAGTTGTGGGTGAGCACGCTAAGCACACGCTAAGCACACGCTAAGCACACGCTAAGCACATGCTAAGGACAGGTGACCCAGAGGCCTCGCGGGGGTTCCCGTGGGGCTGGGGAGGGGCCAAGATGGCGGCCGGGGCCCGGGGGGGGCCCTAGCGGTGGTTCTCTGATGAACATGCTAAGAACATGCTAAGAACATGCTAAGAACATGTGACCCAGAGGCCTCCCAGGGGTCTCCTAGGGTGCTGGGGAGGGGCCAAGATGGCGGCCGGGGCCCGGGGGTGGTCCTAGCGGTGGTTTTTGGATGAACATGCTAAGCACTTGCTAAGGACACGTGACCCAGTGGCCTCCCGGGTGGTGCTGTGGGGCTGGGGAGGGGCCAAGATGGCGGCCGGGGCCCGGGGGGGGTCCTAGAGGTGGTTTTCTGATGAACATGCTAAGGACATGCGAAGAACATGTGACCCAGAGGCCTCCCAGGGGGCTCCCATGGGGTTGGGGAGGGGCCAAGATGGCGTCCGGGGCCCGGGGGGGTCCTAGCGGTGGTTCTCTGATGAACATGCTAAGGACATGCTAAGAACATGCTAAGGACACGTGACCCAGAGGCCTCCCGGGGTGTTGCCGTGGGGCTGGGGAGGGGCCAAGATGGCGGCCGGGGCCCGGGGGGGGGTCCTGCCTGTGGGTTGGGAGTAAACACGCTAAGCACAGGCTAAGCACACGCTAAGCACATGCTAAGCACAAGCTAAGGACACGTGACCCAGAGGCTTCCAGGGGGTTCCCGTAGGGCTGGGGAGGGGCCAATCTGGCGGCCGGGGCCCGGGGGGTGTTCCTAGCGGTGGTTTTCTGATGAACAATGCTAAGGACATGGCGAAGAACATGTGACCCAGAGGCCTCCCAGGGGGCTCCCGTGGGGCTGGGGAGGGGCCAAGATGGCGGCCGGGGCCCGGGGGGGGTCCTAGCGGTGGTTTCTGATGAACATGCTAAGGACATGCTAAGAACATGTGACCCAGAGGCCTCCCAGGGGGCTCCATGGGGTTGGGAGAGGGGCCAAGATGGCGGCCGGGGCTGGGGGGAGTCCTAGAGGTGGTTTCTCTGATGATCATGCTCAGAACATGCTAAGAACATGCTAAGGACACGTGACCCAGAGCCTCCCGGGGGGGTTCCCGTGGGCTGGGGAGGGGCCAAGAATGGCGGCCGGGCCCGGGGGGGGGGTCCTGCCTGTGGGTGGGAGTAAACACGCTAAGCACAGGCTAAGCACACGCTAAGCACATGCTAAGCACAAGCTAAGGACACGTGACCCAGAGGCTTCCAGGGGGTTCCCGTAGGGCTGGGGAGGGGCCAAATCTGGCGGCCGGGGCCCGGGGGGGGTGTCCTAGCGGTGGTTTTCTGATGAACATGCTAAGGACATGCGAAGAACATGTGACCCAGAGGCCTCCCGGAGGTTCCCGTGGGGCTGGGGAGGGGCCAAGATGGCGGCCGGGGCCCGGGGGGATCCTAGCGGTGGTTTTCTGATGAACATGCTAAGGACATGCTAAGAAGACGTGACCCAGAGGCCTCCCAGGGGGCTCCCAGGGGGCTGGGGAGGGGCCAAGATGGCGGCCGGGGCCCGGGGGGGGGTCCTAGCGGTGGTTTTCTGATGAACATGCTAAGGACATGCTAAGAACATGTGACCTAGAGGCCTCCCAGGGGGCTCCCATGGGGTTGGAGAGGGGCCAAGATGGCGGCCGGGGGCTGGGGGGAGTCCTAGAGGTGGTTCTCTGATGATCATGCTCAGAACATGCTAAGAACATGCTAAGGACACGTGACCCAGAGGCCTCCCGGGGGGTTCCCGTGGGGCTGGGGAGGGGCCAACATGGCGGCCGGGGCCCGGGGGGGGTGTCCTAGCGGTGGTTTTCTGATGAACATGCTAAGAACATGCTGAGATCATGCTAAGAACACGTGATCCAGAGGCCTCCCAGGGGGCTCCCAGGGGGCTGGGGAGGGGCCAAGATGGCGGCCGGGGCCCGGGGGGAGGTCCTAGCGGTGGTTTTCTGATGAACATGCTAAGGACATAGAATCATAGAATCATAGAATACTTCTGGTTGGAAGAGATCTCCGAGATCATCGGGTCCAACCTTTAACCTCTCACTCCCAGAGTGAGAGTCCAGGTACACAACGCCCACAGCCTTTCCCTCATCCACTAAGATGTGACGCAGAGGCTTCCCACGGGGCTCCCATGGGGTTGGGGAGGGGCCAAGATGGCGGCCGGGGCCTGGGGGGGGTCCTAGCGGTGGATTTCTGATGAACATGCTAAGGACATGCTAAGAACATGTGGCCCAGAGGCCTCGCAGGGGGCTCCCATGGGGCTGGGGAGGGGCCAAGATGGCGGCCGGGGCGCGGGGGTGTCCTCCCTGTGGGTTGGGGGTGAACACGCTAAGCACAGGCTAAGCACACCCGAAGCACATGCTACGTACATGCTAAGAACACGTGACCTAGAAGCCTCCCAGGGGGTTCCCGTGGGGCTGGCGAGGGGCCAAGATGGCGGCCGGGGCCCGGGGGGGGGTCCTAGCGGTGGTTTTCTGATGAACATGCTAAGAAAATGCTGAGATCATGCTAAGAACACGTGATCCAGAGGCCTCCCAGGGGGCTCCCATGGGGTTGGGGAGGGGCCAAGATGGCGGCCGGGGCCCGAGGGGGTCCTGCCTGTGGGTTGGGAGTGAACATGCTAAGCACAGGCTAAGCACACGCTAAGCACATGGTCAGCACATGCTAAGCACATGCTAAGGACAGGTGACCCAGAGGCCTGCTGGGGGGGGTTCCCGTGGGGCTGGGGAGGGGCCAAGATGGCGGCCGGGGTCCGGGGATGGTCCTAGCGGTGGTTTTCTGATGAACATGCTAAGGACATGCTAAGAACATGTGACCTAGAGGCCTCCCAGGGGGCTCCCATGGGGTTGGGGAGGGGCCAAGATGGCGGCCGGGGCCCGGGGGGGTCCTAGCGGTGGTTCTCTGATGAAAATGTTAAGCACATGCTAAGAACATGCTAAGAAGACGTGACCCAGAGGCCTCCCAGGGGGCTCCCAGGGGGCTGGGGAGGGGCCAAGAGGGTGGCCAAGGCCCGGGCGGGTCCTGCCTGTGGGTTGGGGGTGAACAAGCTTAGCAGAGGATAAGCACACGCTAAGCACATGCTAAGCATATGCTAAGGACAGGTGACCCAGAGGCCTGCCGGGGGGCTCCCAGGGGTCTGGGGATGGGCCAAGATGGCGGCCGGGGCCTGGGCGGGGTCCTAGCGGTGGTTTTCTGATGAACATGCTAAGAACATGCTAAGGACATGCTAAGAACATGCTAAGAACACGTGACCTAGAAGCCTCTCAGGGGGCTCCCGTGGGGCTGGGGAGGGGCCAAGATGGCGGCCGGGGCCCGGGGGGGTCCTAGCGGAGGTTTTCTGATGAACATGCTAAGGACATGCTAAGAACATGTGACCCAGAGGCCTCCCGGAGGTTCCCGTGGGGCTGGGGAGGGGCCAAGATGGCGGCCGGGGCCCAGGGGGTCTCCTAGCGGTGGTTTTCTGATGAACATGCTAAGAACATGCTAAGGACATGCTAAGAGCATGTGACCCAGAGGCCTCCCACGGGTCTCCCATGGGGTTGGGGAGGGGCCAAGATGGCGGCCGGGGCCCGGGCGGGTCCTGCCTGTGGGTTGGGAGTGAACACGCTAAGCACAGGCTAAGCACACGCTAAGCACATGCTAAGAACATGCTAAGGACACGTGACCCAGAGGCCTGCCGGGGGGGGTTCCCGTGGGGCTGGGGAGGGGCCAAGATGGCGGCCGGGGCCCGGGCGGGTCCTGCCTGTGGGTTGGGAGTGAACACGCTAAGCACAGGCTAAGCACACGCTAAGCACATGCTAAGAACATGCTAAGAACACGTGACCCAGAGGCCTCCCAGGGGGCTCCCAGGGGGCTGGGGAGGGGCCAAGATGGCGGCCGATGCCCGGCATGATCTTCCTGTGGGCTGGGAGTGAACACGCTAAGCACAGGGTAAGCACACGCTAAGCACATGCTAAGCACATGCTAAGGACACGTGACCCAGAGGCCTCCCGGGGGGGGTTCCCGTGGGGCTGGGGAGGGGCCCAGATGGCGGCCGGGGCCTGGTGGGGGGCCAAGCGGTGGTTTTGTGATGAACATGCTAAGAACATGCTAAGGACATGCTAAGGGCACGTGACCCAGAGGCCTGCCGCGGGGGGTTCCCGTGGGGCTGGGGAGGGGCCAAGATGGCGGCCGGGGCCCGGGGGGGTCCCAGCGGTGGTTCTATGATGAACATGCTAAGAACATGCTAAGAACTTGCTAAGAACACGTGACCCAGAGGCCTCCCAGGGGGCTCCCGTGGGCTTGGGGAGGGCCAAGATGGCGGGTCGGGGCCGGGGGGGTCCTAGAGGTGGTTTCTGATGAACATGCTAAGACATGCTAAGAACGTGCTAAAAACACGTGAACCAGAGGCCTCCCAGGGGGCTCCCAGGGGGCTGGGGAGGGGCCAAGATGGCGGCCGGGGCCCGAGGGGCTCCTGCCTGTGGGTTGGGGGGTGAACACGCTAAGCACACGCTAAGCACACGCTAAGCACATGCTAAGCACATGGTAAGGACACGTGACCCAGAGCCCTCCAGCGGGGGTGATGTGGGGCTGGGGAGGGGCCAAGATGGCGGCCGGGCCCGGGGGGGGTCCTAGCGGTGGTTTTCTGATGAACATGCTAAGGACATGCTAAGAACATGTGACCCAGAGGCCTCCAGGGGGCTCCCGTGGGGCTGGGGAGGGGCCAAGATGGCGGCCGGGACCCGCGGGTGTCCTAGCGGTGGTTTTCTGATGAACATGCTAAGGACATGCTAAGAACACGTGACCCAGAGGCCTCCCGGGGGCTCCCGGGGCTGGGGAGGGCCAAGATGGCGGCCGGGCCCCGCGTGGGGGTGGCCTAGCGCTGCCGCTATGCACACGCTAAGCACATGCTAAGCAACATAGTAAGACACGGAGAGGCACTCCAGCGGGGTTCCCGTGGGGCTTGGGAGGGGCCAAGATGGCGGTCCGGGGCCCGGGGGGGTCCTAGCGGTGGTTTTCTGATGAACATGCTAAGAACATGCTAAGAACATGTGACCCAGAGGCCTCCCAGGGGGCTGCCATGTGGGCTGGGGAGGGGCCCAAGATGGCGGCCGGGGCCCGAGAGGCTCCTGCCTGAGGTTGGGGGTGAACACGCTAAGCAGACGCTAAGCACACGCTAGAGCACATGCTAAGCACATGGTAAGGACACGTGACCCAGAGGCCTCCCACGGGGCTCCCGTGGGGTTGGGGAGGGGCCAAGATGGCGGCCGGGGCCCGGGGGGGGTCCTAGCGGTGGTTTTCTGATGAACATGCTAAGAACATGCTAAGACATGCTAAGAACATGTGACCCAGAGGCCTCCCAGGGGGGTGCCGTGGGGCTGGGGAGGGGCCAAGATGGCGGCGGGGCCCGGGGGGGGTCCTAGCGGTGGTTCTCTGATGAACATGCTAAGGACATAGAATCATAGAATACTTCTGGTTGGAAGAGATCTCCGAGATCATCGGGTCCAACCATGAACCTCTCACTCCCAAGTCCCCCACTAAATCAGATCCCTTAGGGCCTCATCTAAACGCCTTTTGAATCCCCCCAGAGATGGGGACTCCACCACCTCCCTGGGCAGCCTCTTCCAATGCCTGACAACCCTTGCGGTGAAGAAAGTTTCATGACTGTCCAACTAAACCTCCCCTGGCGCAACTTGAGGCCGTTTCCTCTTGTTCTGTCGCCTGTTACTAGGGAGAAGAGGCCGCCCCCCATCTCTCTACAACCTCCTTTCAGGGAGTTGTAGAGAGCAAGAAGGTCTCCCCTCAGCCTCCTTTTCTCCAGACTAAACAGCCCCAGTTCCCTCAGCCGCTCCTCAGAGGACTTGTGTTCCAGAGCCTTCCCCAGCCTCCTTGCCGCCCTTTGGCCACGCTCCAGCACCTCAAGGTCTGTCTTGGAGTGAGGGGCCCAAAACTGAACCCAGTACTCGAGGGGCGGCCTCCCCAGGGCCGAGTCCAGGGGGACAATCACCTCCCTCCTCCTGCTGGCCACACTAGTTCTGATACAGGCCAGGATGCCATTGGCCTTCTTGGCCACCTGGGCACACTGCTGGCTCATCTTCAGCCGGCCGTCAACCAACACCCCCAGGTCCTTTTCCGCCAGGCAGCTTTCCAGCCACTCCCCCCCAAGCCTGTAGCCTTGCCTGGGGTTGTTGTGACCCAGGGGCAGGACCCGGCACTTGGCCTTGGTGAACCTCCTACAATTGGCCTCGGCCCATCCAGCCAGCCTCTCCAGGTCCCCTTGGAGCGCCTGCCTGCCCTCCAGCAGATCAACACTCCCTCCCAATTTGGGGTCAGCTGCAAACTTACTGAGGGTGCACTCCATCCCCTCGTCCAGATCATTGAGAAAGATCTTGAACAGAACTGGCCCCAGTACTGAGCCCTGGGGAACACCACTTGTGAGCAGCCGCCAAACGGATTGAACTCCATTCCCCACAACTCTTTGGGCCCGGCCATCCAGCCACTTTCCTACCCAGCGCAGAGCACGCCCATCTAAGCCATGGGTAGCCACTTTCTCCATGTGGATCCTGTGGGAGACGGTGTCAAAGGCTTCACTAAAGTCCAGCTACACAACATCCACAGCCTTCCCCTCATCCACTAAGATGTGAGCCAGAGACCTCCCAGGGGGTTCCCGTGGGGTTGGGGAGGGGCCGAGACAGCGGCCGGGGCCCGGGGGGATGTCCTAGCGGTGGTTCTCTGATGAACATGCTAAGAACATGCTAAGAACATGTGACCACCCAGAGGCCTCCCAGGGGGGTGCTGTGGGGCTGGGGAGGGGCCAAGATGGCGGCCGGGCCCGGGGGGGGTCCTAGCGGTGGTTCTCTGATGAACATGCTAAGGACATAGAATCATAGAATACTTCTGGTTGGAAGAGATCTCCGAGATCATCGGGTCCAACCATGAACCTCTCACTCCCAAGTCCCCCACTAAATCAGATCCCTTAGGGCCTCATCTAAACGCCTTTTGAATCCCCCCACAGATGGGGACTCCACCACCTCCCTGGGCAGCCTCTTCCAATGCCTGACAACCCTTGCGGTGAAGAAAGTTTCATGACTGTCCAACTAAACCTCCCCTGGCGCAACTTGAGGCCGTTTCCTCTTGTTCTGTCGCCTGTTACTAGGGAGAAGAGGCCGCCCCCCATCTCTCTACAACCTCCTTTCAGGGAGTTGTAGAGAGCAAGAAGGTCTCCCCTCAGCCTCCTTTTCTCCAGACTAAACAGCCCCAGTTCCCTCAGCCGCTCCTCAGAGGACTTGTGTTCCAGAGCCTTCCCCAGCCTCCTTGCCGCCCTTTGGCCACGCTCCAGCACCTCAAGGTCTGTCTTGGAGTGAGGGGCCCAAAACTGAACCCAGTACTCGAGGGGCGGCCTCCCCAGGGCCGAGTCCAGGGGGACAATCACCTCCCTCCTCCTGCTGGCCACACTAGTTCTGATACAGGCCAGGATGCCATTGGCCTTCTTGGCCACCTGGGCACACTGCTGGCTCATCTTCAGCCGGCCGTCAACCAACACCCCCAGGTCCTTTTCCGCCAGGCAGCTTTCCAGCCACTCCCCCCCAAGCCTGTAGCCTTGCCTGGGGTTGTTGTGACCCAGGGGCAGGACCCGGCACTTGGCCTTGGTGAACCTCCTACAATTGGCCTCGGCCCATCCAGCCAGCCTCTCCAGGTCCCCTTGGAGCGCCTGCCTGCCCTCCAGCAGATCAACACTCCCTCCCAATTTGGGGTCAGCTGCAAACTTACTGAGGGTGCACTCCATCCCCTCGTCCAGATCATTGAGAAAGATCTTGAACAGAACTGGCCCCAGTACTGAGCCCTGGGGAACACCACTTGTGAGCAGCCGCCAAACGGATTGAACTCCATTCCCCACAACTCTTTGGGCCCGGCCATCCAGCCACTTTCCTACCCAGCGCAGAGCACGCCCATCTAAGCCATGGGTAGCCACTTTCTCCATGTGGATCCTGTGGGAGACGGTGTCAAAGGCTTCACTAAAGTCCAGCTACACAACATCCACAGCCTTCCCCTCATCCACTAAGATGTGAGCCAGAGACCTCCCAGGGGGTTCCCGTGGGGTTGGGGAGGGGCCGAGACAGCGGCCGGGGCCCGGGGGGATGTCCTAGCGGTGGTTCTCTGATGAACATGCTAAGAACATGCTAAGAACATGTGACCCAGAGGCCTCCCAGGGGGCTCCCATTGGGCTGGGGAGGGCCAAGATGGCGGCCGGGGCCCGGGGGGGGTCCTAGCGGTGGTTCTCTGATGAACATGCTAAGGACATGCTAAGAACATGCTAAGAACATGTGACCCAGAGGCCTCCCAGGGGGGTGCTGTGGGGCTGGGGAGGGGCCAAGATGGCGGTCGGGGCCCGGGGTGGTCCTAGCGGTGGTTTTCTGGTGAACATGCTAAGATCATGCTAAGAACATGCTAAGAAGACGTGAACCAGAGGCCTCCAGATGGGGTTTCCCGTGGGGCTGGGAGGGGCCCAGATGGCCGGCCAGGGGGCTGGGAGGAGTCCTGCCTTGGGTTGGGTGTGAACCACGCTAAGCACACGGCTAAGCACACGCTACGCATCATGCTAAGCACATGTTAAGGACACGCTGACCAGAGCCCCTCCCTGCGGGCGTGATGTTGGTTCTGGGGAGGGGCCAAGATGGCGGTCCGGGGCCCGGGGGGGTCCTAGCGGTGGTTTTCTGATGACATGCTAAGCACATGCTAAGACATGTGACCCGGAAGGCCGTGCCGGGGGCTCCCATGGGGCTGGGGAGGGGCCAATGATGGCGGCCGGGTGGCCGGGGGGTCCTGCCTGTGGGTTTGGGGGTGAACATGCTAAGCATATGCTAAGCACACGCTAAGCACATGGTCAGCACAATGCTAAGCACATGCTAAAGACAGGTTACCCAGAGGCCTGCCGGGGGGTTCCCGTGGGGCTGGGGAGGGGCCAAGATGGCGGCCGGGGCCCGGGGGTGGTCCTAGCGGTGGTTTTCTGATGAACATGCTAAGGACATGCTAAGAACATGTGACCCAGAGGCCTCCCAGGGGGCTCCCATGGGGCTGGGGAGGGGCCAAGATGGCGGCCCGGGGCCCGGGGGGGGGGTCCTAGCGGTGGTTCTCTGATGAACATGCTAAGAACATGCTAAGAACATGCTAAGAAGACGTGACCCAGAGGCCTCCCAGGGGGCTCCCAGGGGCTGGGAGGGGCCAAGAGGGTGGCCAAGGCCCGGGGGGGTCCTGCCTGTGGTTGGGGGTGAACACGCTTAGCAGAGGATAAGCACACGCTAAGCACATGCTAAGCATATGCTAAGGACAGGTGACCCAGAGGCCTGCCGGGGGTTCCCGTGGGGCTGGGGAGGGGCCAAGATGGCGGCCGGGGCCCGGGGGGGGTCCTAGCGGTGGTTTTCTGATGAACATGCTAAGAACATGCTAAGGACATGCTAAGAACATGCTAAGAACACGTGACCCAGAGGCCTCCCACGGGGCTCCCATGGGGTTGGGGAGGGGCCAAGACGGCGACCGGGGGCTGGGGGAGGTCCTAGCGGTGGTTCTGTGATGATCATGCTAAGAACATGTTAAGAACATGCTAAGAACACATGAGCCGGAGGCCTTCCGGGGGGCTGCCAGGGGGCTGGGGAGGGGCCAAGATGGCGTCCGGGACCCGGGGGGGTTCCTAGCGGTGGTTTTCTGATGAACATGCTAAGGACATACTAAGAACATGTGACCCAGAGGCCTCCCAGGGGTTTCCGGTTGGGCTGGGGAGGGGCCAAGATGGCGTCCGGGGCCCGTGGGGGGTCCTAGCGCTGGTTTTCTGATGAACATGCTAAGGCACTGCTAGAACATGTGACCCAGAGGCCTCCCAGGGGGTGTCCGTGGGGCTGGGGAGGGAACCAAGATAGCGGCGGGGCCTGGGGGGTCCTAGCGGTGGGGTTTTCTTGAACATGCAAGACAGTGCTAAGAACATGCTAAGACCAAGGACCCCAGGGTGGTTCCCAGGGGCTGGGGAGGGGCCAAGATGGCGGCCGGCGGCCTAGGGGTTCCTGCCTGTTGGTTTGGGGTGAACACGCTAAGCACATGCTAAGCACATGCTAAGCAACATGCTAACGAGCCTGCCCAGGGCCTCCCGGGGTGGGGGGGGGGTGCTGGGGGGGCCAATGGCGCCGGGGCCCGGGGGGGGTCCTAGCGGTGTTTTTGATGAACATCTAAGGACATGCTAAGAAACGTGACCCAGAGGCCTCCCAGGGGGCCCCCGGGGGCTGGGGAGGGCCAAGATGGCGGGCGGGGCCCGGGAGGGTCCTGGCGGTGGGTTGGGGGGTGAAGCAGATGCTAAGACACATGCTAAGCACATGCTAAGAACACGTGACCCAGAGGCCTCCCAGGGGGCTCCATGGGGTGGGGAGGGGCCAAGATGGCGGCGGGGCCCGGGGGGTCCTAGCGGTGGTTGCGGATGAACACGCTAAGACACGCTAAGACACATGCTAAGCAATGTGACACGTGACCCAGAGGCCTCCCAGGGGGGTGCTTGTGGGGATGGGGGAGGGGCCAAGATGGCGGGCCGGGGCCCGGGGGGGTCCTAGCGGTGGTTTTCTGATGAACATGCTAAGCACATGCTAAGAACATGTGACCCAGAGGCCTCCCAGGGGGGTGCCGTGGGGGCTGGGGAGGGGCCAAGATGGCGGCCGGGGCCCGGGGGGGGGTCCTAGCGGTGGTTTTCTGATGAACATGCTAAGCACATGCTAAGAACATGTGACCCAGAGGCCTCCCAGGGGGGTGCTGTGGGGCTGGGGAGGGGCCAAGATGGCGGCCGGGGCCCGGGGGGGGTCCTAGCGGTGGTTTTCTGATGAACATGCTAAGAACATGCTAATAACATGCTAAGAAGACGTGACCAGAGGCCTCCCAGGGGGCTCCCGTGGGGCTGGGGAGGGGCCAAGATGGCGGCCGGGGCCCGGGGGGGGTCCTAGCGGTGGTTTTCTGATGAACATGCTAAGCACATGCTAAGAACATGTGACCCAGAGGCCTCCCAGGGGGGTGCTGTGGGGCTGGGGAGGGGCCAAGATGGCGGCCGGGGCCCGGGGGGGGTCCTAGCGGTGGTTCTCTGATGAACATGCTAAGGACATAGAATCATAGAATACTTCTGGTTGGAAGAGATCTCCGAGATCATCGGGTCCAACCATGAACCTCTCACTCCCAAGTCCCCCACTAAATCAGATCCCTTAGGGCCTCATCTAAACGCCTTTTGAATCCCCCCACAGATGGGGACTCCACCACCTCCCTGGGCAGCCTCTTCCAATGCCTGACAACCCTTGCGGTGAAGAAAGTTTCATGACTGTCCAACTAAACCTCCCCTGGCGCAACTTGAGGCCGTTTCCTCTTGTTCTGTCGCCTGTTACTAGGGAGAAGAGGCCGCCCCCCATCTCTCTACAACCTCCTTTCAGGGAGTTGTAGAGAGCAAGAAGGTCTCCCCTCAGCCTCCTTTTCTCCAGACTAAACAGCCCCAGTTCCCTCAGCCGCTCCTCAGAGGACTTGTGTTCCAGAGCCTTCCCCAGCCTCCTTGCCGCCCTTTGGCCACGCTCCAGCACCTCAAGGTCTGTCTTGGAGTGAGGGGCCCAAAACTGAACCCAGTACTCGAGGGGCGGCCTCCCCAGGGCCGAGTCCAGGGGGACAATCACCTCCCTCCTCCTGCTGGCCACACTAGTTCTGATACAGGCCAGGATGCCATTGGCCTTCTTGGCCACCTGGGCACACTGCTGGCTCATCTTCAGCCGGCCGTCAACCAACACCCCCAGGTCCTTTTCCGCCAGGCAGCTTTCCAGCCACTCCCCCCCAAGCCTGTAGCCTTGCCTGGGGTGGTTGTGACCCAGGGGCAGGACCCGGCACTTGGCCTTGGTGAACCTCCTACAATTGGCCTCGGCCCATCCAGCCAGCCTCTCCAGGTCCCCTTGGAGCGCCTGCCTGCCCTCCAGCAGATCAACACTCCCTCCCAATTTGGGGTCAGCTGCAAACTTACTGAGGGTGCACTCCATCCCCTCGTCCAGATCATTGAGAAAGATCTTGAACAGAACTGGCCCCAGTACTGAGCCCTGGGGAACACCACTTGTGAGCAGCCGCCAAACGGATTGAACTCCATTCCCCACAACTCTTTGGGCCCGGCCATCCAGCCACTTTCCTACCCAGCGCAGAGCACGCCCATCTAAGCCATGGGTAGCCACTTTCTCCATGTGGATCCTGTGGGAGACGGTGTCAAAGGCTTCACTAAAGTCCAGCTACACAACATCCACAGCCTTCCCCTCATCCACTAAGATGTGAGCCAGAGACCTCCCAGGGGGTTCCCGTGGGGTTGGGGAGGGGCCGAGACAGCGGCCGGGGCCCGGGGGGGGTCCTAGCGGTGGTTTTCTGATGAACATGCTAAGGACATGCTAAGAACATGTGGCCCAGAGGCCTCGCAGGGGGCTCCCATGGGGCTGGGGAGGGGCCAAGATGGCGGCCGGGGCCCGGGGGGGTCCTAGCGGTGGTTTTCTGATGAACATGCTAAGGACATGCTAAGAACATGTGACCCAGACGCCTGCGGGGGGTTCCCGTGGGGCTGGGGAGGGGCCAAGATGGCGGCCGGGGCCCGGGGGGGGGTCCTAGAGCTGGTTCTCTGTTGAACATGCTAAGGACATGCTAAGAACATGCTAAGAACACGTGACCCAGAGGCCTCCCAGGTGGCTGCCAGGGGGCTGGGGAGGGACCAAGATGGCGGCCGGGGCGCGGGGGTGTCCTGCCTGTGGGTTGGGGGTGAACACACTAAGCACAGGCTAAGCACACCCGAAGCACATGCTACGTACATGCTAAGAACACGTGACCTAGAAGCCTCCCAGGGGGTTCCCGTGGGGCTGGCGAGGGGCCAAGTGGCGGCCCGGGGCCCGGGGGGGGTCCTAGAGGGTGGTTTTTCTGATGAACATGCTAAAACATGCTAAGTACATCTAGAGATGTGACCAAAGGGCGTCGCAGGGGGCTCCCATGGTTTGGGGAGGGGCCAAGATGCGGCCGGAGCCCGAGGGGTCCTGCCTGTGGGTTGGGATTGAACATGCTAGCACAGGCGAAGCACACGCTAAGCACTGGGTCAAGCACAATGCTAAGCACATGCTAAGGACAGGTGACAGAGCCTGCCCAGGGGGGTTCCCGTGGGGCTGGGGAGGGGCCAAGATGGCGGCCGGGGCCCGGGGTGGTCCTAGCGGTGGTTTTCTGATGAACATGCTAAGAGACATGCTAAGAACATGTGACCCGAGGCCTCCCAGGGGGGCTGCTGGTGGCTGGGGAGGGGCCAAGATGGCGGGCGGGGCCCGGGGGGGTCCTAGCAGGTGGTTTCTGATGAACATGCTAAGAACATGCTAAGAACATGCTAAGAACACGTTACCCAGAGGCCTCGCAGGGGGCTCCCGTGGGGCTGGGGAGGGGCCAAGATGGGCGGCCAGTTGCCCGAGGGGGGTCCTGCCTGTGGGTTGGGGGTGAACACGCTAAGCACCGAGCGCTAAGGGCAACATTGGCTAAATACAGGTTACCCAGAGGCCTGCCGGGGGTTCCCGTGGGGCCGGGGAGGGGCCAAGATGGCGGCCAGGGCCCGGGGGGTGGGGTCCTAGCGGTGGTTTTCTGATGAACATGCTAAGGACATGCTAAGAACATGCTAAGAACATGTGACCCAGAGGCGTCCCAGGGGTTCCCATGGGGCTGGGGAGGGGCCAAGATGGCGGCCCGGGGCCCGGGGGGGGGTCCTAGCGGTGGTTCTCTGATGAACATGCTAAGAACATGCTAAGAACATGCTAAGAAGACGTGAACCAGAGGCCTCCCGGGGGGTGCTGTGGGGCTGGGGGAGGGGCCAAGATGGCGGCCGGGGCCCGGGGGGGGTCCTAGCGGTGGTTTTCTGATGAACATGCTAAGCACATGCTAAGAACATGTGACCCAGAGGCCTCCCAGGGGGTTCCCGTGGGGTTGGGGAGGGGCCAAGATGGCGGCCGGGGCCCGGGGGGGTCCTAGCGGTGGTTTTCTGATGAACATGCTAAGGACATGCTAAGAACATGTGACCCAGAGGCCTCCCAGGGGGTGCTGTGGGGCTGGGGAGGGGCCAAGATGGCGGCCGGGGCCCGGGGGGGGGTCCTAGCGGTGGTTTTCTGATGAAACATGTAAGCACATGCTAAGAACAGTGACCCAGGGCATCCCAGGGGGGTGCTGTGGGGATGGGGGAGGGGCCAAGATGGAGGCCCGAGGGCCCCGGGGGTGTTTCCTAGCGGTGGTTTTAGGATGAACATCTAAGGAGATGCTAAAGAACATGTAAGAAGACGTGAAACATAGGCCTGCCGGGGGGTGTTGCCGTGGGGCTGGGGAGGGGCCAAGATGGCGTCCGGGGCCCGGGGGGGTCCTAGCGGTGGTTTTCTGATGAACATGCTAAGGACATGCTAAGAACATGTGACCCAGAGGCCTCCCAGAGGCCTCCCAGGGGGCTGGGGAGGGCACTAAGATGGCGGGCAGGTCCCGGGAGGGTCCTGTTTGTGGGTTGGGGGTAGAACACGCTAAGCACACGCTAAGTACATGTTAAGCACATGCTAAGAACACGTGACCCAGAGGCCTCCCAGGGGGCTCCCAGGGGGCTGGGGAGGGGCCAAGATGGCGGCCGGGACCCGGGGGTGTCCAGCGTTTGGGGTTGTGAAGCGAACACGCTAAGCACACGCTAAACACATGCTAAGCACATGCTACGGACAGGTGACCCAGAGACCTCCCAGGGGGATCCAAGGGGTTGGGGAGGGGCCAAGATGGTGGCCGGGGCCAGGGGGCGGTACTAGCGGTGGTTTTCTGATGAACATGCTAAGGCACATGCTAAGAACATGTGACCCAGAGGCCTCCCAGGGGGTGCCTGTGGGGCTGGGGAGGGGCCAAGATGGCGGCCGGGGCCCGGGGGGGGTCCTAGCGGTGGTTCTCTGATGAACATGCTAAGGACATAGAATCATAGAATACTTCTGGTTGGAAGAGATCTCCGAGATCATCGGGTCCAACCATGAACCTCTCACTCCCAAGTCCCCCACTAAATCAGATCCCTTAGGGCCTCATCTAAACGCCTTTTGAATCCCCCCACAGATGGGGACTCCACCACCTCCCTGGGCAGCCTCTTCCAATGCCTGACAACCCTTGCGGTGAAGAAAGTTTCATGACTGTCCAACTAAACCTCCCCTGGCGCAACTTGAGGCCGTTTCCTCTTGTTCTGTCGCCTGTTACTAGGGAGAAGAGGCCGCCCCCCATCTCTCTACAACCTCCTTTCAGGGAGTTGTAGAGAGCAAGAAGGTCTCCCCTCAGCCTCCTTTTCTCCAGACTAAACAGCCCCAGTTCCCTCAGCCGCTCCTCAGAGGACTTGTGTTCCAGAGCCTTCCCCAGCCTCCTTGCCGCCCTTTGGCCACGCTCCAGCACCTCAAGGTCTGTCTTGGAGTGAGGGGCCCAAAACTGAACCCAGTACTCGAGGGGCGGCCTCCCCAGGGCCGAGTCCAGGGGGACAATCACCTCCCTCCTCCTGCTGGCCACACTAGTTCTGATACAGGCCAGGATGCCATTGGCCTTCTTGGCCACCTGGGCACACTGCTGGCTCATCTTCAGCCGGCCGTCAACCAACACCCCCAGGTCCTTTTCCGCCAGGCAGCTTTCCAGCCACTCCCCCCCAAGCCTGTAGCCTTGCCTGGGGTTGTTGTGACCCAGGGGCAGGACCCGGCACTTGGCCTTGGTGAACCTCCTACAATTGGCCTCGGCCCATCCAGCCAGCCTCTCCAGGTCCCCTTGGAGCGCCTGCCTGCCCTCCAGCAGATCAACACTCCCTCCCAATTTGGGGTCAGCTGCAAACTTACTGAGGGTGCACTCCATCCCCTCGTCCAGATCATTGAGAAAGATCTTGAACAGAACTGGCCCCAGTACTGAGCCCTGGGGAACACCACTTGTGAGCAGCCGCCAAACGGATTGAACTCCATTCCCCACAACTCTTTGGGCCCGGCCATCCAGCCACTTTCCTACCCAGCGCAGAGCACGCCCATCTAAGCCATGGGTAGCCACTTTCTCCATGTGGATCCTGTGGGAGACGGTGTCAAAGGCTTCACTAAAGTCCAGCTACACAACATCCACAGCCTTCCCCTCATCCACTAAGATGTGAGCCAGAGACCTCCCAGGGGGTTCCCGTGGGGTTGGGGAGGGGCCGAGACAGCGGCCGGGGCCCGGGGGGATGTCCTAGCGGTGGTTTCTGATGAACATGCTAAGAACATGCTAAGAACATGTGACCCAGAGGCCTCCCAGGGGGCTCCAGTGGGGCTGGGGAGGGGCCAAGATGGCGGCCGGGGCCCGGGGGGGGTCCTAGCGGTGGTTTTCTGATGAACATGCTAAGAACATGCTAAGAACATGCTAAGAACATGTGACCCAGACGCCTGCGGGGGGTTCCCGTGGGGCTGGGGAGGGGCCAAGATGGCGGCCGGGGCCCGGGGGGGGTCCTAGAGCTGGTTCTCTGTTGAACATGCTAAGGACATGCTAAGAACATGCTAAGAACACGTGACCCAGAGGCCTCCCAGGTGGCTGCCAGGGGGCTGGGGAGGGACCAAGATGGCGGCCGGGGCGCGGGGGTGTCCTGCCTGTGGGTTGGGGGTGAACACACTAAGCACAGGCTAAGCACACCCGAAGCACATGCTACGTACATGCTAAGAACACGTGACCTAGAAGCCTCCCAGGGGGTTCCCGTGGGGCTGGCGAGGGGCCAAGATGGCGGCCGGGGCCCGGGGGGGGTCCTAGCGGTGGTTTTCTGATGAACATGCTAAGAACATGCTAAGGACATGCTAAGAGCATGTGACCAAGAGGCGTCGCAGGGGGCTCCCATGGGGTTGGGGAGGGGCCAAGATGGCGGCCGGGGCCCGAGGGGGTCCTGCCTGTGGGTTGGGAGTGAACATGCTAAGCACAGGCTAAGCACACGCTAAGCACATGGTCAGCACATGCTAAGCACATGCTAAGGACAGGTGACCCAGAGGCCTGCCGGGGGGGGTTCCCGTGGGGCTGGGGAGGGGCCAAGATGGCGGCCGGGGTCCGGGGATGGTCCTAGCGGTGGTTTTCTGATGAACATGCTAAGGACATGCTAAGAACATGTGACCTAGAGGCCTCCCAGGGGGCTCCCATGGGGTTGGGGAGGGGCCAAGATGGCGTCCGGGGCCCGGGGGGGGTCCTAGCGGTGGTTCTCTGATGAACATGCTAAGAACATGCTAAGAACATGCTAAGAAGACGTGACCCAGAGGCCTCCCAGGGGGCTCCCAGGGGGCTGGGGAGGGGCCAAGAGGGTGGCCAAGGCCCGGGGGGGTCCTGCCTGTGGGTTGGGGGTGAACACGCTTAGCAGAGGATAAGCACACGCTAAGCACATGCTAAGCATATGCTAAGGACAGGTGACCCAGAGGCCTGCCGGGGGTTCCCGTGGGGCTGGGGAGGGGCCAAGATGGCGGCCGGGGCCTGGGCGGGGTCCTAGCGGTGGTTTTCTGATGAACATGCTAAGAACATGCTAAGGACATGCTAAGAACATGCTAAGAACACGTGACCCAGAGGCCTCCCACGGGGCTCCCATGGGGTTGGGGAGGGGCCAAGACGGCGACCGGGGGCTGGGGCAGTTCCTAGCGGTGGTTCTGTGATGATCATGCTAAGAACATGTTAAGAACATGCTAAGAACACGTGACCCAGAGGCCTTCCGGGGGGCTGCCAGGGGGCTGGGGAGGGGCCAAGATGGCGTCCGGGACCCGCGGGTGTCCTAGCGGTGGTTTTCTGATGAACATGCTAAGGAGATGCTAAGAACATGTGACCCAGAGGCCTCCCAGGGGTTTCCGGTTGGGCTGGGGAGGGGCCAAGATGGCGTCCGGGGCCCGTGGGGGGTCCTAGCGGTGGTTTTCTGATGAACATGCTAAGGACATGCTAAGAACATGTGACCCAGAGGCCTTCCAGAGGTTCCCGTGGGGCTGGGGTGGGGCCAAGATGGCGGCTGGGGCCTGGGGGGGGGCCAAGCGGTGGTTTTGTCTTGAACATGCGAAGAACATGCTAAGGACATGCTAAGAGCATGTGACCCAGTGGCTCCCAGGGGACTGGGGAGGGGCCAAGATGGCGGCCGGGGCCCGGGCGGGTCCTGCCTGTGGGTTGGGGGTGAACACGCTAAGCACAGGCTAAGCACATGCTAAGCACATGCTAAGGACACGTGACCAGGAGGCCTGCCGGGGGTGGTTCCCGTGGGGCTGGGGAGGGGCCAAGATGGCGTCCGGGGCCCGGGGGGGGGTCCTAGCGGTGGTTTTCTGATGAACATTTAAAGGACATGCTAAGAACACGTGACCCAGAGGCCTCCCAGAGGCCTCCCAGGGGGCTGGGGAGGGACTAAGATGGCGGGCAGGTCCCGGGAGGGTCCTGTTTGTGGGTTGGGGGTAGAACACGCTAAGCACACGCTAAGTACATGTTAAGCACATGCTAAGAACACGTGACCCAGAGGCCTCCCAGGGGGCTCCCAGGGGGCTGGGGAGGGGCCAAGATGGCGGCCGGGACCCGGGGGGTTCCAGCGTGTGGGTTGGAAGCGAACACGCTAAGCACACGCTAAACACATGCTAAGCACATGCTACGGACAGGTGACCCAGAGACCTCCCAGGGGGATCCAAGGGGTTGGGGAGGGGCCAAGATGGTGGCCGGGGGCCAGGGGCGGTACTAGCGGTGGTTTTCTGATGAACATGCTAAGCACATGCTAAGGACACGTGACGCAGAGGCCTCTCAGGGGGCTCCCGTGGGGCTGGGGAGGGGCCAAGATGGCGGCCGGGGCCCGGGGGGGGTCCTAGCGGTGGTTTTCTGATGAACATGCTAAGGACATGCTAAGAACATGTGACCCAGACGCCTGCCGGGGGTTCCCGTGGGGCTGGGGAGGGGCCAAGATGGTGGCCGGGGCCCGGGGGGGGTCCTAGAGCTGGTTCTCTGTTGAACATGCTAAGGACATGCTAAGAACATGCTAAGAACACGTGACCTAGAAGCCTCCCAGGGGGCTCCCAGGGGGCTAGGGAGGGGCCAAGATGGCGGCCGGGGCGCGGGTGGGTCCTAGCGGTGGTTTTCTGATGAACATGCTAAGCACATGCTAAGGACACGTGACGCAGAGGCCTCTCAGGGGGCTCCCGTGGGGCTGGGGAGGGGCCAAGATGGCGGCCGGGGCCCGGGGGGGGTCCTAGCGGTGGTTCTCTGATGAACATGCTAAGCACATGCTAAGAACATGTGACCCAGACGCCTGCCGGGGGGGGTTCCCGTGGGGCTGGGGAGGGGCCAAGATGGCGGCCGGGGCCCGGGGGGGGGTCCTAGCGGTGGTTTTCTGATGAACATGCTAAGGGCATAGAATCATAGAATCGTTGTGGTTGGAAGAGACCTCCGAGATCATCGGGTCCACCCATGAACCTCTCACTCCCTAGTCCCCCACTAAATCAGATCCCTTAGGGCCTCATCTAAACGCCTTTTGAATCCCCCCACAGATGGGGACTCCACCACCTCCCTGGGCAGCCTCTTCCAATGCCTGACAACCCTTGCGGTGAAGAAAGTTTCATGACTGTCCAACTAAACCTCCCCTGGCGCAACTTGAGGCCGTTTCCTCTTGTTCTGTCGCCTGTTACTAGGGAGAAGAGTCCGACCCCCATCTCTCTACAACCTCCTTTCAGGGAGTTGTAGAGAGCAAGAAGGTCTCCCCTCAGCCTCCTTTTCTCCAGACTAAACAGCCCCAGTTCCCTCAGCCGCTCCTCAGAGGACTTGTGTTCCAGAGCCTTCCCCAGCCTCCTTGCCGCCCTTTGGCCACGCTCCAGCACCTCAAGGTCTGTCTTGGAGTGAGGGGCCCAAAACTGAACCCAGTACTCGAGGGGCGGCCTCCCCAGGGCCGAGTCCAGGGGGACAATCACCTCCCTCCTCCTGCTGGCCACACTAGTTCTGATACAGGCCAGGATGCCATTGGCCTTCTTGGCCACCTGGGCACACTGCTGGCTCATCTTCAGCCGGCCGTCAACCAACACCCCCAGGTCCTTTTCCGCCAGGCAGCTTTCCAGCCACTCCCCCCCAAGCCTGTAGCCTTGCCTGGGGTTGTTGTGACCCAGGGGCAGGACCCGGCACTTGGCCTTGGTGAACCTCCTACAATTGGCCTCGGCCCATCCAGCCAGCCTCTCCAGGTCCCCTTGGAGCGCCTGCCTGCCCTCCAGCAGATCAACACTCCCTCCCAATTTGGGGTCAGCTGCAAACTTACTGAGGGTGCACTCCATCCCCTCGTCCAGATCATTGAGAAAGATCTTGAACAGAACTGGCCCCAGTACTGAGCCCTGGGGAACACCACTTGTGAGCGGCCGCCAACCGGATTGAACTCCATTCCCCACAACTCTTTGGGCCCGGCCATCCAGCCACTTTCCTACCCAGCGCAGAGCACGCCCATCTAAGCCATGGGTAGCCACTTTCTCCATGTGGATCCTGTGGGAGACGGTGTCAAAGGCTTCACTAAAGTCCAGGTACACAACATCCACAGCCTTCCCCTCATCCACTAAGCGGGTCACCATGTCGTAGAAGGAGATCAGGTTGGTCAGGCAGGACCTGCCTTTCATAAACCCGTGCTGACTGGGCCTGATCGCCTGGTTGTCCCGTATGTGCCGCATGATGGCACTCAAGATGATCTGCTCCATAACCTTCCCGGGCACCGAGGTCAGGCTGACAGGCCTGTAGTTCCCCGGATCCTCCTTCCGGCCCTTCTTGTAGATGGGCGTCACATTTGCCAGCCTCCAGTCAACTGGGACCTCCCCAGTTAGCCAGGACTGCTGGTAAATGATGGAGAGTGGCTTGGTGAGCACTTCTGCCAGCTCTTTCAGCACCCTTGGGTGAATCCCATCCGGCCCCATAGACTTGTGTGTGTCTAGGTGGCATAGCAGGTCACTGACCATTTCCCCTTGGACTTCGAGGTCTACATTCTGCTCCCCATCCCTGTCTTCCTGCTCAGGGGGCTGGGTGCCCAGAGAGCAACTTCCCTTGCTGTTGAAGACTGAGGCAAAGAAGGCATTTAGCACCTCAGCCTTTTCCTCATCCCTTGACACTAAGTTTCCCTCCACATCCAATAGAGGAGGGAGATTTTCCTTAGCCCCCTTTTTATTGTTAATGTATTTGTAGAAGGACTTTTTGCTGTCTTTTACGGCAGTAGCCAGATTGAGTTCTAGTTGGGCTTTGGCCCTTCTAATTTTCTCCCTACATAACCTCACAACATCCTTGTAGTCCTCCTGAGTTGCCTGCCCCTTCCTCCAAAGGTGGTAGACTCTCCCCCCAGTATGGGCCAGTATAGACCAGTATAGACCAGTACGAGCCAGTAGGGGCCGGTAGGGGGTGCCAGAGACCGGGGGGGGAGCACAGACCAGTACTGGGGGGTGTAAACCAGTATAATCCCAGGCAGAGCTCCCAGTGCCTCCCAGTATGGCCCAGTAACCTCCCAGTAACCTCCCAGTGCCTCCCAGTATGGCCCAGTCACCTCCCAGTTCCCTCCCAGTGCCTCCCAGTGTCCCCCAATCCCCTCCCAGTGCCCTCAAACCCCCTCCCAGTCCCTCCCAGTCCCTCCCAGTGCCCCCAGTAACCCCAGTCCCCCCACAGGGCAGCGCCCCCCAAAGGTGGGGCGGGGAGGGGGGCGGGGCGCCCTACGAGGACCCCCCTGCCCGGGAGGCGACGCCGGGGGGGGGGGGGGCGACGCTGCACCCTCAAGGTGACGTCGTGGAACGTGGACGGGCTGCGGGCCTGGGTGCGCAAGGGGGGGCTCCAGGTAAGGGGGGGCCCGCCGGGGGGGGCGCCCTGAGGGCCGCGGGGGGCACCCGCCCCGTAGGGGGGGCCGAGGGGTGCGGGGAGGGGGCACCCCAAAAAAAACCCCGAAAAAGGGCAGGCAGGAGGCACCAAATTGCCCTGAAATGGCCCCGAAAAGGGGAGCCTGAGATTTGGGGGGGGACCCCTAGATCCAGGGAGAGGGGGACACATCAAAACCCCCCAAAATGGGGCCCCAGAGACCCGGGGAGGGGGGGACACCCCAAAACCCCCCAAAAAGGTGACCCCAAGACCCAGGCGGGGGGGGACACCCCAAAAAGGGCCCCAGGTGGCTGGGGGGGGACACCCCGAAAACCCCCAAAATGGGCCCCAGAGACCTGGGGAGGGGGGGCACCCCAAAACCCCCCAAAAAGGGGACCCCGAGACCTGGGGATGGAGGGGGGCACCCCAAAACCCCCCAAAAAGGGGACCCGGGTGGCCGGGGGGGGGGACTCCCCAAAACCCTCCAAAAAGGGCCCCTGAGACCCGGGGAGGGGGGGGACACCCCGAAACCCTCTAAAAAGTGGTCTCAGGCGGCCGAGGGGGACCGCGAGATCTCTGGGGGGGACCCCAAGACCCGGGGGGACACACACCCCAAAACCCCCAAAAAAAGGGGACCCGGGTGTCCAGGGGGGACCCCAAGATCTGGGGGAGGGACCCCAGGCGTCCGGGGGGGGACACACCCCAAAACCCCCCAAAATGGGGACCCAGAGACCCGGGGGGGGGGACACCCCACCACCTCCCCCAAAAAGGGGACCCAGGTGGTCTGGGAGGACCACGAGATCTGGGGGGGGACCCCGAGACCCGGAGAGTGGGGGGAAACCCCGAATCCCCCCAAAAATGGGACCGAGAGGTCTGGGGAGGGGGGGACCCCAAAACCCCCCAAAGAGGGGACCCTGAGACCCGGGGAGGGGGGGGACACCCCAAAACCCCCCAAAATGGGGCCCCAGAGACCCGGGGAGGGGGGGGACACACCCCAAAACCCCCCTAAAAGGGGCTCCCCAGGTGTCCAGGGAGGACCCCAAGATCTGGGGGAGGGGACCCAGGTGTCCAGGGAGGGGGGAGGACACCCCAACCCCCCCCAAAATGGCACCCAGAGACCCGGCGGGGGGGGGGGACACCCCAAACCCCCCTAAAAAGGGGCCCTAGGTGTCCGGGGGGGACCCCAAGATCTGGGGGAGGGGCCCCAGGTGTCCCGGCAGAGGGGGGGACACCCCGAAACCCCCCAAAATGGGGCCCCGGGTGTCCGGGGAGGGGGGGGACACCCCGAACCCCCCCCAAAAGGGGACCGAGAGGTCTGGGGAGGTGGGGGACACCCCAAAAATGGGCCCCGTGTGGCCGGGAAGGGGGGGGCACACCCCAAAACCCACCAGAAAGGGGACCCAGGTGTCCAGGGGGGACGCCAAGATCTGGGGGAGGGGCCCCAGGCATCTGGGGAGGTGGGGGACACACCCCAACCCCCCCCCAAAAAGGGGCCCCAGAGACCTGGGGAGGGGGGGCACCCCAAAACCCCCCAAAAAGGGGACCCCGAGACCTGGGGATGGAGGGGCCACCCCAAAACCCCCCAAAGAGGGGACCCAGGTGGCTGGGAGGGATCCTGGGATCTGGGGGGGGACCCCAGGTGTCTGGGGATGGGGGGGACACCCCAAAACCCACCCCAAAAAGGGGACCCAGGTGGCCAGGGAGGACCCCGAGATCTGGGGGGGACCCTGAGACCCGGAGAGTGGGGGGACACCCCGAAACCCCCCAAAAAAGGGGACCCGGGTTTCTAGGGGAGACCCCAAGATCTGGGGGAGGGGCCCCAGTCGTCCGGGGGGGGGGGGACACCCCGACCCCCCCCCCCGCAAAGGGGGTGCCGGGGGGGCGGGGCAGCGGGGTGCCCTGCGCTCTCCCCTCCCCCACAGTGGGTGCAGGGGGAGGCCCCTGACGTGCTGTGTCTGCAGGAGACCAAGTGCGGGGGAGGGGCGGTGCCCCCCGAGGTCTGGGCCCTCCCCCACCTCCCCCACCAGTTCTGGGCCAGCCCCGAAGGGCGACCCGGCTACAGCAGCGTGGGGCTGCTGGCCCAGCACGAGCCCCTCAGCGTCACCTACGGCATCGGTGAGACCCCCCGGGACCCACAAGTGACCCCCGGGACCCCCAAGTGACCCCCAAGTCCACCCTGGGCCTTCAAATCCTCCTTGAAGGACCCAAAACCTTCAGGAACGGCCCCAAAATGCAGCTGAATTGCCCCAAAATCCACTCAGGGGACCCCCAAATATCTCTCTGTGACCCATAAGTAACCCCCCGGGACCCATAAGTATGTCCTGGGACCCACAAGTGACCCCCAAGTCCCCCCCAGGCCTTCAAATCCCTCCTTGAAGCACTCAAAACCTTCAGGAATGACCCCAAAATGCAGCTAAATTGCCCCAAAATCCCCCTCTGGGGACCCCCAAGTGACCCCCAGGACACATAAGTACATCCCAGGACCGATAAGTGACCCCCTGGGACCCACAAGTGACCCCTTGGACTTCAAATCCCTCCTTGAAGGACCCAAAACCCTCAGGAATGGCCCCAAAATGCAGCTGAATTGCCCCAAAATCCACTCAGGGGACCCCCAAGTGACCCAGTTGCCCCCTAATTGCCCCCATTGACCCCCAATTGCCCCAGTTGACTCCCAGTTGACCCCCCACTTGCCCCAGTTGACCCCCCCATTGCCCCAATTGACCCCCCATTGCCCCAGTTGACCCCCAATTGCCCCAGTCACCCCCCACTTGCCCCCTAATTGCCCCAGTTGCCCCCCAGTTGACTCCCACTCACCCCAGTTGCCCCAGTTGCCCCCCCATTGCCCCAGTTGACCCCTAATTGACCCCATTGACCCCTAATTGCCCCAGTCACCCCCACTTGCCCCAGTCACCGCCTAATTGCCCCAGTCGCCCCCCACTTGCCCCCCAATTGCCCCAGTTGACCCCCAATTGCCCCCCACTTGCCCTCCACTCGCCCCCACTCACCCCCTAATTGCCCCAGTTGCCCCCCACTTGCCCCCCCATTGCCTCAGTTGACTCCCACTCGCCCCTTAATTGCCCCAGTTGCCCCCCAGTTGACTCCCACTCGCCCCAGTTGCCCCCTACTTGCCCCAGTTGACTCCCGGTTGCCCCCATTGACCCCCATTGACCCCCCATTGCCCCAGTTGCCCCCCACTTGCCCCCACTCGCCCCTTAATTGCCCCAGTTGCCCCCCACTCGCCCCAGTTGCCCCCCACTTGCCCCCTAATTGCCCCAGTCGCCCCCCACTTGCCCCAGTTGACCCCCAATTGCCCCAGTTGACCCCCAGTTGACCCCCAATTGCCCCCATTGACCCCTAATTGCCCCAGTTGACTCCCACTTGCCCCAGTTGCCCCCCACTTGTCCCAGTTGACCCCCAATTGCCCCCTAATTGCCCCCATTGCCCCCTAATTGCCCCGTTGACCCCCAATTGCCCCAGTTGCCCCCCAGTTGACTCCCACTTGCCCCAGTTGACCCCCAATTGCCCCCAGTTGCCCCCCAGTTACCCCAGTTGCCCCCCTCTTGCCCCCGCCACGCCCTCACACACCCCCCCCCCCCCCCCGCAGGCGAGGAGGAGCACGACGCTGAAGGCCGGGTGGTGACAGCCAAGTTCCCGGCCCTCTACGTGGTGGCCGCCTACGTGCCCAACGCTGGGCGGGGCCTGATGCGCCTCGACTACCGGCGCCGCTGGGACGCCGCCTTCCGCGCCTACCTCACCCGCCTGGACACTCGCAAGCCCGTGGCCCTCTGCGGCGACCTCAACGTGGCCCACGGCGAGCTTGACCTGCGCCACCCCCCGCGCCAACCACCGCTCGCCCGGCTTCACCCCCGAGGAGCGCCGGGGCTTCGGGGAGCTGCTGGATGCCGGGTTTTTCGACTCTTTCCGGAAGCTTTATCCCAACATTCCGTATGCGTACACCTTCTAGACCTACCTGGGGGGGGCGCGGGAGCAGAACGTGGGCTGGCGCCTCGACTACTTCGTCCTCTCGTGGCGCCTGGAGGGGGCCCTGTGCGACAGCAAGATCCGCTCCCGCGTCCTGGGCAGCGACCACTGCCCCATCACCCTCTACCTCGCCCTCGAGCCGCCCCCCGAGGCCACCCCCTAGGTGATGTCACCGCAGCCGGCGTAGGGTCGCGAGGGTCTCGTCGACCTCTCCTTGGCCATGAATCCCCCCTAAATGGCCTAAAATCGGGTTTAGGTGACGTCATCGTGGGTTAATGTGGGGTTACGATGGTGGCATCAACCTCTACTTGGCCATAAATCCCCCCTAAATGTCCTAAAATTGGGTTTAGGTGATGTCATCATGGTCTGTGCAGGGTCACAATGGTGGCATCAAGCTCTATTTGGCCAGAAATCCACCCTAAATGTCCTAAAATTGCATTTAGATGATGTCACCGTGGTCTGTGTAGGGTCGGGAGGGTCTCATTGACCTCTATTTGGCCATGAATCCCCCCTAAATGGCCTAAAATGGGGTTTAGATGATGTCATCATGGTGTGTGTAGGGTCACAATGGTGTCATCAACCTGTATTTGGCCATAAATCAACCCTAAACATCCTAAAATTGGGTTTAGATGATGTCATCGTGAGTTAATATGGGGTCATGATGGCGTCATCAACCTCTACTTGGTCATAAATCCCCCCTAAATGTCCTAAAATCGGGTTTAGATGATGTCACCGTGGTCTGTGTAGGGTTGTGATGATGTCATTGACCTCTATTTGGTCATAAATCTGCCCTAAATGTCCTAAAATTGGGTTTACATGACATCATCGTGGGTTAATATGGGGTCACAACAGTGTCATCAACCTCTATTTGGTCATAAATCCACTCTAAATGTCCTAAAATTGGGTTTAGATGATGTCTTCGTGGGTTAATATGGGGTTATGATGGTGACATCAAGCTCTACTTGGCCGTAAATTGACCCTAAACGTCCTAAAATTGGGTTTAGATGATGTCAGCGTGGTCTATATGACATCATGATGGTCTCATCGACCTCTCCTTGGCCATAAATCCCCCCTAAATGTTCTAAAATTGGGTTTAGATGATGTCATCATGGGTTAATATGGGGTCACGATGGCGACATCAACCTCTCCTTGGCCATAAATTGACCCTAAATGCCCCAAAATTGGCTTTAGATGATGTCATCATGGACCATATGGCATCACGATGGTGTCATCGACCTCTCCTTGGCCATAAATCCCCCCTAAACATCCTAAAATCGGGTTTAGGTGATGTCATCGTGGACCATACGGGGTCACGGTGATGTCAGCGACCTCCCCTTGGCCGTAGGTCCCCCCGTGAGGCCCCGAATGGGGGGTTCTGTGATGTCATCGCGGCCTCTGTGGCCTCGCGCTGGCCCCGCCCCCTCGGCCCTAGACGAGCTGCGGCCACCCGGGAGCCGCGTGAGCGTGATGTCATCGGGCTCCATACGGCCTCATCGTGGCCCCACCGAGCTCTCCTTGGCCCTATAAGGCACCCTATAGCTCCATAGGTTGGGTCTATATGTGACCCTGGTGGCCCCATCGACCTCTGGTTGACCCTATAGACACCCTATAGCTCCATACGTTGGGTCTATATGAGCCCATCACAGTCTATACATGACCCTGGTGGCCCCATCAGCCTCTGGTTGACCCTATAGACACCCTATAGCTCCATAGGTTGGGTCTATATGAGCCCACCGCAGTCTATACGTGACCCTGGTGGCCCCATCAGCCTCTGGTTGACCCTATAGACACCCTATAGCTCCATAGGTTGGGTCTATACGAGCCCACCGCGGTCTATAGGGGTTCATGGTGGCCCTGTCAGCCCCTATGGAGGACCATAGTTGCCCCCTATAGACATTTCGTGGGCCGTACACCCCCTCCGATAGCCCCTATAGGGGTCTATAGGGGGTTACACACACCCCCCCCCAGGGTCACCATGGGCCCACCAGCTCCTCCCTGGCCCTATAGCCGCCATACGGCCCCATACGGTTCCCCCCTATACGTGACGAGCTTCTTGCTGGGATCACCCTATAGCCAGGGGCCCTATAGCCGCCGTAGCACCCCCCCCCCCATCAGCCCCTCCTATAGGGCTGGAGGAGCTATAGGTGCCCCATAGGGCCAGGGGAGGGGCCTTTCGGTGCTACGTGGCCCCATGAGCCCCCCGGCCCCATCCCCCCCTCCCCGTGACCCCCTATAGATCCCCCCTGGACCTATAGAGACCCCCCCCCAACCCCTATAGACCCTCTCCCTGCCGCTATAGGCCCCCCTTCAATCCCTACAGATCCCACTCAACCCCTATAGGTCCTCCAGACCCCTATAGGTTCCCTGGACCCCTATAGACCCCGCTGACCCCTACCCCTATAGATCTTCCAGACCCCTATAGGTCCTCTGGACCCCTATAGAGCCCACTGACCCCTACCCCTATAGGTCCTCCAGGCCTCTATCGGTCCTCCAGACCCCTATAGATCCTGCTGACCCCTACCCCTATAGCTCCTCTAGACCCCCCTGACCCCTACAGCCCCTCCCAACCCCTATAGACCCCGCCTGACCTCTAGTGATCCCCCCAGCCCCTCTAGACCCCCCCACCCCTATAGGCCCCCCTGCCCTTATAGATCCCCCCCAGCCCCTATAACCCCCCCCTTATAGATCCCCCCAGCCCCTATAGACCCCCCCAGCCCTTATAGATCCCCCCAGCCCCTATAGACCCCCCACCCTTATAGACCCCCCAGCCCCTATAGACCACCCCAGCCCCTATAGATCCCCCAGCCCCTATAGATCCCCCCCTATAGATCCCCATACTTCCTCACGACCCCCCCCCGCCCCCCCAGGACCTATAGGCGCATCCCCCGCCCCATAGGTCCTCCCGGCCCCCTATAGCCCCCATAGGGCCCGGCGCAACCCTCAGGGATCCTCCCCTCCCCCCCCCCATATTTTTACCCCTCCCCCTCCGAGGGGGGGGAGGGGCCAATAAAAGCTGTTGGTGAAGCGGCCGCTGTTGGGGGGACCCTGGCGTGCGGGGGAGGGGGGACCCCGGCGGCTGGGGCTTTATTTCCAGCCCCGCCCCTCCCCTGCCGGGCCTGGGGGGAGGGGCGGCTCCTTAAATAGTTCTATACAGAGGGCGGGGCTTATGTACAGCAAAGGGCGGGGGGGGCGAGTGCATTATGGGAAACGTGTCCCCCCCCCACCTCCGGGGGCAGGGTGCATGCTGGGAGGGGGCGGGAGGGTGGCCAAGATGGCTGCCACGCCGGAGTAGTCGATCCAAGATGGCCGCTGCCCTGGAGGGGCAGTCCAAGATGGCTGCCGTGCTGGAGGAGTCAATCCAAGATGGCCACCATGCCAGAAGGATCCACACAAGATGGCCGCCACCCCAAGGGGTCGATCCAAGATGGCCACCATGCCAGAAGAGTCGATCTAAGATGGCCACCACACTGGAAGCATGCACACAAGATGGCCGCCGCCATGGAGGGTGGATCCAAGATGGCCGCCACACCAGAAGAGTCAATCCAAGATGGCCGCCGCCACCCACGTCGTTAGCGTGTCACAAGTGTGTCCAGTGACATCATGGGCATGGCGGCGCGGGGTCATGTGACCCCTGCGAGGGGGGGCTGGGGGGGGCGTCGCATGACACAGGTGTGTGCGAGGCGTGTGACATCATCCGGGCATGGCGGAGGCGTGTCACATGATGTAAGTGTGTCCGGAGCGTGTCCCGTGACACAAGCGCATCCAATGTGTGTCACATGATGCAGGCGTGTTCCAGACGTGTCACATGATGTAGGCGTGTCCCATGCATGTCATGTGACCTAAACACGTACGAAGCCGTGTCGTGTGACAGCAGCGCGTCTGACGCGTCACGGGATGGAGGCGTGTCCCGTGACGCGGGCGTGTCCCAGGTGTGTCCCATGACCTAAGCATGTCTGAAACCACGTCACATGACGGCAGCAGGGCTGATGGGTGTCACATGACGCAGGCGTGTCCCAGGCATGTCCCAGGCATGTCACATGACACAGGCGTGTGCTAGGGATATCCCATGATGCAGGCATGTCCCAGGTGTGTGCCATGACGCAGGCGTGTCACATGATGCAGGCATGTCCCAGGTGTATCACATGACACAGGCATGTCCCAGGCGTGTCCCATGACGCAGGTGTGTCCCAGGTGTATCACATGACACAGGCATGTCCTGGGTGTGTCACATGACACTGGCGTGTCCCAGGGAAATCACATGATGCAGGCATGTCCAGGGCGTGTCCCATGACACAGGTGTGTCCCAGGGACATCACATGACACAGGCATGTCCCAGGCATGTCCCATGACGCAGGAGTGTCCAGGGCGTGTCCCGTTGCCACGGGTGCCCCCAGGCGCCGCCCCCCCGCTGGGGGGCGTGGCTGGGGGGGGCGCGGCTCGGGGGGGCATGGTCAGGCGCGGGGGGGGAGGGGCTGGCTGATGCGGATGCAGCCCCAATAGGCCGCCCGCAGCAGACACGCCCCCGCCCCCATCAGGGCCCAGCCTGCGTGCAGCGGCCACACCCGCCAGGCGGGGCCCCACGTGCCCACCTGCGGGGGGAGGGGTGGCGTCGGCGGGGGGGAGGGACACCGCCCCGCCCCCACCCGCGGCCCCGCCCCCCCATGGGCCTCCCCATATAGACCCCCCCATAGACCCCCCCATGGGCCCCCAAGCCCCGCCCCCTTTAAACCCCGCCCCCTCCCAGCCCCACCCCACAGATCCTTCCTGGGCAGCTGGGTCTGTCCCCTTTAAGCCCCACCCCCTTTAAGCCCCACCCCCTGCAAGCCCCACCCCCTGCAAGCCCCCATCCCTCAATGCCCAGCTCCCCAAGCCCCGCCCCCCTTCAGGCCCCGCCCCCTTCAGGCCCTGCCCTCCTCGGCCCACCCCCTTGATGTCTGGGCCGCCCAAGCCCTGCCCCCTTTAAACCCCGCCCCTTTAAGCCCCACCACCCCAGACACCTGGATTCCCCTTAGCCCCGCCCCTCAAAGCCCCGCCCCTCAGGCCCCACCCCTTCACCCCTACCCATAAAGCCCTGCTGCCCTGCCCTCCAAGCCCCACCCTCCCCCCAAGCCCCGCCCCTCAGGCTCCCTCCCACACACCTGGGTCCCCCCAGCCCCGCCCCCCGGAGGCCCCGCCCCGCAAACCCCGCCCCCAGACCCCGCCCCCTCAGGCTCCTCCCCGGAGGCTCCGCCCCCTCGAGGCCCAGCCCCTTCAGTCTTCCTCCCAGACCCCTGGGGCCCCCCCAGCCCTGACCCCCAGAGGCCCCGCCCCCGAGGCCTTGCCCCGAGGCCCCGCCCCCTAAGGCCCCGCCCCAAGCCCCGCCCCCAGGCCCCGCCCCTCACCGCCAGCCCAGCAGCCTCCCCGGCCAGCAGCAGCGCCAGCAGGAGGCAGCAGAGGCAGCGTCGCCATGGGAACCGGCAGCCAATGGCTGACCTGGGGGGGCGGGTCCGGGCCGCCGAGGGGCGGGGTCAGCGCGGGGGGGGCGGGGCGGGGCGGGACGCGCCCCTCCGGGCCCCGCCCCCTTCCCCTCCCCCCCCCAGCAGCACTTACACCTTGCAGCAGTGGGGGCAGCAGGCCAGGGTGCGGTTGGGAAGCTCCGCCCACTGCGGGGAGGGGCGGGGCTTAGCGGGGAAGCCCCGCCCCTCTCCCCCCACCCCTCCCCCACCCCAGGGGGGACCCACAGCTGGGGGGGGCACAGTGAGGGGGCGGGGCCAACCCCCAGGAGAGGGGCCACATCTCTAGGGGGCGGGGCCCACACTTAGGGGGTGGGACCCACATCTATGGGGTGGGGCCCACGTCTATGGGGGTGGGGCCCACATCTAGGGGTGCAGGGCCCACACTTAGGGGGGCGGCACCAACATATATAGGGTAGGGACCCCCATCTATGGGGTGAGACCCCCATCTATGGGGCAGACCCACACTTGGGGGGCTGAGACCCACATCTATGGGGCACGGACCCACATCTAGGGGGTCAAAATCCATCTACGGGGGACAGGACCCACACTTAGGGGGCAGGAACCCCCATCTATGGGGCAGGAACCCCCATCTATGGGGCAGGACCCACACTTGGGGGGCTGAGACCCACATCTAGGGGGCAGGGACCCACATCTAGGGGGTCAAACTCCATCCATAGGGGGCGGGGCCCCCATCTATAGGGGCGGGGCCCCTGTCTATGGGGCTGCCCCACACTTGGGGGGCTGCCCCCCGCGTGCGGGGGCAGGGCTCACCAGGAAGGGCCCCCTGCAGTGCCCACAGGCCATGCGGACGCCGCCGGGGGGGGGGTCGGGGCTGGGGGCGCCGGCCTGGACCGGGCCCAGGTTGATGATGTGCTTACTGGGGGGAACTGGGTTATACTGGGGGGAACTGGGAGTGACTGGGAGGGCGGGGGTGCCGGGGTGCCCCTCCCCCCCTCCTCAGGGACCCCCCACCCAATCCAGGGAGCATCTCTGGCCCTGCCCAGTGCTCCCAGTATGGCCCAGTATGGCCCAGGGACCCCCCCCCCAGTGCTCCCAGTACGGCCCAGGGACCCTCCCAGTGCTCCCAGTATGGCCCAGGGAACCCCCCCAGTATGGCCCAGTGCTCCCAGTATGGCCCAGGAACCCCCCCAGTGCTCCCAGTATGGCCCAGTATGGCCCAGGGACCCTCCCAGTGCTCCCAGTATGGCCCAGGGACCCCCCCAGTGCTCCCAGTATGGCCCAGAGACCCTCCCAGTATGGGCCAGGGACCCCCCCAGTATGGTCCAGTGCTCCCAGTATGGCCCAGGGACCCTCCCAGTGCTCCCAGTATGGCCCAGGGACCCCCCCAGTGCTCCCAGTATGGCCCAGAGACCCTCCCAGTATGGGCCAGGGACCCCCCCAGTATGGTCCAGTGCTCCCAGTACGGCCCAGGGATCCCGCCGATGCTCCCAGTATGACCCAAGGACCTTCCCAGTGCTCCCAGTTTGGCCCAGAGACCTTCCCAGTGCTCCCAGTATGGCCCAGGGACCCCCTCCAGTATGGTCCAGTGCTCCCAGTACGGCCCAGGGATCCCCCCAGTACCATCCCAGTACCCTGGAACCCTCTCCCAGTCCATCCCAGTGCCTCTAAAGCTCCTCCCAGTGCCCCCCCCAGTATATTCCAGTGCCCCACAACCCCTTCCCAGTATCCCCCAGTATCCCAAAACACTCTCCCAATTTATCCCAGTATATCCCAGTACATTCCCAGTCCATCCCAATACCTGAGAACCCCCTCCCAGTCCTTCCTGGTGCCCTCCCAGTATCCCCCAGTGCCCTCCCAGTCCTTTCCAGTGTTCTCTCCGTCCATCCCAGTATCCCCCAGTGCCCCCAAACTCCCTCCCAGTCCCTCCCAGTGCCACCCAGTGCACCAGAATCCCCGCCCAGTCCCTCCCAGTACCCCCAAACCCCCTCCCAGTCCTCTCCCAGTGCCCCCCAGTGCCCCCCAATCCCCTTCCAGTGCCTCCCAGTAACATCCCAGTGTCTCCTAGTCCCCTCCCAGTGCCCTCCCAGTCCCTCCCAGTGCTCCCAAACCCCCTCCCAGTCCCTCCCAGTGCCCCCCAGTCCCCTGCCAGTGCCCCAGAACCCCCTCCCAGTCCCCTCCCAGTCCATCCCAGTGCCTCCTAGTGCCCTCCCAGTGTCCCCAGTCCTCCCCCAGTTCCTCCCAGTGCCCCCAAACCCCCTCCCATTCCCCTCCCAGTCCATCCCAGTGTCTCCCAGTGCCCGCCAGTCCCCTCCCAGTGCCCCCCAGTCCCTCCCAGTCCATCCCAGTGCCCCCCAGCCCCCTCCCAGTCCCTCCCAGTGCCCCCCAGTCCCCTCCCAATCCCTCCCAGTGCCCCCCAGTCCCTCCCAGTGCCCCCCAGTCCCCTCCCAGTCCCCTCCCAGTGCACCCCAGTCCCTCCCAGTCCATCCCAGTGCCCCCCAGGCCCCTCCCAGTCCCCTCCCAGTCGCCCCACAGGCCCCTCCCAGTGCCCCCAACCCCCCCCCAGTCCCTCCCAGTCCCTCCCAGCCCTCCCCAGCCCCCCAGCGCGCCCAGTCTGACCAGTAGGGCTGGGGGCAGGCGACGCGCTGGGAGGAGGCCTTGCACACCAGGAGGCAGTTGCAGGGGCACCGCAAGTACTTCTCCCCCCCGGGGGCCGTGCGGATTGGCTGGGGGCGGGGCCGCCGTCCAGGCCACGCCCTCGGACCCGCCCACCTCCCCCAGCCCCGCCCCCTCCCGAGCCCCGCCCCTTTAGGCCCCTCCCACGGGCCTCCTCCCCTTCCCTGGCTCCTAGTTCTCCCCACCCAGGCCCCGCCCCCTTTAAGCCCCACCCCACTTAGGCCGGACCACACATGTCCACCCCATAAGCCCCGCCCCCTTAGAGCCCCGCCCCTTTAAGCCCCTCCCACAGGCCTCGCCCTCTCCCACCACCCCCCTCCCCTGGTGCCTGGGGCCCCCCCTTGAAGCCCTGCCCCGCTAAGCCCCTCCCCTCCAAGCCACACCCCCTCGAAGCCACATCCGTTTAGGCCACGCCCCACCCACCCCATAAGCCCCGCCCCCTTCGAGCCCCGCCCCCTTTAAGCCCCTCACCCCACCCCCCTCCCCTGGCACCTCAGTCCCCCCTCTAAGCCCCTCCCCCTCTAGGCACCGCCCCTTTAAACCCCGCCCTCATGCCCGAGCCCACACCCCCTACCCCCACAAGCCCCGCCCCCTCACCCCCCCAGGTCCCCTCCCTACACCCTCAGGTCCCCCCAAGCCCCGCCCCCTCCAGGCCCCGCCCCAAGACCCGTCCCTCCACCAGGCCCCGCCCCCCCAGGCCCCGCCCCCCGGCCCCGCCCCCTCACCGTGACCGCCCCGCAGCCCCCGCACTTCACCACGTGCTGGTGGGTTTTCCCCTCCACGCTGATTGGCCGCTGGCAGACGCGGCACGTGACCGCCAGCCCCGCCCCGCCCTCCAGGCTGCCCAATGGCGAGTAAGGGGGCGGGGCCTCCCCTGGAAGCACCGCTGGCGGCCCTGCCCCCGCGGCACCTGGCAACAGGGGGTGGGGGGAAGTGAGCAGTGCCGTTGCTAGGTGCCGTAGCCATGCCCCCTCCTGTGGCCACGCCCCCTCCCTGCAGGCATTGCTAGGCGCCGTGGCCACGCCCCCCTGCCATTGCTAGGCGCCGGGCTGGGCCATGGCAACCGCCCAGAGGTAGCCCATAAGCCCCGCCTGCTCCTCCTAGCCCCGCCCCTTTTCCTAAGCCCCACCCATCTTAGCCCTGCCACCAAGTCTCGCCCCTTTAAGCCCCGCCCCAGCCCCTTCCCTTAAGCCCCACTCACGAGTGCCCTCAGACCCCGGCCCTCAAGCCCCACCCCTTTCCTCAAGCCCCGCCCACTTTGCCCCTTGCAGGCTCCACCTTTCCCCTCCACAAGCCCCACCCCCTAAGCTCCACCACCCCATAGGTCCCTCATGGGCCCCGCCCCATCCCCGAGGCCCTGCCCACCAGTCCCTGCCTCACCCATCACCTTAAGCCCCACCCACCACTAGGCCCCACCCTTTCCCTTAAGCCCATCCCCTAAACTGCCAACCGGCCCTGCCCCTCCCAAAGCCCCACCCCTTTCCTCAAGCCCCGCCCCTTCCCCACCCCAGGTCCCACCCACACGCCTTTAGCCCCACCCCTTCAAGGCCACCCCTTCCCTTAGGCCCCACCCCTTCCATAAACCCCACCCATTCCTTAAGCCCCTCCCCTTGCCGAAGCCCCGCCCATTGCCCCAGGCCCCCCACTGGCTTTCTAGGCCCCGCCCCAACCTCGCCCCGCCCATTTAAGCCCCGCCCCTTCCACAAGCCCTGCCCCTTCCCCCTCAAAGCCCCTTAACCCCACCCCCTCCAGCCCTGCCCCACGGCCCTCTGCCTCCCCTCAAGCCCCGCCCCTCCCCGGTAAGCCACGCCCCTCCCAGCCAGGCCCCGCCCCACTCACCCACCACTGAGGCCCCCCCCGGGCCACCCCCCGCTCCCGGGCCCGGCCCCGCCTCAGCCGGCAGCAGCGGCGAGCGCTCCCCGTCCGCCATGTCAGCGCCACCCCCGCCCCTCGCCCGCCCATTGGCCCGCCCGCCTCACGTGACCACTCCCCTCTCCCTCCCCCCCCATCAGCGGGCGACCCTCCGCCCCTCCGCTCCCTCTGCGCACTCCCATTGGTCCACGTTCCTCATGTGACGCCCCCTACCCCGTTGCCAGGCGACCCACGCCCGCCCCTCCGCTATTTTTGCGCGCTCCCATTGGTCCGCGCCACTCACGTGACGCCCCTACCCCATTGCCAAGCGACCAGCGCCCTCTTTTCCTTCCCCTCCTCGCTTCCTCATTGGTCCACGCCCCTCACATGACGTCCCCTACCCCCGTTGCCAAGCGACCCGCGCCCGCCCCTCCCCTCCCTCTGCGAGCTCCCATTAGTCCACACCCCTTCCCTCCCGGAAGTCCCGCCCCTCCCAGCACTGTCTCCATGGCAACGCAGCGCCGGGAAGGGAGGGGCCGGGCGAACGGCGCCGGCGATTGGTGGAAAACGCCGGCGGGGGGCGGGGCGGGGCTGGCGCCGTGATGTCACGGCGCAGGGGCCCTACATAAGCGGCGGGACCGGGGTGGGGGGGGGGAGGCCACAGTCGGTGGCGTCATGGAGGGCAGGTGGGGGCCGCGCGCATGCGCGGGGCGGGGGGGGGGGGATGGGCGGGGGGGTCCCGGACACCTGGGTCCCCCCGGGGTGGGGGAGGGGGCAGAGGGGCTTCTCCCCCCCCTCCCCCCCCCAGCTCCGGCCCTTCCGGTCTCTCAGCCAATGGGAGCGCAGCGCCGGGGCTCACACCCCCGAGGCGGCCAATCAGCGTGGGGAGGGCGGGGCCACGCCCGGGGGTGGGGGGGAGGGAGGGGAGGGGGGGTTCCACTGGCTGCTGGGGGGGGGGGAGGGGAGCGGCTGCCCCACATCTGTGGGTTCCCGAGGGGGGAGGAGGCCCCGCCCGGGCACCTGGGACCCCTTTTGGGGGGGGGAGGGGGGTGGGGGACCCCCATATGTGGGTCCTGCCCCACATCTATAGGTCCTGCCCCACATGGTGTAAGTCCTGCCCCACATCTGTGGGTCCCTGAAGGGGGAGGAGGCCCCGCCCAGGCACCTGGGACCCCTTTTGGGGGCGGGAGGGGGGCGGGTGCCCCACATCTGTGGGGCACGACCCACATCTATGGGTCCTGCCCCACATATGTGGGTCCTGCCCCACATCTGTGGGTCCCCCGCCCCTTCCCCCCCCCGTGTGACCCCCCAAAGGGGGTGGGGGAGGGGCCGCCCCTCCCCCGGCCCAAGTCCGTTTGGCTCCGGGCCCCACGGCGAGCGGGGGCAAAGTCCCACCGTGGGGCAGGGGCGCGGCCGTGGGGCTGGGGTGCCCCTACGGGTCCCGCTGTGGGGCTGGGGTCCCACTGTGGGGCTGGGGTGCCACTATGGGTCACGTTATGGGGCTGGGGTGCCCCTATAGGTCTTGCTGTGGGGCTGGGGTCCCTCTATGGGTCCCGTTGTGGGGCTGGGGTGCCGCTATGGGTCACGCTGTGGGTCCCGGGTGCTGCTATGGGTCACGCTATGGGTCCGGGGTGCCCCTACAGGTCCCGCTGTGGGGTTGGGGTGCCGCTATGGGTCACGCTATGGGTCCTGTTGTGGGGCTGGGGTGCCCCTATGGGTCCCGCTATGGGTCCAGGATGCCGCTATGGGTCCCGCTATGGGGCTGGGGTGCCGCTATGGGTCCCGCTATGGGGCTGGGGTGCTGTTGGGGGTCACCTATGAGTCATGCTATGGGTCCCAGGTCCTGTTGGGGGGTCCCGCTGTGGGTCCTGGGTGCTGCTATGGGTCCCACTATGGGTCTGGGGCACCCTTATCTGTCACTCTATGGGTCCTGGGTGCCCCTATGGGCCCCGCTGTGGGTCGGGGTGGTGCCGTGGGTCGTGCTGTGGGTCTGGCCGTGGGGTGACAGCCGCCACCCAGCTACGAGGCCTGCGCGGAGGTGGCCGCCTGGGTGCGGGGGCGCGTGGCCGCCCCCACACCGCGTGGCCCTGGTCTGTGGGTCGGCGCTGGGGGCACTGGCCCAGGAGCTGCGCGACCCCCGGGCCTTCGCCTAGGCCGACATCCCCCACTTCCCCCGCAGCACCTGTTTGGTTTGGTTTTGGGATTTGGCTCTGGATCCGGCCACCAGATCTACCCAGTTCTGGAGCCGGCCATCAGGTGTACCTGGTTCCGGAGATGGCCGCCACCTCTACCCAGATCTGGGTCCGGCCGCCAGGTCTACCCAGTTCGGGAGCTGGCCACCAGGTCTGCCCAGTTCCACCTCCGGCCTTCACGTCTACCCGGTTCCAGCTCCAGCCGCCAGGTCTACCCAGTTCCGCAGCTGGCCGCCATGTCTACCCAGTTCCGCAGCCGGCCTCCAGGCCTACCCAGTTCTGCCTCCAGCCATCAGGTCTACCCGGCTCCGGATCTGGCCGTCAGCTCTACCCAGTTCTGGAGCCATCCGCCAGGTCTATCCGGCTCTGCCTCCAGCCGCCAGGTCTACCCAGTTCCGGCTCTGGCTGCCAGGTCTACCCACCTCCGGAGCCGGCCATCAGGTCTACCCAGTTCTGACTCCGGCCGCCAGGTATACCCGGTTCCGGAGACGGCCGCCATGTCTTCCCAGCTCCGTCTCCGACCATCAGGTCTTCCCAGCTCCGGCTCCGGCCGCCAGGTCTTCCCAGCTCCGGCTCCGGCCGCCAGGTCTACCCAGCTCTGGATCCGGCTGCCAGGTCTACCCAGTTCCGGCTCCAGCCACCAGGTCTACCCGCCTCCGGAGCCGTCCGCCAGGTCTACCAGGCTCTGGAGCCAGCCATGAGGTCTACCCGGTTCCGGAGCCGGCCGCCAGGTCTATCTGGCTCCAGTCCGGCCGCCAGATCTACCCGGTTCCGGAGACGGCCGCCAGGTCTACCCGCCTCCGGAGCTGTCCGCCAGGTCTACCAGGCTCTGGAGCCAGCCATGAGATCTATCTGGTTCCGGAGCCAGCCGCCAGGTCTATCTGGCTCCGGTCCGGCCGCCAGGTGTACCCAGTTCCGCAGCCGGCCGCCAGGTCTACCCGGTTTCGGCTCTGGCTGCCAGGTCTACCAGGTTCTGGAGCCGGCCACCAGATCTGCCCAGTTCCGCCTCCGGCCATCAGGTCTATCTGGTTCCGGAGATGGCTGCCAGGTCTACCCGGCTCTGGCTCCGGCCACCAGGTCTACCCGGTTCTGGCTGCGGCCACCAGATCTGGCCAGTTCCGCTTCCGGCCATCAGGCCTACCCGGTTCCAGAGACGGCCGCCAGGTCTTCCCAGCTCGGGCTCCAGCCACCAGGTCTACCTGGCTCTGGATCCAGCCAACAGGTCTACACGCCTCCAGAGCCGTCCGCCAGGTCTACTAGGCTCTGGAGCGAACGATGAGGTCTATCCGGTTCTGGAGCCGGCTGCCAGGTCTATCTGGCTCCGGTCCGGCCGCCAGGTGTACCTGCTTCCGGAGATGGCCGCCACCTCTACCCGGATCTGGGTCCGGCCGCCAGGTCTACCCGGTTCGGGAGCTGGCCACCAGGTCTGCCCAGTTCCGCCTCCGGCCTTCACGTCTACCCGGTTCCAGCTCCAGCCGCCACGTCTACCCGGTTCCTCAGCTGGCCACCACGTCTACCCGGTTATGCAGTCGGCCGCCAGGCCTACCCAGTTCCGGAGCCTTCCACCATGTCTACTCAGTTCCGCCTCCGGCCATCACGTGTATCCAGGTCCGGAGACGGCCGCCAGGTGTACCCGGTTCTGGAGCAATCCGCTCAAGGGGTGGGGTGGAAGGGGGTTGCGTGTCTGCATGTGCGGGTGTGTGTGTCTCCCCGGCCTAAGGCTGCCAGGCCCGGCCCTTGTAGGCCAGAAGGTCGTCTCACACCACCCCCGTCCCCGCCCCCGCCCCGCCTTTCCTGGCACGGGCCTCCGTCCCGACAAGGCCTCTCAAAGGATGCGGCCGGCCTTCCCAGGGACGGCAGACTGGCGGGCCTCACGAGCGAGCGGAACCGCAGGCGGCCGCCTGACTTGAACGGTCCCCGTCGCCGAGGACGACTTAGCCCAGCATCCTAGGGGTCGAGGAGAGCTCTCGTGGCCACCGTGCCGGCCGACCGGGCCGCCGGGGGCCGTCTGCACCCCACTCCCACTCCCACTCCGTCGGCAAAGGTGCAGGGGGTGGGGTGGAAGGGGGTTGCATGTGTGTGCATGTGCGGGTGTGTGTGTCTCCCCGGCCTAAGGCTGCCAGGCCCGGCCCTTGTAGGCCAGAAGGTCGTCTCACACCACCCCCGCCCCCGCCCCGCCCCGCCTTTCCTGGCACAGGCCTCTGTCCCGAGAAGGCCTCTCAAAGGACGCGGCCGGCCTTCCCATGGACGGCGGACTGGCGGGCCTCGCGAGCGAGCGGAACCTCAGGCGGCCGCCTGACTTGAACGGTCCCCGTCGCCGAGGCCGACTTAGCCCAGCGTCCTCGGGGTCGAGGAGAGCTCTCGTGGCCACCGTGCCGGCCAACCGGGCCGCCGGGGGCCGTCTGCACCCCACCCCCACTCCTTCGGCTAAGGAGCGGGGGATGGGGGGTGGGGTGGAAGGGGGTTGCGCGTGTGTGCATGTGCGGGTGTGTGTGTCTCCCTGGCCTAAGGCTGCCAGGCCCGGCCCTTGTAGGCCAGAAGGTCGTCTCACGCCACCCCCGCCCCCGCCCCGCCTTTCCTGGCACAGGCCTCCGTCCCGAGAAGGCCTCTGTCCTGGTTGCGGCTGGGATAGGGTTAATTTTCACCAGAAGCTGGCCGGGGTCTATTCTATACCATGTGACCATCACGCTCACTATTTAGAGGGGGGTGACTGGCGGGGCGGGGATCGCTGCTCGGAGCAGGCTGGGCGTCGGGCTGCGGGCGGGAGCGACCTGTCCGGAAAGCACCGCTAAGTACACGCTGTTGTTGTCATTGTTGGGGTTTCTCGCTTGTTTTGTTCTCTTTCCCTTTGTTGTTTGGTTAAACTGTTGTTGTTGTTAACCCACGAGTTTTTGCTTTTCTTCGTCCCAATTCTCTCCCCGTCCCACCGGGAGGGGGGTGAAGGAGCGACCGCGTGGCTCAGCCTCCGGCTGGGGCTAAACCACGACAGTCCTTTTTGGCGCCCAACGTGGGGCACGACAACAGCACTTTTGTATTAAGTGTGGTCTAACTAGTAATTACTAAGTGACAAGCTCCTGCACGGGTCAAAAAAAGTTTGCTGGCTGCGTTGTTTATCTCTTGACTTTTGGCAACATGTTAATGCGAATGTGGTTTGTTCTGGCACTGACGGTCTCACTGTGCTGGGGGAGCTACCTGGTGGAGAGGATGAGGAAATACATCATCTCCCTCTCCCTACCCAGGGTTAATGTGGACAGGCTTATTACACAGGCTCCTGAGGTCCTTACTCACCCTTGTGTGAACTGCTTGGTATTACTTACTAATATTGTTGGCATATTATGGGGTTTGTGGAATCTGGTCTCGTCCTGGTGGAAGAGAAGACAACTTTTGGGTGAGGCTATATTGAAGCGTGACCTGAGGCAGCCAGTCCCAGGGTGGCAGGGTGTGTGGAAGGACTTGGGCAAGTTCCTAGGGCGGTTAACACCTCCCACAGCCTGGGACTTTACACCTGAACAAGTGAGCAACCCTAGCAAACTGACACGCCACCTGATGGAAGGGTGCCTTGCCTATCCCAATGAGAACCACCAGCTTCTAGCGTTGTACTGGGGCCTGGCTTGTGCCTATCGAGCCGCAGTTCAGCATTCCCAGAGGACTCCGGTTGAGGCAGGGACCCAAACTGCACCTGAGGACATCATGGTTGAGATAGGGACCCAAACACCACCACCAACTACAGTAATTGCCCCAGTAGTTAGAAAGAAGCAATGGACAAGGAGGACAATGGGTCCATATCCTCGATTAGTAAGGGAAAAGGAAGAAGAGGAAGGGTCGGATCACGAAGCCGGTCCTTTGACAAGGACATCAGAGGAAGGAGTGAGAGAATTCAGACAGGAAGCGGAAACTACCCGGTCCCTGACCTCAGCAGAACTCCGAGACATGCGGAAAGATTACAGCCGCCAGCCAGGTGAGCGGATTGCTGCCTGGCTGCTCCGATGCTGGGATAGCGGGGCCGACAGTCAGCACTTGGAAGGCAAGGAAGCCCAACAGCTGGGATCCCTTGCTAGGAACCGGGGAATTGAGAGAGGAATTGGAAGAGAGGCAGCAATTTGCAGTCTCTGGAGACGGCTCCTCTCAAGTGTGAGGGCAAGGTATCCATTCAAGGAAGATCTTGTGAACTCCCCAGGAAAGTGGACCACTGCAGATGAAGGCATCCAGTACCTGAGAGAATTAGCGGTACTGGAAGTCATCTACAGGGATCTAGACAATGATGAGGTCTCCAAAGATCCAGACGATGTCCTGTGCACACGGGCCATGTGGAGGAAGGTGATTCAGAGCGCCCCAGCATCATATTCTAACAGCCTGGCAGCGATGTATTTCCCAGATATTGATACGCCAGCTGTGGAGAGAGTGTCATCTTGGCTCCAAAACTTTGAAGAAAATCTCTGTACCTCCTCATCCCTACGGGCCAGTGCCTTGACTATCAGGAATGCCCCAAGAAATCAGTCCTCTCCTGCCTCAGTCGGAGGGAAAGGGAGCCCCAGACGCACGCCGCGTGGAGCACTCTGGTTCTTCCTGCGCGACCAGGGGGAGGACATGAGGAAGTGGGACGGTGAACCCACCTTTAAGCTGGAAGCCCGTGTACGTGAACTGAGAGGGAAGACAGCTGTTAAGAAGGGGCCACCCAGGAAGTCTGTCAGCAGAGTTGCTGTAGAGACGCATGAAGGCAATCAGCGATTTCCCAAACAGAGAAGAACTGAAATCACCTCCCTTGATCCTGGTGAGGGGCCTTGTGGTCTGGCGCTGCAAGGCTCAGACAGGGAATACTCTGACGAGGAACAGGAATAGAGGGTCCCTGCCTTCGGCCAGGAGGAGGAAAGGGATGACCGGGTATACTGGACTGTGTGGGTTCGATGGCCTGGCACATCAAACCCACAGAAGTATAGGGCTTTAGTAGACACAGGTGCACAATGTAGTCTGATGCCATCAGAGCATAGGGGCACGAAACCCATCTGGATCTCAGGAGTGACAGGGGGATGCCAAGAATTGTCAGTATTGGAGGCTGAGGTGAGCTTAACAGGGGACAAGTGGGAAAAGCACCCCATTGTGACTGGCCCAGAGGCCCCTTGTATCCTTGGCATAGACTACCTCAGGAGAGGGTACTTCAAGGACCCAAAGGGATACCGATGGGATTTTGGTGTAGCCACGGTGAGTGCAGAGAAGACCAAACAGCTATCTACCCTGCCTGGCCTCTCAGAAGATCCCTGCGTTGTGGGATTGCTGCAAGCTGAAGAACAGAAGGTACCAATTGCTACCAGGACGGTGCACCGGCGGCAATATCACACCAACAGAGACTCCCTGGCTCCCATCCGTGAGCTGATTCATCAACTGGAGAGCCAAGGAGTCATTAGTAAGACGCATTCACCTTTTAATAGTCCTATATGGCCAGTACGGAAATCCAATGGGGAATGGAGACTAACAGTGGACTACCGTGGCCTGAATGAAGTCACGCCACCACTGAGTGCTGCCGTGCCGGACATGCTAGAACTTCAGTATGAACTGGAGTCCAAGGCATCCAAGTGGTATGCCACCATTGATATTGCCAATGCGTTCTTCTCCATCCCTTTGGCAGCAGAGTGCAGGCCACAGTTTGCTTTTACTTGGAGGGGCGTCCAATACACCTGGAATCGACTGCCCCAGGGGTGGAAACACAGCCCTACCATTTGCCATGGACTGATCCAGACTGCACTGGAGAAGGGTGGAGCTCCAGAACACCTACAATACATTGATGACACCATTGTGTGGGGCAACACAGCAGAAGAGGTTTTTGAGAAAGGGGAAAAAATAATTCAAATTCTTCTGAGAGCTGGCTTTGCCATAAAACGAGGGAAGGTCAAAGGACCTGCACAGGAGATCCAGTTCCTAGGAATAAAATGGCAAGATGGACGTCGTCAGATTCCAACAGATGTGATCAACAAAAGAGCAGCTCTGTCTCCACCAACTAACAAAAAGGAAACCCAAGCTTTCTTAGGCATTGTGGGTTTCTGGAGAATGCATATTCCAAATTACAGTTTTATTGTAAGCCCTCTCTATCACGTGACCCGAAAGAAGAATGATTTCACATGGGGCCCTGAGCAACGACAAGCCTTCGAACAAATTAAACAGGAGATAGTTCATGCAGTAGCCCTTGGGCCAGTCCGGGCAGGGCAAGATGTTAAAAATGTGCTCTACATCGCAGCCGGGGAGAACGGCCCTACCTGGAGCCTCTGGCAGAAAGCACCAGGGGAGACCCGAGGTCGACCCCTGGGGTTTTGGTGCCGGGGATACAGAGCATCTGAGGCCCGCTACACTCCAACTGAAAAAGAGATCTTGGCAGCATAGGAAGGGGTTTGAGCTGCTTCGGAGGTGGTTGGTACTGAAGCCCAGCTCCTCCTGGCACCCCGACTGCCGGTGCTGGGCTGGATGTTCAAAGGGAGAGTCCCCTCTACACATCATGCAACTGATGCCCCATGGAGCAAGTGGGTCGCACTGATCACACAACGAGCTCGAATAGGAAACCCCAGTTGCCCAGGAATCTTGGAAGTGATCACGGACTGGCCAGAAGGGAAAGACTTTGGAATGTCGACAGAGGAAGAGGTGACACGTGCTGAAGAGGCCCCACCATATAATGAACTACCAGAAAATGAGAAGGAATATGCCCTGTTCACTGATGGGTCCTGTCGTATTGTGGGAAAACATCGAAGGTGGAAAGCTGCTGTGTGGAGTCCTACACGACGAGTTGCAGAAGCCACTGAGGGACAAGGTGAATCGAGTCAGTTAGCAGAGGTGAAAGCCATCCAGCTGGCTTTAGATATTGCCGAGCGAGAGAAGTGGCCAGTGCTCTATCTCTATACCGACTCCTGGATGGTGGCGAATGCTCTGTGGGGGTGGTTACAGCAATGGAAGCAGAGCAACTGGCAGCACAGAGGCAAACCCATCTGGGCTGCCAAATTGTGGCAAGATAGTGCTGCCCGGCTAGAGAAGCTGGTTATAAAAGTACGCCACGTAGATGCCCACGTACCTAAGAGTGGGGCCACTGAGGAACATCAAAACAACCAGCAGGTGGATCAGGCTGCTGGGATTGAAGTGGCGCAGGTGGATCTGGACTGGCAACATAAAGGTGAATTATTCCTAGCTCGGTGGGCCCATGACACCTCAGGCCATCAGGGAAGAGATGCAACATACAGATGGGCTCGTGAACGAGGGGTGGACTTGACCATCGACACTATCGCACAGGTTATCCATGAGTGTGAAACATGTGCTGCAATCAAGCAAGCCAAGCAGTCAAAGCCTCTTTGGTTTGGAGGACGATGGCTGAAATATAAATATGGGGAGGCCTGGCAGATTGATTATATCCCACTCCCACAGACCCGCCAAGGCAAGCACCATGTCCTCACAATGGTGGAAGCAACCACCGGGTGGCTGGAAACATATCCCGTGCCCCATGCCACGACCCAGAACACTATCCTGGGCCTTGCAAAGCAAGTCTTATGGTGACATGGCACCCCAGAAAGGAATGAGTCAGACAATGGGACTCATTTCCGAAACAATCTTATAGACACCTGGGCCAAAGAGCATGGCATTGAGTGGGTGTATCACATCCCCTATCATGCACCAGCCTCTGGGAAAATTGAACGATACAATGGACTACTGAAAACTACACTGAGGGCAATGGGTGGTGGGACCTTCAAACATTGGGATACACATTTAGCAAAAGCCACCTGGTTAGTTAACACTAGAGGGTCTACCAATCGAGCTGGCCCTGCCCAATCAAAGCCTTTCCATACTGTAGAAGGGGATAAAGTTCCTGTAGTGCACATGAAGAATATGTTAGGGAAGACAGTCTGGGTTACTCCTGCCTCAGGCAAAGGCAAACCCATCCGTGGGATTGTTTTTGCTCAAGGACCTGGGTGCACTTGGTGGGTGATGCGAAAGGATGGGGAAGTCCGATGTGTACCTCGAGGGGATTTGATTTTGGGTGAGAATAGTCAATGAATGAACTATTGATAAAACTGAGCAAAGTGCAGCAGTAATGGAAGCAGAACTGGCTTTAGCAACTGGCGCCCATCAACTTCCTCAAGAGATCGACATCTTCAACCCACAGACCGTGGACATGATGCAGCAGCCGAGCCAGATACCGTGACTGCAAGTTCCAGATGCAACAATCCAACACTACACACCATACTCCCACAGCGTCCAGCGTCACCTGCCGCACCACGCCGAGACCCAGCCCTGTTTCACCGACTGAGCAAACTCCACATCATCTCTCCTGCCCCAAGAGACTATTCTGACAGATGGAGCCTGAAGTCATGGACTAAATGAACTCAATGGACACTTCAAAGGGATGGTCCATAGACTAAGGGAATGATGTCTGTGTCTATATTAACATATATATATAAACAGGAAAAGTGGTGGTGATTAATTGGAAAGTGTAGGATCTGAGCGTGACATATATGGTATAGAATAAGGGGTGGATAATGTCCTGGTTGCGGCTGGGATAGGGTTAATTTTCACCAGAAGCTGGCCGGGGTCTATTCTATACCATGTGACCGTCACGCTCACTATTTAGAGGGGGGTGACTGGCGGGGCGGGGATCGCTGCTCGGAGCGGGCTGGGCGTCGGGCTGCGGGCGGGAGCGACCTGTCCGGAAAGCACCGCAAAGTACACGCTGTTGTTGTCATTGTTGGGGTTTCTCGCTTGTTTTGTTCTCTTTCCCTTTGTTGTTTGGTTAAACTGTTGTTGTTGTTAACACACGAGTTTTTGCTTTTCTTCGTCCCAATTCTCTCCCCGTCCCACCGGGAGGGGGGTGAGCGAGCGACCGCGTGGCTCAGCCTCCGGCTAGGGCTAAACCACGACACCTCTCAAAGGACGCGGCCGGCCTTCCCAGAAACGGCAGACTGGCGCGCCTTACGAGCGAGCAGAACCTCAGGCAGCCGCCTGACTTGAACGGTCCCCGTCGCCGAGGCCGACTTAGCCCAGCGTCCTCGGGGTCGAGGAGAGCTCTTGTGGCCACCGTGCCGGCCGAACGGGCCGCCGGGGGCCGTCTGCATCCCACCCCCACTCCGTTGGCAATGGAGCGGGGGTTGGGGGGTGGGGTGGAAGGGGGTTGCGTGTGTGTGCATGTGCGGGTGTGTGTGTCTCCCCGGCCTAAGGATGCCAGGCCCGGCCCTTGTAGGCCAGAAGGTCGTCTCACACCTCCCCCGTCCCCGCCCCGCCCCGCCTTTCCTGGCTCGGGCCTCTGTCCCGAGAAGGCCTCTCAAAGGACGCGGCCGGCCTTCCCAGGGACGGCGGACTGGCGGGCCTCGCGAGCGAGCGGAACCTCAGGCGGCCGCCTGACTTGAACGGTCCCCGTCGCTGAGGCCGACTTAGCCCAGCGTCCTCGGGGTCGAGGAGAGCTCTCGTGGCCACCGTGCCGGCCGACCGGGCCGCCGGGGGCCGTCTGCACCCCACTCCCACTCCGTCGGCAAAGGTGCAGGGGGTTGGGGGTGGGGTGGAAGGGCGTTGCGTGTGTGTACATGTGCAGCTGTGTGTGTCTCCCCGGCCTAAGGCTGCCAGGCCCGGCCCTTGTAGGCCAGAAGGTCGTCTCACACCTCCCCCGTCCCCGCCCCGCCTTTCCTGGCACGGGCCTCCGTCCCGAGAAGGCCTCTCAAAGGACGCGGCCGGCCTTCCCAGGGACGCCGGACTGGCGGGCCTCGTGAGCGAGCGGAACCTCAGGCGGCCGCCTGACTTGAACGGTCCCCGTCGCCGAGGCCGACTTAGCCCAGCGTCCTCGGGGTCGAGGAGAGCTCTCGTGGCCACCGTGCCGGCCGACCGGGCCAGCGGGGGCCGTCTGCACCCCACCCCCACTCCGTCGGCACAGACACGTGGGGTGGGTGGTGCGTTGGAAGAACATTGCGTGTGTGTGCTTGCGCGGGCGTGTGTGTCTCCCCGGCCTAAGGCTGCCAGGCCCGGCCCTTGTAGGCCAGAAGGTCGTCTCACAGCACCCCCGCCCCCGCCCCAGCTGCCTTTCCTGGCACGGGCTTCCGTTCCGAGAAGGCCTCTCAAAGGACGCGACCGGCCTTCCCAGGGACTGCGGACTGGCAGGCCTCACGAGGGAGCGGAACCTCAGGCGGCCGCCTGACTTGAACGGTCCCTGTCGCCGAGGCTGACTTAGCCCAGCGTCCTCGGGGTTGAGGAGAGCTCTCGTGGCCACCGTGCCGGCCGACCGGGCCGCCGGGGGCCGTCTGCACCCCACTCCCACTCCGTCGGCAAAGGTGCAGGGGGTTGGGGGTGGGGTGGAAGGGGGTTGCGTGTGTGTGCATGTGCGGGTGTGTGTGTCTCCCCGGCCTAAGGATGCCAGGCCCGGCCCTTGTAGGCCAGAAGGTCGTCTCACACCACCCCCGCCCCCGCCCCCACCCCGCCTTTCCTGGCTCGGGCCTCCGTCCCGAGAAGGCCTCTCAAAGGACGCGACCGGCCTTCCCAGGGACGGCGGACTGGCAGGCCTCACGAGGGAGCGGAACCTCAGGCGGCCGCCTGACTTGAACGGTCCCAGTCGCCGAGGCCGACTTAGCCCAGCATCCTCGGGGTCGAGGAGAGCTCTCGTGGCCACTGTGCCGGCCGACCGGGCCGCCGGGGGCCGTCTGCACCCCACCCCCACTCCGTCGGCACAGACGCGTGGGGTGGGTGATGCGTTGGAAGGGCATTGCGTGTGTGTGCTTGTGCGGGTGTGTGTGTCTCCCCGGCCTAAGGCTGCCAGGCCCGGCCCTTGTAGGCCAGAAGGTCGTCTCACACCACCCCCGCCCCCGCCCCGCCCCGCCTTTCCTGGCACGGGCCTCCGTCCCGAGAAGGCCTCTCAAGGGACGCGGCCGGCCTTCCCAGGGACGGCGGACTGGCGGGCCTCGCGAGCGAGCAGAACCTCAGGCGGCCGCCTGACTTGAACGGTCCCCGTCGCTGAGGCCGACTTAGCCCAGCGTCCTCGGGGTCGAGGAGAGCTCTCGTGGCCACCGTGCCGGCCGACCGGGCCGCCGGGGGCCGTCTGCACCCCACTCCCACTCCGTCGGCAAAGGTGCAGGGGGTTGGGGGTGGGGTGGAAGGGCGTTGTGTGTGTGTACATGTGCGGCTGTGTGTGTCTCCCCGGCCTAAGGCTGCCAGGCCCGGCCCTTGTAGGCCAGAAGGTCGTCTCACACCTCCCCCGTCGCCGCCCCGCCTTTCCTGGCACGGGCCTCCGTCCCGAGAAGGCCTCTCAAAGGACGCGGCCGGCCTTCCCAGGGACGCCGGACTGGCGGGCCTCGTGAGCGAGCGGAACCTCAGGCGGCCGCCTGACTTGAACGGTCCCCATCGCCGAGGCCGACTTAGCCCAGCATTCTCGGGGTCGAGGAGAGCTCTCGTGGCCACCGTGCTGGCCGACCGGGCCGCCGGGGGCCATCTGCACCCCACCCCCCACTCCATTGGCAAAGGAGCGGGGGGGTGGGGTGGAAGGGGGTTGTGTGTATGTGCATGTGCGGGGGTGTGTGTCTCCCCGGCCTAAGGCTGTCAGGCCCGGCCCTTGTAGGCCAGAAGGTCGTCTCACAACCCCTGCCCCCCGCACCGCCTTTCCCCACCAGGTCTACCCAGTTCCGGCTCCAGCCACCAGGTCTGCCCGGCTCCGGAGCCGGCCGTCAGGTCTACCAATGCTCATTCTTCCAGTTCTCCCTGCTGGGGAAAGAGGGACGGCTTGGCCTCTATTCCTGCTGCTGCTTTCTGTGGCTCTGTGGCTTTCCTTGACCAGCCTGCAAGGCATGTTTGCTCAAGCTAAACGGAAGAATGCATCAGCCTGCTCCTGGCTCCACGTGTCCATTGTGCTCATGCTTGCAAGCATCGGCTCTGAAACAGATTCAGAAAAATAATATAAAATAACATTAAATAACATAAAATAACATAACAGTAAATAACATAACATAACATAAAACAAAATAATATAACATAAAAGCAAATAAAATCAAATCAAGTCCTAATTCCACTTGTAAGCTTTTTGATTTGTGTCCTTGAAAGTGGTTTTGGAGTTGGAAATCCCCTGGCATTTCAGGCAAATAAGAGTCTCATCGTTCTTTGACTCATCATGAGGGAAGGGAAGGGAAGGGAAGGGAAGGGAAGGGAAGGGAAGGGAAGGGAAGGGAAGGGAAGGGAAGGGAAGGGAAGGGAAGGGAAGGGAAGGGAAGGGAAGGGAAGGGAAGGGAAGGGAAGGGAGTTGAGTTTGAAGGGACCTCTAAAGATCACGTAGTCCAACTACCTGACCACTTCAGAGCTGACCAAAAGTTCCAGCATGGCATGAAGGGCCTTGTCCAAATGGCTCTTAAACACTGACAGGCATGGGGCATCGACAGCCTCTCTCCCAAGCCTGTTGCCGGGTTTGAGCAGCCTCTCGGGAAAGAAATGTTTGCTCCTGTCAAGGCCGACCCTCCCTGAGGGACGCAGCTTGGAGCCCTTCCCATGCGCCCTGGCACTGGGCAGCAGGGAGAAGAGCTCAGCACCTCCCGCTCCACGTGCCCTCCTCAGGAAGCTGTCGAGAGCTGTGAGGTCAAGGCTGAAGGCCAAAGGAGGAGAGGAACTCTTGAAGTGCAAGGAAAAAGATGCTCAAGAACACAAACCAAGTTGGGACTTCTTTCCAAGAACACCTCTCCATAAGCAGCGGAGTAGCAAATGTCCCTTGGTGCATTGGTAGGGAACGGGGAGGAAATCCTGCCTGCTCTCTGCGTCTCTGCAAAGTTGATGCAGAGGGAACCAAAAGCCTTTCTGTCCCCTCTGGCATCCCCACAAGCAAGGCAATGTCTATGGTAGAAATGCCCTTCTTTCTGTAGTCGGAACATCCAGGTGGCTGTGGAGGGATGCCTGGCAGCTGTGCCCAGCGTCTGGCCACCAAGGGCAGGGACAGCCCCCTGGGCCTCCTGACCACTGTCCTGCTTTGGGCCGGGACGCAGCTGGTTTTGTCTCCAGCAGCTACTGTTGTTTGGATTTCGGATGGGAAAATTGGGGATAAGACGCTGCTGTTGTTGGTTGCTGCTAAACCATCAACTTTGGCAGTTGCCCAGGTTTTGCTAACGTGCAGCTGCCAAAACTTGGGAGGGGTATAGCCAGCAGAGTTGCTCCAAACTGGCCAAAGACAGTAGGCCATACCACAGACCTCATGCCCAGTAGATGTGAGGGTCAGCCAGTGGGCCACCTCCCTTCTTGTTCCTGCTTTTTCCCTTTTTTTGTTTGTTCGGCTGTTTGTTCCCTCGCTTGCTCTCTCTGGAACTTGCTGTTCTGGGACAGCTGCTGGGGAATATTCCTGTTCCCTGACTGCTGCTCGGGACAGGCTGTATCGGTCATCGGGTGGTGAGAAATTGTGCATCGTTCGTTTCAGATCTTCTATTATCCTTATATATTTTTATTCTCATGATTCATAGAATTTCTCTTCTTCTTTGCTGTCCTGGTGAACTGTTTGGATCTCAACCCGCGAGTTTTCCTTCCTCTCCGATTCTCCTCGCCACCCCAGCGGGGAGGGGGGCAGTGAGCGAGCGGCTGCGTGGGATGGGGTTACCGGCTGGGCTTAAAACGCGACAAGCACAGGGCCTGCCTCGGGGCCAGCAGCCCAAAGGCCTTCCTCCGAAGGATGCTGGGCGCGGGGGGCGGCGGGCGGGGCTGCGCAAGGGGGGCCCCCTCACCCCCATGTCACCGTGCCAGCACTTGGCAACGCAGCAGTCACATTGCCCCGGGGCAGCATCAAAGGCAGCCTCCTCCCCTGTCCCACTGCCAGAGCTGCCCCGGGAGCAGCCCGAAGACATCCGAGAGGACGTCCTTGCGGATCCAGTGCAATGACTTGGAGGGGGCTGAGGGAGGAAGACCGGAGACGGGAGGAGGCTGCTGGAGGTTCTCTGCTGCAAGGCCAGCTCCCAGCAGGGCTACCTTTAAGCTCATCTGATGGATGGAAATCCTGCTTCAGCCTTTGGAGAAGAGACGCCAGCTCCTCGGGAGATGAGAAGAACCACCAACGCCTGGAGGTGCCCGAGGCTATCAGGCCTTTTCAGCTGGAGAGCAGCGGCAAGAGCAAGGGAATGCCTTCTTGAGGAGCACAGCAGAGCTCGCCGTCGTCATGCCCTGCGGAGCCAGGGGCAGCAGCCATAAGAAATGGGAGGCGGCAGAGATGTTGGCAGGGGGGCCAGTGCTTTGGAGCAGCCACTGGTGCCCTGCCAGGCGCAGGAAGGATGCTTGCCCCCAAGGTGGATGAGGCCGGGGGCATTTGCCCACTCTGGGAAGCCCCTGAGGTGGCTGCAGGCTGAGGGAGAATAGGGCTTGGGCATCTCCTGGGAGGCATGACCAGGCTGTGGGAGGAGGAGGCAGGTCTTGCTCACATGCTCAGGGAATAGCCAATCACCAGCGCTGGGGTCAGGAAGGAATTTTTTCCCCCGGGGCACATTGGCACTGGTCCCCGGGGGTGTTTTGCCTTCCTCTGCAGCATTGAGCATGACCACTTGTCAGGGCTCCTCTGCTCCCTTTTGCCTAGGTTACTGCCTGCTGCTCATGCACCACGAAGATGACCTCTCGTGCCCTGCAGCTGGGGGGAGGAAGGCTTTTTTTCCCCCCCGGGGGGCTAGCAAGTGTCTCCGGGGTTTTTTTGCCTGCCTCTGCAGCACTGAGCAGCACGGCCCCTTGCCAGGGCTCCTTTGGGCCCTTTTGCCTAGGTGCCTGCTGCTCCTGCTCCACGAAGGTGGCCCTCGTGCCCCGCATCCGGGGGGAGGAAGCCTGCACAGCACCTGCAAACCAAAAGAGAAACACTTAACAGAGCTGCCACAATTCCCTGCTCTTAGGCACCATCCCAGCTGACAACCGCCTCACCTTCTCAGTCTGCTCAAGAGCACCTGGCTTCACCCCTCCAAGCACACTTGCGGCACCCATAAAAAAGCAAAAAGACACATGCTGTGATACTGCCCGAAACCACAGCCTGCCCACACCGATTCCCATCTTGCGCTCCTCTACTTCAGCCACTCGCCCACCCTGCCTCTGCCATTTACAGGTTGCCACGTTGAGTCTCGGTGTCATGGTTTAGCTCCAGCCGGAGGCTGAGCTACCCGGTCGCTCGCTCACCCCCCTCCCCCCCCCACGGCGGGACAGGGAGAGAATCGGGACAAAGAAAGGCAAAACTCGTGGGTTAACAACAACAACAACAGTTTAACCGGACAACAGAGGGAAAGAAAACAAACTAACAAGAAACCCAAACAATAACAACAACAGAGCGTACTTACCGGTGCTTCCCATACAGGTTGCTCCCCACTCGGAGCCCGATGCCCAGCCCACTCCCGAGCAGTGATTCCCCACCCCCACCCCAGTCGTCCCCCTCTATATAGTGAGCGTGATGGTCACATGGTATAGAATAGACCCCGGCCAGCTTCTGGCAAAAATTAACCCTATCCCAGCCACAACCAGGACACTCGGGTACCACCTGTAAAACACAAACAGCAAGGGATGCTTGTAACTTTACCAACACCACCAAACCTGAAAAATAACTGCTACTTCAGCCCACTTGTCACCGCTCACCTCACCCAAGTCACCTCCGGTGCTGATATCCCGCTTTGCTCATTGCTTTGGGCCTTTAAAATAAAAAACTAAACCAAAACCTATCAGCTAGTCATATAGCCACTGGTCGCATCTTCCCTCCAAAACCACACACCGGCCCACCTCCAGCGCACGGCTCGTCCCTCTGCATCTGCCAAACCAGTGTCGAGCAAGTCACCTGGATGCAAAACAATAGCTTGACCATTCCAGGCGTCTTGTTTCCATTTAGGAATACCACCTAGATTCCAAAGACAGCCTGCCATTAAAAAAAACCACAAGAGCAAACCAACACTAACCCCTACGCATACAAGCCTTAATGCGTTTGAGATTCAATCCGTTCCACTACCACTCGAGTGGCCTCTCCCAGATAGTTCCCGTCATCTCCTTAACATCCTCACCCGCTGCCGAGGGCTACTTGCTCTGAGGTGGACTGTACGGTCTGTAACTAAATGGTCTAGGTATATCAACATTAACTATAGACTCTTGCTGTTCTTCCCATGACTAAAATTGCTACGCCCCCAGGCAGCGCAGCTCCAACCAAGACACATGCGTAGACTGACACTGCACACAAAGACAAATGACTTGACCCAGAGCCTTAAAATAACTCTCAGCAGAAGAATTGCTCCCAGAGGGAAGACGCCTTTAGGTGAAAAGGCCTAGGCAGCCACGAGGAAGGATCTATGACCTTCCCAGAAGTCAAACGCCACAGCCTGTGACAAAAAGATACGGCCGTGACCACGACAATGGATGCATGAGAAGCCAGACTCTAAGTCCCAAGACCGAAAGGATGCAGAGAAGTAGTCCCAGAAAAGGGCTCCGTGACAGCCTGCTCGACAGCGGATATGCTGATGCATCCCAGATCACTGCTGCGGGAGAAGACCGTCTGTAAACTTGTCAGACGTGAGACAATTCCGTGCGTGGAGCTTCTAACACAAGGAAGGAAGTGCTCAGTTAGCATTACGCTGATGAGTTGAGGCACACGAGACCCTCGGTATGGCTACCAATGTGCCCATCTAGCACAAAATCACAATGGGAACATCAAGACCCAAGTAAGATATGGCACGGTACATGGAAAACAAATGACACGGATGACCTCCTTACCTATGAAGCCCCTTAGGGAATGACAGGCGGTCAGCCCATGGGAAAACCATGACAATCATGACGCAGTGACTCAAAGATCCAAAATAGACACCTGTCGTGGTTTAGCCCCAGCCGGAGGCTGAACCACGCGGTCGCTCGCTCACGCCCCCTCTCCCAGTGGAATGGGGAGAGAATCAGGACAAAGAAAGGCAAAACTCCTGGGTTAACAACAACGGTTTAACCAGACAACAAAGGGAAAGAAAACAAACAAACAAGAAACCCAAACAATAACAACAACAGAGCGTACTTAGCGGTGCTTCCTGTACAGGTCGCTCCCCGCCCAGAGCCCGACACCCAGCCCGCTCCCAAGCAGTGATCCCCCACCCCGCCCCGGTCGTCCCCCTCTATATAGTGAGCGTGACAGTCACATGGTATAGAATAGACCTTGGCCAGCTTCTGGCAAAAACTAACCCTCTCCCAGCCACAACCAGGACAACACCTTACGCCTACAGAAACCAGGGCTAAAAACGCAATGGGTAAACAAGAACCCGAGAATGTAACTGCCCCGACCAATACTAGAACAAACCTCATTAGACTTTTAAGGAAAAAGGCAAAACTGGAATAATAGAAAAAGCTCACATGCCCAGGACTGCGATAAGAGACCGCTGCCTAGAAATTGTTACGAGCCCGAATAATACACATCCTCTTCTCCAAGAAATTCCAGAGAAGACAGTGACACAAACCTGCACTGGAGATAAGTGCCTAGTCAATGCCCCTAAGTAACGATGACTGTGAGATCCAGATGGACAGTGAAGGGACAGATGTAAAAATTAAGTCAGAGAATGAAGAAAGTAAAAGGCACTGAGAAGCAGGCACCTCACCCATCTGGATCTCAGGAGTGACAGGGGAATGCCAAGAATTGTCAGTATTGGAGGCCTCTGGCAGAGAGCACCAGGGGAGACTCGAGGTCGACCCCTGGGGTTTTGGTGCCGGGGATACAGAGCATCTGAGGCCCGCTATACTCCAACTGAAAAAGAGATCTTGGCAGCATATGAAGGGGTTCGAGCTGCTTCGGAGGTGGTTGGTACTGAAGCCCAGCTCCTCCTGGCACCCCGACTGCCGGTGCTGGGCTGGATGTTCAAAGGGAGAGTCCCCTCGACACATCATGCCACCGATGCCACATGGAGTAAGTGGGTCACACTGATCACACAACGAGCTCGAATAGGAAACCCCATTCGCCCAGGAATCTTGGAAGTGATCATGGACTGGCCAGAAGGCAAAGATTTTGGAATGTCGACAGAGGAAGAGGTGACGCATGCTGAAAAGGCCCCCACCGTATAATGAACTAGGTGGAAAGCTGCTGTGCGGAGTCCTACACGACGAGTTGCAGAAGCCACTGAGGGACAAGGTGAATCGAGTCAGTTTGCAGAGGTGAAAGCCATCCAGCTGGCTTTAGAGATTGCTGAGCAAGAGAAGTGGCCAGTGCTCTATCCCTATACCGACTCCTGGATGGTGGCAAATGCCCTGTGGGGTGGTTACAGCAATGGAAGCAGAGCAACTGGCAGCACAGAGGCAAACCCATCTGGGCTGCCAAATTGTGGCAAGATAGTGCTGCCTGGCTAGAGAAGCTGGTTCTAAAAGTACGCCATGTAGATGCCCACGTACCTAAGAGTGGGGCCACTGAGGAACATCAAAACAACCAGCAGGTGGATCAGGCTGCTGGGATTGAAGTGGCGCAGGTGGATTTGGACTGGCAACGTAAAGGTGAATTATTCCTAGCTCGGTGGGCCCATGACACCTCAGGCCATCAGGGGAGAGATGCAATATATAGATGGGCTCATGGCCAAGGGGTGGACTTGACCATAGACACTATCGCGCAGGTTATCCATGAGTGTGAAACATGTGCTGCAATCAAGCAAGCCAAGCAGTCAAAGCCTCTCTGGTGTGGAGGACGATGGCTGAAATAGAAATATGGGGAGGCCTGGCAGATTGATTATATCCCACTCCCACAGACCCGCCAAGGCAAGTGCAATGTGCTTACAATGGTGGAAGCAACCACGGGATGGCTGGAAACATATCCCATGCCCGATGCCACAACCCAGAACACTATCCTGGGCCTTGAAAAGCAAGTCTCATGGCGACATGGCACCCCAGAAAGGATTGAGTCAGACAAGGGGACTCATTTCTGAAACAACCTCATAGACACCTGGGCCAAAGAGCATGGCATTGAGTGGGTGTATCACATCCCCTATCATGCACCAGCCTCTGGGAAAATTGAACGATACGACGGACTACTGAAAACGACACTGAGGGCAATGGGTGGTGGGACCTTCAAACATTGGGATACACATTTAGCCAAAGCCACCTGGTTAGTTAACACTAGAGGATCTACCAATCGAGCTGGCCCTGCCCAATCAAAGCCTTTCCATACTGTAGAAGGGGATAAAGTTCCTGTAGTGCACATGAAGAATATGTTAGGGAAGACAGTCTGGGTTACTCCTGCCTCAGGCAAAGGCAAACCCATCCGTGGGATTGTTTTTGCTCAAGGACCTGGGTGCACTTGGTGGGTGATGCGAAAGAATGGGGAAGTCCGATGTGTACCTCGAGGGGATTTGATTTTGGGTGAGAATAGCCAATGAATGAAACTGTTTGATGTTAATTGCTATATAACCCTGTCACTGTATGTCATCTCTGTCACAGTTGCTATATGCCAAATCAATGATATTATAGCAAGAATTGCCCAAATTAATAAGGAATGAACTAGTGATAAAACTGAGCAAAGTGCAGCGGTAATGGAAGCAGAACTGGCTTTAGCAACTGGTGCCCATCAAATTCCTCGAGAGATCAACATCTTCAACCCACGGACCGTGGACATGATACACCAGCCATGCCAGATACCACAACTGCAAGGTCCAGATGCAACATGCAACAATTCAGCACTACACACCATCCTCCCACTGCATCCAGTGTCACCTGCCGCACTGCAGCAAGACCCAGCCCTGTTTTGCTGTCTGAGCAAACTCCACATCATCTCTCCTGCCCCAAGAGACTATTACGACAGATGGAGCCCAAAGTCATGGACTAAATGAACTCAATAGACACTTCAAAGGGATGGTCCATAGACTAAGGGAATGATGTCTGTGTATGTGCGTATATATAGATAAAACAGGAAAAGTGGTGGTGATGAACTGGAAAGTGTAGGATCTGAGCGTGACGTATATGGTATAGAATAAGGGGTGGATAATGTCCTGGTTGCGGCTGGGATAGGGTTAATTTTCGCCAGAAGCTGGCTGGGGTCTATTCTATACCATGTGACCGTCATGCTCACTCTATAGAGGGGGACAACCGGAGCAGGAGAGGGGTGGGGATTGCTGCTTGGGAGCAAGGCTGGGCGTTGGGCTCCAGGCGGGGAGCAACCTGCATGGAGAAGCACCGCTAAGTACACTCTGTTGTTATTGTTGGGGTTTCTTGTTTGTTTTTTTTCCCTTTGTTGTCTGGTGAAACTGTTGTTGTGGTTAACCCAGGAGTTTTGCCTTTCTTTGTCCCAGTTCTCTCCCCATCCTGCTGGGAGGGGGGGGGCGTGAGCGAGCGACTGTGTGGCTCAGCCTCCGGCTGGAGCTAAACCATGACACCCTGATAGAATGACTCCCCTGATTTGGGGTCTGCCTGATTCCTTGAAACTGTATGCAGTACAACTACCGGACTGTTGGCGGTGACCCCAGTGTTTGGGAGGGGAGGTAGGCATCTGGGAAAGTACTCAGGCATCCAGGGCATTGGAGCCAGGCATCCAGGAAAGGGACTTAGGCATCTGGTAGAATGCCCTGGCATCCAGGAAATGTTCCCATATGTCAAGGATAGGGGATCCAGGCATCCAGGACAGGGGACCCAAGCATCCCAGAGCAGAAGTCCAGGACGGGGGACACAGGTGTCTGGGAAAGAGGACCCAGGCATCCAGGAAGGGACCCAGGCATCTGGCTAAAGAACCCTGACGACACCTTGGTCCACTTTCCAGGATGCCTGGGTCCCTTCCCAAACACCTAGGTCCATCATGGACACCTGGGTCCTGTCCCAGAAAACTCAGTCCTCTCCTGGAGGCCTGGATCCCCTATCACAGATCACAGAAACACAGAATCACAGAATGGTAAGGGTTGGAAGGGACCTCTGGAGATCATCTAGTCCAACCCCCCCTGCTAGAGCAGGTTCCCCTACAGCAGGTTGCACAGGGCCACGTCCAGGCAGGTTTTGAATTCCTGGGGGCCAGCCTTAGCAGTAAAGACTGAAGCAAAGAAGTCATTCAGTAACTCTGCCTTCTCTGTATCCTTTGTGACCAGGGCACCCACCTCATTCAGCAGAGGGCCCACGTTTTCCCTAGTCTTCCATTTGTGTCCTAGTTTCGGCCAGGATGGAGCTAGTTTTGTCTTCAGCAGCCTCTGCCTTTTGGATTTAGTGCCTGAACAATGGTGATAGTACACTGATGTTGTTGGTTGCTGCTAAACACTCAAGGACATTTTGCAGTTTCCCAGGCTTTGCTAATGTGCAGGTGCAAAAACCTGGGAGGGGGATAGCCAGAATAGTTGATCCAAACTGGCCAAAGAGAGTATTCCATACCATAGACGGCATGCTTGGTATAAGTGAGGGTCGGCCGGTGGGCCACTTCCCCTAACTTGCCTTCAGGTTGCTTTTTGTTTCCCTGTCCCCCCTCTCCCTCCCCGTTTGTTCGGGCCTGTTCATTCATTTGTTCGTCTGTTCGTTCCCTCGCCTGCTCTCTCTGGAACTTGCTGTTCTGAGATAGCTGGGGGGGTATACCCCTGCTCCCTGACTGCTGCTCAGGACGGGCTGTATCAGTCATTGGGTGGTGACAAATTGTGCATCATTTGTTTTATATATTCTATTATCCTTATATATATTATTATCATTATTAATATATTTTTATATTTTTCCTTTGCTGTCCTGGTAAACTGCTTTTATCTCAACCCACGAGTTTTCCTTTCTCACCAATTATCCTCCCCACCCCAGCGGGGAGGGGGGGAGTGAGTGAGCGGCTGCATGATATTGGGTTACCATTTGGGGTTAAACCGCAACAGTTTGCTACTGAGGTATTTGAAGAAGCCCTTCTTATTGCCCTTGACGTCCCTTGCCAGATTAAATTCTAGGTGGACCTTAGCTTTGACCTTAGATGTATGGGTCCCTTTCCCAGATGCCTGGGTCACTTTCCCAGTTGCCTAGGTCCCCCATCCCAGATACCTGGGTCCATTTCCTGGATGCCTGAATCGCCTATCCCGGACACCTGGGTCCCATATCCCAGATGCCTGGGTCCCATATCCCAGATGCCTGCGTCCCCTGTCCCCGACACCTAGTTCCCATCTCCCGGATGCCTGGATCCTTCACCCAGACACCTGAGTCCTCTCCCGGATGCCTGGGTCCCCTATCCCAGACACCTGGATCCCCTAACCTGGATGCCTGGGTCCTCTCCCAGATGCCTGGGTCTCCTATTCTGGTTAACTAAGTTCTCTCCCAAATGCCTGAGTCCCTTGGCCCAGATCCCTGCGCCCTTTTCCCAGAAGCCTGGATCCCTCTCCTGGATGTCTGGGTCCCCTAGGTGGCGGGTTTCTGTTTTGGGTCGGGGCTCATGCTAGGGTGAGGTGGTAGAGCAAGCCCTAAGGACAATGGCACCCATTTGGGCTGCAGCACCTCAGCTGTGGCACCAGGGCCAGGGGCAGACTTGTCACAGGGACACCTGGCACCAAGCACCCAAGACCCCATCTATGTAAAAGCTATGCTTCAGAGCTGAGACATGCTGGAGTGGATGGCAGAGGGCAATGTCATGATGAGATGAGCTGGACATGTAGGTGATGAGGTAGATGACAAGAGGTGCCCATGGAGTCAGCTAACTGTGCTTTTGAAAACACCACAGAGAAGCAGGGCTGGACTGTGATGTCCTGGCAGGAGAGGGCTTTGCTGTCTGGGGTTTCTCTGCAGTCCAGGAGGGCCTGTGGTGGAGATGAAGCTGATCTCCAGGAAAGACAAGGTGCTGCTGAAAACGTCCTTGGCTATGGACATCCTGTGATTCAGAAACACTGTGAAAAATCATTGCGCTGTTCCTTGATTGTATCTTCAAGGAGATGAGTAAAGGATGAGGGTGAGAAGAACTAATACCGTTTGAGAACACTGGCACACAAGCGGTGTGCCAGCAGTGGTGATGTGTTCCTTGTATCCTGGTGTGGTATATTCCTTGTATTCACGCCCTGTCTGAATCTACGGGATAGAGATGGGACAGACATGGCCTAACCACCCTGATGGGAATCAGTTGCTGGAGCACAAGCACTGTCTCAGATGCCATCTGGAGTAGCTGCACGTCCTGCGCTGCCCCTCCCAGCTACATGCTGCTGTGCTGAAGAGCCCTGGCATCTCACGTAGCACTAGAGGCCTGTCATTCATTGGCCAGGGAATTGAGTTGGTGCCTTGAATGAAGATAGGCAAGGAAAGGATGTCCATGAAACAACTGAAGTTACAATCCCTGGAGTTCTAGGAAATATAACTGATGGAGAAGAGAAAGAGAAGCTGCAGCTTTCCTTATGGCACAAGATTCCATTTGGTCAGACAAACACCTCTATAGGCTGTCCTGAACGTACAGAGGAGGGATACGTTTCCTTCTCCTAAATGTGGGCATCAATGGAGGCCTAGGAAGAACAGCTGATGGAGAAGAGGAGAGAGACTTAGCAATCCTGATGGCTCATGACCACCTCTGGCAACTCAGATGTCACTGGGTGTTTGCATCTGAACACCTCACTGCTGCCCTTCATCTCCATTACTTACCGTGGGAGCTTGGACAAGGACCTGACATGCAGAAACCCATTTGGTGCACACCTGAACTGAGGCAAGAGGAATCTCACCACCTGTGAGTTTGTGGAGTCGTCTTCCAACCCCAGGACTACAAATCCAGGAAAATACCTCAATTGACTCAGCTGAATACCCTCAGCTTTTACCCTCAGCAAGGGTAAAAGAGATCCCTGCCTGTCCCTGCCTGGGTGTCCTGTCTAATGATGGGACAAGGAAAGGTTATTCTAGGACCTAACTCTGTCACCGATAGGACAAAAGACGTTGCTGGAAAGAGGTTCTTGAGGGAGGGAACGTCAATGATGACTTCAGCCTGTTTCACAGCAGGTTCGCCTGGAGCCCCAGGGACACCTGGAGGGAGCCCAGAGGGGGCGAGAAAGTGATGTCTTGGGCTGGTCTTCTGCTGCTGAGCTGGGCTGGGCTCCTGGGACAGAGGGAGCTGATGGCAAGCGGGCAGTGCTGCAGAGAGACAGCTCCTCAGGAGCAGCCCCTCTGCAAAGCACAGCAGGGTTGAGGGCACTGCCTGCAGGCAGTGAGGGGAGAGGAGTGAGGCAGAGAGAGGTTAAAGACAGTCTGGGGTGGGAGGATGCTGAGAGCTCACTGGGTGGACAAATCTTCACAGACAGTAAGTCTGTGGCTGCAGGGCATTGCATCTGCAGATTCTGGTGGGATCTCCTAAAGCTGGCCCATCGCACAGCCTACAAGATCTGTACGTACAACTCTCAGAGATACTCTAGTGTAGAGGAGGAGGACATGCTCCAGAGCCGGGATTGCCTGCTGCACTGTCAGAGGGACGGGGCATGATGACTGCCGCCTTCTGGGCATGGCTGCAGGGTGTGAAGTCAGGTGTGCACGCAGGGGTGCCCAGGGCTGTCCTTCAGAGCAGGGTCCCTGCACTCCAGGGTGCTGTGTGCCAAGGCACAAACTCTGCCACCTGCCAGGGTCAACACTGCCTGGGGAGCTCTTCACAGCACTGCAGGGAGAAGCTGTGGGTGAAGGAGACACCTCCGGTATGGCAGGGTAGGGCAGGGCAGGGTCCTTCTGCTGAGAGCATGCTGAGAGGGTCAGAGCTGCTCACAGCTCCAGATCAGCCCAGGACATTTGTAGAGGGTCCCACACAAGCGGGTGGGATGGGGTCTGTGAGCACTGGCAGGGAGGAGACAGAGAAAGCTCCTGGCAGGGACAGTTCCAGGCAGCAGAGATGTGGGCAGGGAGTGCGATGGAACTATTAGCAGAAGTGCTGTGGGAGGGGGGATTCGGGCACCTCCCTGCCATCCTCTGCAGTGCAGATGCCTTCCCCGGGCAATCCCCTGTCTCCTCTCCCACCTGGCACAGCCTCTGCCCTCCAGGGCACAGGGCCCAGCTCTCCTCACTCTGCACTAAGGGACGGTCCCTTTGCCTCTCTGGACATACAAGGGATCACTGTCAGGGCAGCAGAAATGCCAAGGATTTCTGCCTCAAAATCACGGCTCGGGTGTGGAGGGGGACACCAGAACAAAACCGACAAAACCCCCAAAGCTCTGCTCTGCTGTTGGGGGATTTGGGAGCAACAATGCTGGAAAGCTCTTTGAGATCATGAGCGGATTTGATCTCAGACCACCCCATGTTCCTGTTTACCTCTTGCTGTAGGGCAGGACTGACTCCTCCAAAACCTACAGCAGAACCCCCTGCTCCCTGGGGCACCTGCAGCCAGCACAACCCAGGGCTGAAGCCAGGGAGCTGCACTAAGATTCTCCTGAAAGGGAATAGGCAGTTTCGGGGGGGTTTCTATGGGAAATGGCTTTGATTTTGGTCAGAGAAGTCTCCCCTAGCTTCTCACTGACCTTTCCTCCATGCATGGTCCCCATGCCCAGAGGCAGCACGTATCCAACAGCAGCTCCATCACCGAGTTCCTCCTCCTGAAGTTTGCAGACATGCGGGAGCTGCAGCTCTTGCACATCTGGCTCTTCCTGGGCATCTACCTGGCTGCTCTTCTGGGCAAAGGCCTCATCATCCCTGCCGTAGCCTGTGACCACTGCCTCCACACCCCCATGTACTTCTTCCTCCTCAACCTCTCCCTCCTCAACCTGGGCTCCATCTCCACCACTGTCCCCAAAGACATGGCCAATTCTCTCTGGGACATCAGGGTCATCTCCTACGCAGGATGTGCTGCCCAGGTCTTTCTATTGGTCTTCCTCATCGTACCAGAGTTTTCTCTCCTCACCATCATGGCCTACGAGTGCTACATTGCCATCTGCAAACCGCTGCACTACAGGACCCTCCTGGGCAGCACAGCTTGTGTCATCACGGCAGCAGCTGCCTGGGACAGTGGGTTTCTCACTGCTGTGCTGCACACGGCCAATACATTTTCAATACCCCTCTGCAAGGGAAATGCTGTGGACCCATTCTTCTGTGAAGTCCCCCAGATCTTCAAGCTCTCCTGCTCACACTCCTACCTCAGGGAAGCTGGACTTCTTGTGTTTTGTGTCAGTTTAGCATTTGGCTGTTTTGTTTTCATTGTGTTCTCCTATGTGCAGATCTTCAGGGCCGTGCTGAGGATCCCCTCTGAGCAGGGACAGCCCAAAGCCTTTTCCATGTGCCCACCTCACCTGGCCGTGGTCTCCCTGTTTATCAGCACTGCAGTGTTTGCCTACCTGAAGCACACACCCCCCCCCCCATCTCTTCCCCATCCCTGGATATGGTGGTGGCAGTCCTGGACTCAGCAGTGCCTCCAGCAGTGAACCCCCTCATCTACAGCATGAGGATCCAGGAGCTCAAGGAGTCCATTAGGAAAGTGATTTCATGGATGTTTCCCAATAGTGAGAAACTTCCCATCACTCTCCACAAATGAATCCCAGGGTATCCCATTCCAGGCCTGTACTTTGTGGCTTTTTTTTAATTATCATGATCATGATTAGCATTATCATCATCAGAGTTGTCTCTCTCGTATCATCTCTGTAATAAAACGGGATCTCCCCAGTGCACTGCCTGAAGGCTGGGCTCTTCTTCCAAAGCTGGTGAATGGCACCTGAGGTACATACCCAAGGTTGTTCCACACGTGAACTTGTAGATGGTGTCCTTAAAGAGGGGCATCTGGACCTGCCTGGAATAACAGTAACATGGGCTCAAGGTGCAGAGCCAGAAGTCCTTGCTGTCCTGGTGCTCCACCATTCCTGGACAACGGCTGAAGAATAACCAGTTCCCCACACTCTCTTAGTGCTGTTGTTTGTCCTGAAGGGTGGCATGGAGAGGGAGGCTGGGACCCTGTGTCAGGGCTTGCACCGAAGGAAGCATGACCCAGCAGCCATGTCAGGTGACTGCTGTCCCTGTGGCCGGCACATGTCCTTCAGACAGTTTCCCCCACCCCATATGCTGGCACACACCTCCAAAGTCACTCCCAGTTCCAGACTTTTGGACCTTTGCTTTCCAGATCTGGCCATCCACCATGGTCCAGGTTTGGGCTGATCGTTGAAACCTATCTACACTAGGGGACCACCAAGCCCTTCCCTGGGTTCACACATGCTCAGAGCCTGGCAGACTCCAGAGCAGAGCTGTCTGTGAACCCCTGCATGGGACACAGTTGAGCCTGGGCATGGGCTGGGTGTCCTTGCATAGCCAGTACTCTGTCTCTTACTCTGTGTATTTGATCTCACTCATGTTCCAGTTATTTCCCCCTGGCCTGATGAAATTCACCGTGTCTTTTACGTGTGTTACTATGTATAATTTCCTATCTATCTGCCAAAACTATTTCTTGCAGAGTTCTCCCTTCTGGAAGGTGAACCTCCTTGGAGCCAGCTTGGATGTGGCATAGAGCTGAGGAGTGTGTTTTATCTTTTTTGGAATCTTACTACGTTTTACTTTTGCATGTTCAAAAATAAGAAGAACCCTTCTGTGTCTGTTTGCAGCCAGTCCTCTAAGGAGAGCAGGTGGGAATTAGTGGAAAGGGGCTTTAACATTCAGTTGCAGACTTCAGTGGAGAAGTCTGATGTAAGGAAAAGTGATGTAAGTCACTTTTTTTAGTTTTGGGCCCCTCACTACAAGAAAGACATTGAGGTGCTGGAGCGTGTCCAGAGACGGGCAACGAGGCTGGTGAAGGGTCTGGAACACAAATCCTATGAGGAGCGGCTGAGGGAACTGGGGATGTTTAGCCTGGAGAAAAGGAGGCTGAGGGGAGACCTTATTGCTCTCTACAACTACCTGAAAGGAGGTTGTAGAGAGATGGGGGTTGGTCTCTTCTCCCTAGTAACAGACAACAAAACAAGAGGAAATGGCCTCAAGTTGCGCCAGGGGAGGTTTAGATTGGACATTCGTAAAAACTTCTTTACCGAAAGGGTTGTCAGGCATTGGAACAGGCTGCCCAGGGAGGTGGTGGAGTCCCCATCTCTGGGGGTATTCAAAAGGCGTTTAGATGAGGCCCTAAGGGATATGATTTAGTGGGGGACTTGGTAGTGATAGGTTAATGGTTGGACCCGATGATCTTGGAGGTCTCTTCCAACCAGAACAATTCTATGATTCTATGATTCTAAGTCCCAGGAGGCCAATGACAGAAATGGTGAGGTTGGGAGGTGAGGATTAAGGTTGTCCATACAGTGTTAGACCTGAAGGGACTGCTTTTCCGGCCTGTCCAGACCTCCTTAGGAGATACCCTGGATCAATAGCCATTAGAAAATGCTGCTATCACATCTTCCATAAATGGAAAAAAAATTTAAAAAATCCTTAAAAAGGAAAAAAAAAAATCCTTTTTTATTAAATGCTCATAGAAATCTTCCTCTTTACCTAGACTCCTAAAACCTCTCTAATTAACTGTTCAAGTCTTGAAGAAAATTCTAGTAGAGACGTGGCTCATTAGGGCTTTCTGCACTTTCATGAGCCTCCTGGTGTATTTGGGGCTGAGTCCATGAACCTCAGATACTGAGAAGAGACTGAAAAAACCCGCCAAGGACTTAAAGTCAGAAGCAAATGCCACAGTGTCTTGGAGTGTTAATTGGCCCCACTGAGGGCCATTACTGACAAAGCCTCCCTAGGGACTCATTAGAGCAGATAATTGGAGGCCATGCTTGCAGGTAGGCAAAGGGAATGTGCAGGTAACTCTGATGCTGAGAAAACCCTGGGTTTGTTTGATGAAGTAGAAAGGACAAGCCCTCACCTGGAAGGTCCCTGGGAAGGCAGATCCTGTCCCTCACGCGTGGCTCAGGGTTCTTCCTGGGGCAGCGTGATGTGAGGATGAGCAATGCTGAGTGAGAGAAAATAGCATGAGACCTCCCAGCTTCCCTGCAGGGTTGCAATGAGGCCCCAGTGCCATGAGGACAACATGTCTCCTCATAGGTCTCAGTGGCAGAGAAAGCTGCTATAGCCAAGGGGACAAAGATCTCTGTTCTGTGGGTGCCTTCCAGCCCTGCCAGAGCTCTTGTCCATCTCCATCACAGGCTGTCTTACACTGTCCCACACCTGCCCGTGTCTTCCCTGCATACTGTAGACACGCATCTCGCTTTGCCACCTTGCTCTCACCCCAGCATTTCTGTACCTTCACTGATGCCTCTCCACCCTCACGAGCTGTTCTTTGAAACACAAAGCCATGGGCTGATCACAGACTCCCTCTGGGTGACCTCTGACACCACAGCACAACCCTTCAAGTGACATTTTTATCTCCTCATGCCCTGTCTCCACATTCCAAGCAGCACTTTGCAGCAGTTTTTTCTCTCTCCTGACATTTCCCACTACCAAGGAAAGCTCCATCATCTCAGAAAGCACCCTTTAAAGTATGTCACCTAGCCCATCAGCCTGCTTGAGGCCTATCAACTGGCCAGAAAGAAGTAACCTCACCATGATCTTCCAAACCACGTGCCTGCAGCTGGCCTTTCAGCGTCTCAGATATGACTAAAGACATGTGCCTGCTGCAGATAGAAATAAAATGATTGTCACCCTCCAAGCCCATGCACCTCCTGGTGGCCTTTCAGCTTCTCAGACTGCCAGGAGCAGCTACGTGCCAGTCCTGTAAGGTGCTAGGGCAGCAGTGACCTTGCAAACAACATTCAAGCTACGTGCACGTTGGTGGACTATCAGTTCCTTACGCACAGCTTAAATGACATATGCATATACCAGCCATGTGCCTGAAGCTGGCCTATCAGGTACTCCGGCAGAAGTGACCTCATAACCCCCTTTGCAGCCATGTGCCTCTAGCGGACCCATGAGCTCCTGCGGCAGAACTGACCTCGTAACAGCCATCCTGCCCATCTCCTCCTCGTGGCCTGCCAGCTGATCAGGCACAGGTAACCTCACATCCCTCTTCCGATGCCGTGTGACTGCTCTAGAGTAACTCTGCTCTGCCCCCAAGGAGCCAAACTGCTTACGGGAGGGTAGGGAGAGGGGTTGAAGGTGACGGGGTTTGAGCATGGGAACTAGGGCTTGGGTGTTCAATTTAGGGATCAGGGATTAGAGCTCGCCTTTTGGGGTTAGGACTCAGGCAGAAATTTAGGGGAAGCATTTGGTGTTCTGCTTAGGGTGTGTGGTTAGTGTTAAGGGTATAGGTTAGCTTCATGAGTTAGGGTTTTTTTTAAGGCTGTGGTGAGGGCTAAGGTTAAGGCTAGTATTTTAATGCTAGGGATAAAAGGGAGGGATTAGGGCGATCAAAAGGATAAGAGTAAGAATAAGGGGTTATGGGTTTGGGGTTTGGCTTAGAGGTAAAGTTTGAGGCTAGGGCTTAGAGGAGTGGATTACTGTCAGGGTGAGGACTAGCATTTAGGGGCAGGGTGAGGGTTTCGAATTACTAGTTAGAAACTGGGTAAGGGCCTAACATGAATGCTTTCACAGTCAAAGTCACAGTGGCATCAACATTACCTGAACCCCTCTTACTTCTTCAAAATCTTTCCTCTCTGGTGGCCAAACCATTCTTCCCTCCCCCAAATCTCCCACCTCTCTTGCCCCAATTCCCCTTGACCTTCCCAAATCTGTCATTGTGTTGGGAGCAGCTTTCTGATGGCCTTCATGACCTCTGAGTCATAAGCAGCCTTCCCGCTGTGGCCAACCCATTCCTGTGACAGAAGTGACCTCACAGCCAGCAGCCAAAGGGACACAATGAGCTGCTGTGCTGGTGAGGTCGCTGCTCAGCCCACCCAGCAGCCCTGCACCACCCCAAAGGTACTCTGCCTCAGTTCATACCTACCAGCTCATGCTCCAGAAGAGCTCCCATAGGTCCTGGGACACTTTTCCCAGTCCCACATGGTGCTTCAGCCACCCCAGGGTATGTTGGAGGCAGTGGCCACCTCTGTGCAAATGACTGAATCAAGCCCTGAATGTAGATTTTAGTAAATAGTTGACCCCTCTGCAGAAAAGACTTCTGTGTAATAGCTGAAAAAGTCTTCCTTTCCAGCACTGCTAGTATTTTTTAAGTAATTTTCATGAATTTTTTCACAGTTTTTTTTATTGGCAGCACCCTGGGCAAATATCAGCAAGCTGATTAAACTCTGCATCTGTATGTGAATATTTTTATGCAGCCATTTCCCAAAATACGTTTCCTACCAATGGTTTGAGCAGAGAAACATTGCTCAGAGGATCGTCTCCATTTGCATCGGCACATTTGATGTCTCTGCTTCTTCTTCTCTGTCTTCTTTTTCTTCCTCTGCCTATTCTTTGAAGAGCTCTCCAAGGAAAAGGTTAATTGAATTCTGGAATAACACAGGTTGGAAGAGTCTCCTTTGCAAGGGTCCTTGCAACAGTGTCTTCAACTGGATCAGCTGAGATGCCCCTTACAACAGTTCTGCTGAATTCTTACAATCCAGCTGGCCTGTTGTCCTGCATGTCCTCTCTGGCATGTGCAAGCATCTTAAGTAATTACAGTTCACTTAATTTTATTCAGTTTTGCAGTAGAAGCTGCCATGGGGATCTCTGAAACAGTCCGATTCTCCACCCAGGATGTTAATCACCACATTTATGCACAGGAAATAGGCTTAGGCACAGCAGGATCTGCCCGTCTGGAATTCCCACCTGGAGAGGCCCCATACAAGTCAGTCCAACAGTTAATTTGGAAGGTGACTCATTTTTGCTTATTTTTGGAGGTGGTTAATTTTGCAGGAGGTTGACTGAACTCATTCACTTGGTTTCAACCTGATCCACTGCCTCAGACCAGTCTCTCCTCTCGTCTATGTGGATGATGAGATGGGAGAGTCCCAGGACCACCCAGGGGACTAATGACTTCAGCGCTCTGGTTGCACACCACCACAGCTTTGTTTCACTGCTTCAACCCACCAGCTCCTCCTCTCCCCTTCCTTCCTTTGCATTTTGAATTAGCCTGTTTTTGGGAGTCACCTGCTCTGCTGCTTTCTATGTCTAAAAAAAATGTAAAGATGAAGGGAAAAATGCCAGTCTTTATTGAATATATTTTCCTTGTGCTTCCTTCTGTTAGATGTGTATTTTGATTTAAAAAACATAATAACTTAATAAATCAGAGATTTGCGACTTGACTAGTGAGTTTCATCTCCTTCACTGCAGGCACCTGTGCGAACTTGTTTTCCTGAGGCTCCCTCTATAGTCACCGGAGACAAGAGAAAACTCTAGAGGCTGGGTCCTCCCAACCTATAACTGGCACACAAAAGAAAGGTTACAAATCTCCTCCAGACACTCTTCTCTCGCTTGGCATTGAGGGTAGGACATTTGACAGTCACAGCAATGAGCAACTGTTTGGAAACAACTGCATTTCAGTGCAGACAGCTGTCAGATGAGACTCTGTGACAGACTGTGTGGAACCATAATAAATTTCAGTCATTATTTAGAGTGCTAAAGAAGACAAATTATACTTGGTCCGTATTCCTGAAGAAACCGAGAACAAGAAGCTGTGGAAGAAAGCAGGGGCTTACAGAAGAGATACTTGATGTTGCTTATTTTGAAATCCACAGATTCTCAGGGATTCCAGTCCAAAAAGGCAAGTACTGAAAAGTAGAAAGAATAGCTTTCAACATACAGATTTGATTTTATTTGATGGTTTAGCATTTGTGCAATAGAAGAGATGAGTGTGGCACATAGGTGTGACAGATGTTTGGAATAGGTCTGAGCGAATTTGGAATTTCCCAGGAATGGGGTGAAATAGCTAACAGCCTCTTTAAAATCCTCTGTTCTGGAGAAAGAATTCTTTAAGAGTGTTTGACAAAGGTAGAAAGAAGACAACATATTCGCTGAGGACTCTAACTGAAATGTGAAACAGAAGAATCAGGGTGTGAGAAATGCTGGAAGGACTAGCTCGCTCTGTGTTATATAGGAAGACTGCAAGAAAGGAAAGAAGCAGAGAAGGAAGGCTGGGACCTTTCATCCAGACTGTGAAATTATCACACCTGTTTTTTTGCCATGTTCCTGTCTCAGCAGGATGAACTGAAATTCAGCATGGGACCAGAAAATGAGACTGCTGTTACTGAGTTCATCCTAGAGGGTTTCTCAGGGCTTGATCAAAGACTACAGCTATTTCTCTCTCTGGTCTTTCTGCTCACATACCTGACAACAGTGATGGGAAATGCAACCATCATTTTCCTCATGTGTGTGTGTGGATCACTGCCTGCAACCCCCCGTGTACTTTTTCATCAGCAATCTGGCCTTCCTGGAAATCTGGTTTACACCCTCCACAAGCATCAAATTGTTTGTGATCCTGGGTTCTGGTAGGAGACCAATCTCACTAAGCAGCTGCTTTGCCCGTTCCTATTTCTATTTTGCCCTGGGCCGTACAGAGTTTGTTCTACTTGTTGTCATGTCCTTTGACCACTATGTTGCCATCTGCCAACCTTTGCGTTATGCTGCTATCATGAAGCCTCAGCTCTGCATCCACCTAGTTGTTGTTGCTTGGGTCATAGGCTTCACACTCTTGGGTTACTGTCTGGTCCTCCTCTATAAGCTGACTTTCTGTGGCTCGAACAAGATCCACCATTTTTTTTTGTGACAACTGCCCCTTATTCAAACTGTCCTGCTCTGACACCAGCCTGCTTTGGAAAACAGACTCTGTTTTCTTATCATTTGTCATGCTGGGTTCCTTATGTTTAACTCTGGCATTTTACATGTGCATCCTTTTCTGTATTCTACACCTTCCAGCAGCTTCTGTGAGAAAAAAAGCTTTTCCTACATTTTCTTCCCACCTCACCACCTTAGCCATTGCATATGGGAGCTGCATTGCTCTCTATGCGTGTCCTTCAGAAGATGTTTCCTTGGAGACCAACAGAATTGTCGTGTTGCTGAACACTGTCTTGTAGCCATTCTTAAATCCGTTCATCTACAGTCTTAGAAACAAGACTGTGATACTGGCCCTGAACAAAGCCATTGCCCGTGTAATAACACAGCTTTTCCCCTAATCTTGATGCATTTCTGGACAACAATTCCAGGGATCTGCTATCATATGTTAAATAATACCAATGCATATGTATGGAACCTCCAAACACAGATGCCTCAGGAGATTTTTGTTGTTGTTGTTCCTGTTGGATTGCGTATATCAGCTGGTATAGTGCTGTGTTGTGGATTTAGGATGGCAATAATGTTGATAACCCACTGCTGTTTTAGTTGTTGCTGAGCAGTGCTTACACTAAGTCAAGGACTTTTCAGCTTCTCATACTGCCCTGCCAGCGAGGAGGCTGGGGGTGCACAAGAAGCTGGGAGGGGGCACAGCCAGGACAGCTGACGCAGACTGGCCAAAAGGCTATTCCCTGCTCGCTATATAAAACTGGAGTTGGCCAGGAGGCGGGAATCGTTGCTCGGGGACGGGCTATCGATCACCAGGTGGTGAGCAATTGTTGCATTGTGCATCCCTTATTTTTGTATATTCCTTCATCGGTATTATCATTATCATTATCATTATCATTATTATTTCCTCTTCCTGATACCTTGTACAAAGGCTTAGTGATGCCAAGATGCCTTGTACAAAGGCTGAAAGATTACACCATGCCTTTGTTGGTAGTTCTGTGTCCTTGCCTTGTGCTTGCTTGAACAATTTAGAAAGGTTTGGTATGTAGAGATAGATAAGAGACCTAAGAAACCTTGAGCCTTGTAGTCAGAACCAGCCAAGATGAGCTAATTGTAACAAAAGACACAAACCAGATGGAGTACAACTAGTTCCCGGAAATGACATGAATATGTATGATTATCCCAAGGATTTTAATGAATATGTATATACTAGAATGATATAAATCTCTACTCTCACGACTTACAGTACGCACGATAGGTGGAGCGATCCCCTGTGCATCCAGCGCTGTAATAAAGAATGCCTGCCTTCTAAAACTCAAAGGGAAGTGTTAGAGGGTTCTTTATTTAACCGATTTTTCCAGTATTATGACCAACCTAGTGGCCTTCTACGATGGAGTGACTCCATCAGTGGACAAGGGAAGAGCTATGGATGTCATCTATCTGGACTTCTGTAAGGCCTTTGACATGGTCCCCTACCACATCCTTCTCTCTTAATTGGAGAGATACAGATTTGATGGGTGGACTGTTCAGTGGATGAGGAATTGGTTGGACGGTCGCGTCCAGAGGGTAGTGGTCAATGGCTCAATGTCCAGATGGAGATCCATGACAAGTGGAGTCCCTCAGGGGTCCATACTGGTGATACTGGAAAAATCGGTTAACTAAAGAACCCTCTAACACTTCCTTCTAAGTTTTAGAAGGCAGGCATTCTTTATTACAGCACCGGATGCACAGGGGATCACTCCACCTATTGTGCGTACTGTAAGTCGTGAGAGTAGAGATTTATATCATTCTAGTATATACATAGTCATTAAAATTCTTGGAATAATCATACATATTCATGTCATTTCCTAGAACTAGTTGTAATAGTCACATCTTCATTACGCATGCGCTTTAAGTCTCTGAGGGTCTTCTGTGAGGGTCTTTGGTGGTTTGTTGGGGTCTCCTGGACCCTCTGGTGGTCATCTTTTTGGTGTCCTTTAGTTGAACTCTTCCTTGAAGCATGCGCATTACTCCATATGGTTTGTCTCTTTTGTTACAATGAGTTCTTCTTGGCTGGTTCCGACTGCAAAGCTCAAGGTTTCTTAGGTCTCTTATCTATCTCTACATACCAAAACTTTCTAAATTGTTCAAGCAAGCACAAAGCAAGCACACAGAACTACCAACAAAGGCATAGTGTAATCCTTCAGCCTCAGTACAAGGTGTCATCTTGGCATCACTAAGCCTCTGTTCAAGGTACCATCTCCCCGCTTTTCTTGAGACTTTGGACTCATAAATCCAAAGCCTCAACACCCAAACTTGATTCTCATATTCAGTTGAGAACAGTAACTACAGCATTGAATCATAACACAAGCTATAACACAGACACATATTATAATTATTGTAATAATAAACAAGTTCTTTAACCAAGTCCAATTTGGTAACCATGAGGTCAGTTTGTTCCACACTTCTTCAAATCCCCAGGACGTATTGTCCTTAGTGACTTGAGGTAAAATTTTAGTCTGTTCCCAGATTTCCTCCAAGTCTGTAGAGATTCTTCCACTTTGATCTACATACGTGCAACAGCTTGTATTTATAACTGGGCAAACCCCTCCTTGGGAAGCCAATAATAAATCAAGGGCCATTCGATTCTATAGGACCACTCGTGATAGACCAGACATTTCAATCTGCAAGGCCTTTATTGCATCCATAGTTTTGTTTTCAATTACTGCAGATATATTCACAATTGTCTTTTCTAATTCACTCACCCCAAGCCACGGAAGGAACCACCTAACAAAACTATGGAATGCGGTGGGTCGCTCTTAGTTCGCCTAATAAAGGTTCTTACCCACCCACTCTGTTTGTGTAACCTTTCAACTATTGTCATATTAGGGATTAATGTTCCTAAAGTGCAAGACCCTTGCCAATTTGGGGGTAACGTTTTTCGTGCTGAATTCCCACATAACCAATACCACCCAGTGCCTGCTGGGACCGGAAGACCAGAATATCCACTTACATGTGACATTGTAGGTCTCCAAAATGATCCAGTCCGATTACATCTGGGAAAACATCCTACAAAAGTTTCATTATTTCTTTGAGATGTGTAGTTATCCCATCCATCATCTCCTGATTTCGGGATTATGGAATCATCACCTGAGCCATAGAGGCAAAGAGTTGAATTTTGCTCATTGCCTACTATGGCTACTTGTAGGCTTTCATCCTGGTGTTGTCCATAAAGTGTTGGCCACCAGTTGTTATTTGGGTGTCCTATTCCGAATTGTGAATTAGAAAGTAAAGACCCATTGATGGGCATGGGTATCCCTATTAGAGGCACCCCTGGTTCCGCCAGTGATGTTGGTAGCTGGGTGCACACCCAACAGGCATTCTTATTCAAAATGCTAGTTACATTCTGGGTTAGAGTCAAATATAAATTTTGGTTCCACCCTGCTATCCAAACAATTTGGATAATAACTCCCAAAGTTAGAGTTAACTGTTTATGCATTTTGTTCTTTTAAGTTTTAATTTTAATGGCGATTGTTGTTCCACCATCCACGGGGAAGGAGCTTTCTTAACTCACGAATAGTGGATCCATGGGCCCTTGCCCCAAACAGTAACAGCCGTGTAGGTAGTCAGAAGGACTTGAAATGGCCCTTTCCACTTCTCTGTCAAGGGCTCTGAGTTCCACGACTTGACATAGACCCAATCTCCATCTTGGAACGAATGTGCAGGTGTGTTGAGCGCCAGGGGTCTACTGGTGGCTATGTACTTCTGGAGTTCCTGCAAGGTGTTCTCTAAAGATATCAAATAGTTTTTAAAATTTATCTTGCCCATGATTTGAGTAGTGCACGGTATGTGTGGAGCTTGATAAGGTCGTCCATATAATAGTTCATATGGACTCAAATTCCCTTTCCCACGAGGTTGAACCCTAACTCCAAGTAATGCTAAGGGCAATGCTTGTACCCAAGTCATTGATGTCTCTTGACAGATTTTTCCAAGCTGCTGTTTAAGAGTATGATTCATCTGTTCTACTTTATCACCTGACTGCGATTGATAGGAGGTATAGTAATCCCAGGTCATAGCTAGGACTTCACTCAACTATTTTATAATCATGGCAATAAAATGGGGCTCATTATCTGATGACATTCCTAAGGGCACACCAAATCTTGGAATGATCTCTTTCAATAGAGCTTTGACTCCCTCTCGTGCTTTATTGGTGCGATGAGGAAAGGCCTCAGGCCACCCAGTAAAAGTATCGACCAACACCAGAAGGTACCTGTATCCTTCTTTCCTAGGCAGCTCTGTAAAATCTATTTGCCAATAGTCTCCAGGGGAGTTACCTCCTTTCGTGACCCCAAAAACTAGTTTGATATTAGTGTTCGGATTATTTTTCAGGCAAATTTCACACTTCTCTGTGACAGAACTAATAATTTCAGTCATTGCTCGACTTATAACTATCTTCTGAAGGTGTTTCGTTAAGTTCTCTGCCCCTCAATGCACTTTGTCATGCTCCCTCCTAGCAATTTCTCTCATTAGTGGGGGTGGTATGACTACTTGTCCTGTGGATATAACAGCCCATCCATTTATTTGTTCTCTGGCTCATAATTTTGTTATCAATTTAAGATCTTTCTCATCATATTTTGGGGGTATATCAAGCAGGGCCACTTCTTTTTCAGGTACTAAGACTAGGAAGCCTTTTTCCACAGCCTCTTTTGCAGCTTTATCAGCTAATTGATTGCCTATTTGTGGAGCAGTTTTCCCCAGCTGATGTGCCTTGCAATGCATTATAGCAACTGCAGTCGGCTTTTGGACGCTTTTTAACAGTTCCTGGATCTGGAGGGCATGTTTGATTTCAGTTCCTTGGCTGAAAGCAGTCCCCTTTCTTTCCAAATTGCTCCGTGTGCGTGTACAACTCCAAAGGCGTACTTAGAGTCTGTCCATATGTTAACTCTCCTTCCTTCACTCAGGTCTAGGGCTCTTGCAAGAGCTATCAGTTCTGCTTTCTGAGCTGATACTTTTGTAGGCAAGGCTCGAGATTCTATTACTTCGTCAATAGTCGTTACAGCACATCCCGTCATTCATTTTCCATCTCGAACAAAACTGCTGCCATCTGTATACAACTCCCAGTTTGGGTCTTCTAGAGGGGTATCCTTAAGGTCTGGCTGGCTGGAATAAACTTCTTCAATTACCTATAAACAATCATACTCAGGGGAGTCTTCTATATTTTGAGTTGAAAGAAACACAGCAGGATTTACAATTGAGGTGGTTTTGAGACGAATTGTTCTAGCAGTACTACTTGGTATTTTAACATACGACTGGGGGGTAGCCAATGCCTCCCTTTTTGTTCTAACGCTATAGCCACTATATGGGGTACATATACTGTAATTTTCTGTCCCAAGGTAAACTTTCGAGCTTCTTGGATCAGCATCACAGTTGCTGCTACTGCTTTGAAACAGCTAGGCCATCCTTGGCCTTCCAGCTGTTTGGAGAAATAGGCAACAGCTCGCCGCTGATCCCCAAGGAATTGTGCCAGGACTCCTAGGGCCATACCTTTTCTTTCATGGGTAAAGAGTTCAAAAGATTTGGTGAGGCCCGGTAATCCGAGAGCTGGTGCAAAGGCTCGTTTCAGCTGTTTAAATGCAGCTCTGCTGTCATCAGTCCAATCCAAATATCTCTTATGAGAGTTTTTCAATGTCTCGTATAGTGGTCGCACCAAAAGTCCATAATTTGCAATCCACAGGTGACACCATCCGACCATATATATCCAACTCCCCTCTCCCGCACGGAGCCGTCAGGGACGCCGCTGGGTCCTAAAGTCTCCCGCCTCCCTTCGCCGGGGCAGCAAAACCGCGGGCGAAAGGCGGGGGGGCGCGGGTACGCGGCGCGGCGGCGGCGACGGCGGCGTGGGGGGGACGGGAAGGGGGGGCGCGGTGGCAAACGGCCGCGGGGAGGCGGGGGGTGCTCTGCGTATGCGTGCGTGTGTGTGCGTGCGAGGGGCATAGGCAGGGGGCCTGGGGGAGGTTGGGGGGTGTCTGCGCGCACGTGTGCATGCGTGTGCGTGGTGGCGGGCGGGGGTTTGGGCGGCTGTCCTGCTTTGGGGGGGGCGGGGGTGGGGAAAGAAAGGAGAAAAGAAAGGTTTGTAACGCTGTCGATAACGCCACCTTCTCTGTTGCAGCCTGCGTTGTTACTCCTATCAGTAGGAATACATTTGTGTCAAATCTTGCTTAAGCTTAGAAATCAGTGCAGGCGTAGGCGCAGGGCCACCCCAGTTCCCGGCTACAGCACCCGCGGCTGCGCCGTCCCCCGCCACGGGCGCCGCGGCCGCCCCACGCTCCGCTATGTGTACCGGGGCTGCTCCGCTCCTCGCCACACGGGCACTGCGGTTGCCCCGGCCCCGACCCCCACCGCAGGCACCGCGGCCGCCCCAGGTCCCGCCAGGGCCCCCGCGACTGTCCCAGCCCCCGCTGCGGCTTCCACGGCCGCGCCACCCCCCACCATGGGCGCTGCAGCCGCTGCACCCCCCGCCGTGGGCACCGCGGCCGCTCCACCCCCTGCTATGGGCATCGCAGTTGCTCCAGCCCCTGTTGCGACTGTTCCACCCCCCGCCGCGGCTGTGCCAGCCCCCGCCGCGCGTTTCGCAGTTGCCCCACCCCCTGCTACGGGCACCGCAGCCGTCCCAGCCCTTGTTACGGGCATTGCGGCTGTTTCAGCCCCCGCCGCCGCTGTTACACCCCCCGCCGTGGCCACCGCTGCTGCCCCAACTCTCGTTACGGGCACCGCGACCGTCCCACTCCTTGTTGCAGGCACCGCGGCTGCTCCAACCCCCGCCGCGGGCATCGCGGATTCCCCAATCGCTGCTACGGGCACCGCGGCCGTTCCAGCCCCTGCTATGGGCATCGCTGCTGCCCCAGTCCCTGCCATGGGCACCGCAGCTGTTCAAGCCCCAGCTCTGAGCACCGTGGCTGCTGTGATAGGTACTGCAGATCCACCTGTGCCGTTATCAGTTGCCCCTGTACAAAAGAAGAGAAGCACAAAGAAATCAGCTCATGCCCCGAAAGATGAGGATGAACCAGAGACATCACAGGAACAGGGAGAGGCAGAAGCAGAGATAATCACCCGACCCCTATCCCTGACCGAGCTGCGAGATATCCAAAAAGATTACAGCCGTAATCAAGGTGAGCAGCTTGTCACCTGGCTGCTCCGATGCTGGGACAATGGGGCCAGTACCCTGGAACTAGAGGGCAGGGAAGCCAGGCAGCTGGGATCCCTGTCTAAGGAAGCGGCCATTGACAGGGCGATTGGAAGAGAGCCAGAAGCCCGCAGTCTGTGGAGGAGACTCCTGTCAGGTGTGAGGGACAGGTATTTCTTTAAGGAAGACATTATATGCCACCCAAAGAAGTGGATCACTATGGAGGGGGAGGTATTCAGTTTCTGAGGGAATTAGCTGTGTGGGAATTGATTTATCATGACCTGGATGACCCGCAGACACCCATAGATCCAGATGAGGTCCAGTGTACCGGATCCATGTGACGGAAGTTTGTACATAGTGCGCCATCATCGTATGCCAACTCATTGGCAACAATGGATTGGAAAGACGATGGGGCACCACTGGTGCACGCAGTGGCTAACCAACTCCGACAGTATGAAGACACTATCTCTTCCTCCTTACGGGCCTGTGTCTCAGCTGTGGAAAAACTGGCCGAAAGAATGTGCCGGGAGTTTCGGCAACTCAAAGAGGATAGGTCCTACTTGCCACCTGTACGGACCAGTATCTCAGCTATTAGGAGAAAATTTTCCCCTGCCCAAGAGAGACGGTACATGCGGCGAGGTACTCTGTGGTTTTATCTCCGTGACCATGGAGAGGACATGAGAAAGTGGGATGGAAAACCCACACCGACCCTAGAGGCAAGGGTACGTGAGTTGAAAAAGAAAACAGCTACAAATAAGGGTTCTTCCAGGAAAATTGCTGCTCCAGTCTCCAGTGGGCAGTTCCCCAGATGGGGTAGAAGGGCTTCTGATTTGTACTTACAAGAAATGAGAAACGGATGAGATTCGACCCCATGTGTCCCACACGAACCCATTGGTTGATAGTGGGTATTAGAATTAGAGGGGCCCTGCCTCCAGCCAGGTGGAGGAGAGGGACAACCGAGTTTACTGGACTGTGTGGATTCGATGGCCTGGCACATCAGCCCCCCAGAAGTACAAGGCTCTAGTGGACACTGGTGCGCAGTGCACGCTAATGCCATCGAACTATAGAGGGGCCGAACGCATTTCTATTTCTGGAGTAACAGGGGGGTCCCAAGAGTTAACTTTATTGGAGGCCGAAGTGAGCCTAACTGGGAACAAGTGGCAAAGGCACCCCATTGTGACTGGCCCGGATGCTCTGTGCATCCTTGGCATAGACTACCTCAGGAGAGGGTATTTCAAGGACCCAAAAGGGTACTGGTGGGCTTTTGGTGTAGCTGCTGTGGAGACAGAGGACATTAAGTGGCTGTCCACCTTGCCTGGTCTTTCAGAGGATCCTTCTGTTGTGGGGTTGCTGAGGGTCAAAGAGCAACAGGTACCAATCACTACCACAACGGTGCACCAACAGCAATATCACACCAACCGAGAATCCCTGACGCCCATCCATAAGCTGATTCATCAACCGGAGAGCCAGGGAGTGATCAGCAAGACTCGCTCACACTTTGATAGTCCTATATGGCCAGTAAGGAAATCTAACGGAGAATGGAGACTAACAGTGGACTATGGTGGCCTGAATGAAGTCACGCCACCACTGAGTGCTGCCGTGCCAGACGTGCTAGAACTTCAGTACGAACTGGAGTGCAAGGCAGCGAAGCGATATGCCACCATTGAGATTGCCAATGCATTCTTCTCCATCCCTTTGGCAGCAGAGTGCAGGCCGCAGTTTGCTTTCACTTGGAGGGGCGTCCAGTACCCCTGGAATCGACTGCCCCAGGGGTGGAAACACAGCCCCACCCTTTGCCATGGGCTGATCCAGACTGCACTGGAAAAGGGTGAAGCTCCAGAACACCTGCAACACGTTGATGACATCATCATGTGGGCAACACAGCAGCAGAAGTTTTTGAGAAAGGGGAGAAAATAATCCAAATCCTTCTGAGAGCCGGTTTTGCTATAAAAAAAAGTAAGGTCAAAAGACCTGCACAGCAGATCCAGTTCCTAGGAATAAAATGGCAAGACGGACGTCGTCAGATCCCAATGGATGTGATCAACAAAAGAGCAGCTCTGTCTCCACCAGCTAACAAAAAGGAAACTCAAGCTTTCTTAGGCGTTGTGGGTTTCTGGAGAATGCATATTCCAAATTACAGTTTCATTGTCAGCCCTCTCTATCATGTTACCCAGAAGAAGAACGATTTTAAATGGGGCCCTGAGCAACGACAAGCCTTTGAACAAATTAAACAGGAGATAGTTCATGCAGTAGCCCTTGGGCCAGTCCGGGCAGGGCAAGATGTTAAAAATGTGCTCTACACCGCAGCCGGGGAGAACGGCCCTACCTGGAGCCTCTGGCAGAAAGCACCAGGGGAGACTCGAGGTCGACCCTGGGGTTTTGGAGCCGGGGATACAGAGGATCTGAGGCCCGCTACACTCCAACTGAAAAAGAGATCTTGGCAGCATAGGAAGGGGTTCGAGCTGCTTCGGAGGTGGTTGGTGCTGAAGCCCAGCTCCTCCGGGACAGGACAGGGAACGGTGGGCAGGTGAGCATTTTGGGCAATATCTAACATGATTAATAAATCATTGGAAATTAATAGGTTAAGACTTAGTATTAATAAATACCAAATTAATAATTAACCCTACGTTAACAATGAATAAGCCAGGCAGGCAGGCTCTATGATTAATATTTTATTAATTACATCTTAATTAAGAAGCCATAAAAGGTAATACAATTAACGAGAGAATTAATCGACTAGAATAAAAAATAGTTATGTATCTATAAATATTTTTAATCTGGTATTTGTGTAAATCTATCATGATAATGTTTATCTATTAAATAAATACTTGTATTCATAAACTAGAATTTAATTATTTAAACGAAGCCAATGAATTAAATTATAGGATGCCTGATGAATGGATTTAGAGTAACAAATTATTTTATTAGATACAGAATTAATAATAGTTAATAATAAATTAGGCATTATCAATGATAGATTAATTAATAATCGATAATAATAACTTCATCAAAAATTAATAGTAATAACTTTTAATAATATTAAAAATCAATGTTTATTAATTAAACGATGACAGGATGCGTTAGGAATTAAATTATAGCCATAAACGCTTTTTAATTAAATATTATTTCCTATATTAATTATGAATATTGTAAATATAGATTATTATTAAATACTATTAATAGTTAATAATGCATCGATGAGCATTGGTAATAATTATCAATAAATTAATCATAGAATCATAGAATCGTTTGGGTTGGAAGGGACCTTTAAAGGCCATCTAGTCCAACCCCTTTAAAGGCCATCTAGTCCAACCCCAATTAATGATGCGCAACAGATTAATAATTATTGATAAATTAATAATTTTGTAATAAGTCAACCATTACTGATAATAATACATTAATAATGAATTGACAATTAGCGATAAAATGAGAATTAATACTCCAGGCAGGGTAGGTCTACCTGGAGACTGGGCAGGGAGGCCAGGTCTACCCTGGGTCCCAGCAGGGAGGCCAGGTCTACTCTATGATTAATTAAAGCGTATTCGTAAATTATTGTCATTAACGATGACTTATTAATTCATCACTAAAAAATAATAAATTATCGATAATTAATAAGAATGAATTTTACTCATTTTTTATAGGATTACTCTATCCAATAACATATATAAAACATATCAGGCAATTAATAATGTAATTAATAAAATACAATATTAAAAAGCAATATTTAGCTATTTACAGATATTTTTAATATAATATTTCTAGAAATCCAAAAATTTTTTAATCGAAATGGAATAAGAATTGTTCATCTAAATGGACTGACTGAGATATAAAATAAAAATTTATAGTAATAAAATATGAATTAAATTATTAATTAAATTATATGATGCGTTATGAGTAAAATTATTTTAATAAACAGTTTTCATTTTAAAACAATAATAATAATGCCTCGATGAGCATCGATAATAGTTATTATAAATTAATAACGTGACAGATTAATAATTACAAATAAATCAATAATCAAGGATTTTGTAATAAATTAATAACTAATAATACATTCATAATGACTTGACAATTAGCAATAAATTGAGAATTAATGATCTGGGCAGGGAGGCCAGGTCTACTCCGGAGACGGGGCAGGGAGGCCAAGTGGCCTGCCAGGGCTGGGGCTGCCAGGTCTACCCCAGGGGAACGAGAAAAAAAGGGAAACAGAAAAAAAAAAGGAAAAACAGGAAAAAAAAAACACCTGAGCGAGAGCCAGACTGCTCCATCATGCAACGAGGGGCTGCCTGCTCCCGCCCCCCTTCCCCCGGTGTCCTTCTCTGGGAGGAGAAGGGGGTGCCTGCCCGAGGCACCAAGGCCGGGGCGCCAACCACTGCCCGCAGCCAAGAGCGACGAAAGCTTGTGTTGAGGGCTGATTCTCAATGGATTGCAGTGAGGGAGCTGCTCTGCTACATATGAAACCCTGACCCAGAATCAGGTCACCTGTGAATGATTTAGCGCTGGCTGCCTCACAATCATGCGGTACGCCACGGGGGAGAGGCAGCGCTGCATCTGGCCACCCCTCTGGTCCCGACCACAAGCGGTGCGCTGCACCGGGCCCACCAAGGCGCCGGCAGCACAGTGGTATCCCTACATCTAGGTGGGATTCTGACTTGGAGGCGTTCAGCAGAAGCCCACAGATGGGAGCCTCGCGCCACTGGCTCCTCAGCCAAGCGCACGCACCAGGGGGCTGAACCTGTGCTTCCTCTCGTACTGAGCAGGATTACTATTACAACAATACATCATCAGTAGGGTAAAACTAACCTGTCTCATGACGGTATAAACCCAGCTCACGTTCCCTATTAGTGGGTGAACAATCCAACGCTTGGGGAATTTGGCTTCACAATGATAGGAAGAGCTGACATTGAAGGATCAAAAAGCGACGTCGCTATGAACACTTGGCCACCACAAGCCAGTTATCCCTGTGGTAACTTTTCTGACACCTCCTGCTTAAAACCCAAAAAGCCAGAAGGATCGTGAGGCCTCGCTTTCACGGTCTGTATTCGTACTGAAAATCAGGATCAAGCGATCTTTTGCCCTTCTGCTCTGTGGGAGGTTTCCGTCCTCCCTGAGCTTGCCTTAGGACACCTGCGTTACGCTTTGACAGGTGTACCACCCCAGTCAACCTCCCCACCTGCCGCTGTCCCCAGAGTGGGTCACGCCCAGCACGCGCCGGGCGCTTGGCGCCAGAAGCGAGAGCCCCCCTCGGGGCTCGCCCCCCCGCCTCACCGGGTAAGTGAAAAAACGATCAGAGTAGTGGTATTTCACCGACAGCCGGGATGCCGGCGGGCGGGTCGCCCTGCACCGCCGAGCGCGTGCCCGGCCTCCCACTTATTCTACACCTCTCATGTCTCTTCACAGCGCCAGACTAGAGTCAAGCTCAACAGGGTCTTCTTTCCCCGCTGATTCCGCCAAGCCCGTTCCCTTGGCTGTGGTTTCGCCGGATAGTAGGTAGGGACAGGGGGAATCTCGTTCATCCGTTCATGCGCGTCACTAATTAGATGATGAGGCATTTGGCTATTTAGTGAACATATATAACATTATACATGTTCCTTTCCTGAGTTAAGTATAGGTGGCCCGTCCACCTTAGACAAGTCCAGGAATTGGTGTCTTTTGGCAGGAGGATGACGCAACACGTTACCGAGCCCAGTTGTTTTCCCTACATACTATCCATTCCCGGCCTTGGTGAAATACCACTACTCTGTGCGTTTGCTGGGCTCCCACCATAAGAAGTCAGTTTATTTACAATCGCACATACATACATGATACAGTAATTACTAGGTTCTTATAATCGTCCTTGATTGGCTAGCAAATATATGAACAGTGTCCACAGAAGTTAACAACACTCCCCTCGACAAACTGCGACCTACCTTCTCTCGTCGCGACGTAGAGAGTCCAAGTTCTGTTAGCAATTCATAATTCCCATGGTACCATTTCCCACGTGCTCCTAGGGGGAAATCCCATAAATTTGATGGTATTGGCTTTGGTCAGTTCTTGAACTTGATCTTTAAGATGTTCATATTTCTTGGCTTTGTGTGCTGCCGCATCGGCCAAGGATGTTGTTTTACTTTCATATCTCACTGTAACATCCACCACAAAGGCTTGGTCTCCCTTAACAAATACCAACTCAGGCTTATACAATTCGAGATGTTTATCTTTTAGCTGCAGCTCTTGGAATACTACCCATTCCTTTTTCTTGGCTTCATTTGCCAGTAATTCACATATCTGATTGTGTCTTTTTATTCTCGCATCTTGCACTGCAGGGCAGTAGCCAATAATGTGAGTGGTGGACTCATTTTCCACAAGACAATGCCAACAGGACTTTATTTGAGTTTCCCGTCTGCCCCGTGCTAGAAATTCCCTTGTGGGGTAGACATTAGCTTGTAGTTGTAATGCTGTTATCAGGTGTCTGTGAGAAATGCCCCGATAATGTTCAAGCCAGTTATTACTGATCTTAATCCTTCTCAAAGTTGGAAATCCCACGGCCCTGGGACACAAGCTTGGTCCAATTGATGAATACTTGTTTTCTCCAGTCACAGGGCTTTGGAAAGATGACTTTAGGATCGGGTATCTCCCATTCCGAACCTGGTTCCTCCTCGCCTGGTTCCTCAGGTATCACCATGACCGCTCTCGGATCCCAACTCAATGGTATTTTATCCTTCTCGCCGCCTGCTGCAAACCTCAACCTTTCAACTCTTTCTCAATTCCCTCTTCTCATGCAATTGTTCTTATTGTTTCATCCGAAGACTGTGCAATCCTGTGCAGTCTTCGGGCCGGCACACTGGGGATCAGTCCAGAGAGTCGAGCAATACCCAAACCTCCATCCCGAGTGCTGGAATGTAGGATGGCATCACACATACTTGCCCAAAGATGTAACCATTCCTTGACTGCTGTTCTTATTGCCAAGTCAAGGGTTTCGAGGCACGTGGCCTTTACATCGGCCTGGTCTGCAAGGTAGGTCAAGCATGGAACCGTATCCCCTTTCAAGATGTCGACCTTCTGAAACAGCTTCAATGAGGCCTTCCCAATCCGAGGTAACCATTCTTTCAATTTCTCCAGTAGTTCTGGCTTTGATAACCCAACCCAGGGGTCGATACGAATGCCCAAGTACTTTTCAGAGTTGCTAGGTTCAATCATATTCAGGGGAGTGCCATTAATCGTCCATGATGGACAGTCATTGATTGTATATGAGTCCTTTGTAGGCTGGATGTAAAAGCTGTGGCACTTCTCGCCTTGTGTCTGGAGGCCAGTTAGTTCACAAAATACCTCCAAGATCTCAATATTCTTCTGCATTCCAGCCCATGAACCACTCAGCAGTACCAAGTCGTCTGCAAAGGCCATACTTGTTATATTTTTGAAACCGTGCTGGAACCCACTTCCTTCCTCTTCCAACTTGCACAGCAGGGGGTGCACAGGTAAGTTAAACAGAATCGGAGACATTGGATCACCTTGTTTTACACCAATCCAAATCCCAATTGGATCAGACTGTTCATTCTTCAGGTCAATATAGGTGTTAATATTATAGCACAAGTTCATAATCAGGGCGATAATATGATTGTCCACGCCCGTTTGCTTTAGAGCCATAATGATGTGAGAATGACTCACGGTGCCAAAGGCTTTGGCTAAATCAACGAAGACCACTCCCAGGGGTCGTTGTTCCCTTTTTGCATTCCAAATTAATGTAACAATTTCAGATTTTCTGCACATCCTGATGATCTTATAAAGCCCCTTTGGCGTGGATTAATGGGACATGCATTAGTCAGCCTCGCTGTTAGAGTCCTTGAAAACAACCTCAAAATGGTTGATCTGATGGTAATTGGTTGCCAGTTATTGATGTCATTTTGGCATTCTGGTAGAGCCAATTTTGACATTAACACAGTCCGAAATTCTGTCACCATGTCCGGTATAGTTCCAGATACCAACCACAGATTGTACAGTTCCATAAGCTGGGTGTGCTGGGGATCTATTTTAATAAGATCCCTCACACTCAACCCATCGGGTCCTGGTGCCGCGTTCTTACTCATCTCTTGGATGTTTTTAGAGATTTCTTACACCGTAATCATAGCTTCGAATGCTGAGTTGTTGGCTTGCCCAGTGGTTCTGAAGGCTCCAAGGCCCTTGAATGTTCCTGGCGATTCCCATCTCGCCTTGAACACTTTGTGCACTTTGTCTAGTGGGATACCGCACCTTAGGGATTCTACATCGTCCAGGATAATACCGGCAAGTTTCCCTCTATCCAGGTAAAACAGCCGCTGGAACCGTAGAAATTGCCCCCGTTTCACGGCCCTCTTCTTCATCCACTCCTTTGGTGGTTCCAAAGGACGAGCCCTGTGGGCCACTGGTTGCTTCCGACCCTGGCTCGCTTTCAGCTTGGTGGACTTCATAAACAGGCATGAATAGCAGTCCTCGGTTGCCTCATCAATCAATGGTGATGGATGTTCTTTCCCTTCGATCACCTTTTCAAAAATACTCTGAAGAATGGGCAGCTTTTCAGATGTCAACCACTCAGAAATCGCCCTTCAATAATGGGATTTCAGTCCCCCTTCTGTACGCGACCCAGTGTCAGCTAGATGGTCCCCTTCTTTTTCCAGATGTTTTCTCCATTCTTGATCTTTTTCCCCTTCTTTTCACAGGACTTTTATGCAGCCCTCTTATTGCTTATCTGCTTTGTTGTTTTCATCGGAATATGTTCTGCAATCAACTTGTTGATGTTCCTACTTCCCTCATACTGCTTATCAAGCTTTTGCAATAGCTCCACCATCTCCTCCGTCCAGCACTGTGCGCACCTCTGGCAGTAGTCTCTTTTGGGCAGGAAGCAATAATTTGCTCAAGGTTCCTGATAACTGGGTGGGCCAGGCTGTCCCAGACTGATTTTAGAATCAAATACTCGCCCGCATTCCTCGCAGGCCCAGCCTTCCACTGGGACCACTTGCACTTTGGGAAATGGCACGCAATACTGTGATGTTTTACATTCGTTCTCCCGCATCGGGCATACTAAAACAGGATCTTTTTCTTACCATGTGCTCTTTTTAGATGTTCAATCTGTCCCAACATTTTTCCTATCCGGTTCCCACAACATGGAAATGATGGATTTTTGTCCAGGACCTTCACTACTGGTGTGCCCTCGACAGGAAGGTCAACACCCGACCCCAGGATAGATGTTGATGGCAATGGAGACAATTGGGCCGTGGCCCCTAGGGGTGAGGATTCCCCCTCCTCTTCACTCTCAGCCTCCCTTAAATATGGGCTGGTGGTAATGCGCTGGAGACTCGAAGAGGTAGGTACCTCATACGCCTCTGGCAACCCGGCTAACTTGTCCCTCTAAGTGGAGAGATGACACCTTTCTGAATCATCGATCTGTGAGTTAACAAACTCCAATCCACCCAAATTAATTCCTTCCTCCACTGGTTTTTGGTGGTCTCTGATGGTTCTAGTGACCACGTAGTCTCTCAAGTCCATAGGACTTGTTTGCATGGTGACCGATACGAACACAACCCGCACCGGCCAACCCATTTTGCTAATCCAGTTACGAGGGCTACTGGAAGCCAGACAGCACCACCCTCAAGCACTGCTAGGCTAGTCCCAACTCGACCCATGGGCTAGGGCTTTAGGCAACAATACGAACTCACAGCCAGGAATTTGTTTCACCTTGCGAATGCTATTGAGTGGTCAGTGAAGCCAGTTGATAGGGTGGAGGAACTATAACTCCGTTCACTCTGTGGCAGAGGTCAGCTTGGTTACCCCGCAGGGCATCCAGAGGGACCACGAGGAGGTGTGATCTCTGCAGCTCTGCTCAGTTAGTAACTATGATCCCGTCTTAAGAGAGTCATAGTTACTCCCGCCTGGTGGTGGATGGTGCTGTGGAAGGGCTGCCAAGGGAAGGTGAGGGCCAGCAATGCCTTTCGCTGCTAGCACCTTTCCTGTGGGAGAAATCCTGTGGACTTTTTCAGATTGGGAACTGGGCTCTGCCAAAAACGTGAGAGACAAAGGAACCATTCAGTAGGTAAAGAAGCACAGAGCCCCAGTGTTGGTGGTGATGTGGAAGGGCTGGCAAGGGAAGGTGAGGACCAAAAAGCGCTTTCAGTGCTGGCACCTTTCGTGTGGGAGCTATGGGTGGACGTTTTCAGTTTTGGAGCTGGCCTCCGCTGAAATTGAGAGACATAAGAACCATTTGGAAGGTAAAGAAGTGCAGAGTCCCAGTGTCGGTGGTGCTGTGGAAGAGCTGCCAAGGGAAGCTGAGGAACAGCAATGGCTCTCAGTGCTGGCATCTCTTGTTTGCGCTGCTAGAGGGGAAGGGACCTTTCTCTCTCAGGAGAGGGATGCTCGTGGTCTGGGCTGCAAGGGACAGGGCAGGGGAATGGGGATTGGAGGAGAAGCCCCCAATGGTCCAGCTCCAGCTTCTACAGCCCAGGGTGGCTCACCAAAGCTCCAGTGTCACCGGGAGAGCAGAACTGCAGCCCCGGGAAAGCTCTCCCGCTGGCAGAGAAGAGGAGCGAAGCAGGCCTGTCTGCAAGGCCCTGTGCGGTCTCTCCTTTCCTAAGCAGTGCTGGGCGGCACAGAGGGCTTGGGGCCATCCTGGCTCGCAGGTGCCCCTTCTCACTGGAGCTGCTTCGTGCCGGAGGGGGGCTTCCCTCAGGGGTCCTGCACTGGCTGGCCTCCCCTTGGTTCTGCAAGGTGATGGGCAGGGGAGCCCTTCTTCGGGCAGGTCACCGGCCAACCCCCACTTACACCAGGCATGATGTCTATGGCATGGAATACTCTCTTTGGCCAGTTTGGATCAACTGTTCTGGATATACCCCTCCCAGGTTTTTGCACCTGCACACTAGAAAAACCTGGGAAACTGCAAAATGTCCTTGATGGTTTAGCAGACACCAACAACAGCAGTGTACTCTCACCGTTCTTCACACACTAATTGCAAAGCACAGTAGCTGCTGGAGGCAAAACTAGCTCCGTCCCAGCCAAAACCAGGACAGGCTGGCCTGCACGGTGCTAAAGGGTTGCCAAAACGGTGGAGTAAAGAAACTCCCGTGGCCTGAGAAGACGGTGCTTCCACCTGATGATAGAGCATCCTAGATACTGCGGGGACGCTTGGGAGGGCGGGCAGGTGAGGCTGGCACGCAGGGACCGGGCTTGCGGCAGGCAGGGTGGCGGCGCCCAGTGCCTGGCAGATGAGCCTGGGCCTGGCCTCGAGGGGCTGCGGGGACCGGCACGCGGGGCAAGACCCTCTCCCTGCAACCCCACAAACACGCCCGAGCACATGGAGGTGGAGATAGAAAAGGCTTTACTGGGGGGGCGGTCAAAAGGGCAGCAGCCCCTCACTGACCACGGGGAGGAGCTTTCCCAGGGCGTATGCCAGGTGGGTGTAGGTCTCCTCACGCAGCACACGCAACAGCAGGCGGTAGAAGAGCTCGGGGTCGTAGCAGGAGGCGTAGAGCACCGCAGCAGCCAGAGCGAAGCCGACGGCCAGCTGCAGGCCGACCAAGAGCAGGCAGAGGGTCCTGCGGGGCAGAAGAGGGATGGCAGACAGGGCAGGGTGGGTGCATCCCAACCCCGTCTTGCCTATGGGATGGAGGGGGCCGTTCTGGGAGCCCCACGGCCTCCTCCCCAGCCCTTTTTCGATGCTCCCTCGGGCAAGGTGGGACACGAGACTCCACAAGCCCAGGAAAACAGCCCGGCCCAGGGAAAACCAACGCTGAGCACTTCCCAGCTGCAAAGCACACAGCCAGCAGCTCCCCAGCAGCCTGGACTTGTGAGCCCCGCCGGCTGGAGCAGGCCCCAGGGCACAGGGGACCCAGTGGGGACACTCACTGCAGCCAATAAAGGAAGCCGCGTCTCCTCGCCAGCAGGTCCCTCTCCTGCAGGTCAACACAGAGCAAGGACACTTGTCAAGCACTGCCGCACAGTCGGGACAAGCGGGAGTTGCATGGTGCCCCTGGCCTCCGCCTCGCGCAGGTTTACAGCCCATGCGTGGCTGTGACCTCCATGGAGCCCTCTCCCCAGGGAGACCCCCCACGCTGGCCGGGGCAGGGGCTGGCACAGGCTCTCCCCCTTACCAGCTGAGCTTCCACCACCTCCGGCAGCACAGTCTCCGGCGTCTCTGCCTCCTTCTTCCTCTGCAGCTGCCTGCAGGCAACAGGGCTCGGTTGGACAAGTTACAGACCTCCATGGCCACGCAGGGGGTCCCCTTCCAAGGATATGCTCCCCCAGGCAGGGAATGGGCTCCCCTGTCACCCTGCGGGCTGCACATTCCCCCACCCCATTGCCTGGCACCAGCATTGGCAGCCCCATCACTCTGGCTGCTGCAGAGACCCCCCCCTGGACACCCGTGTGGGACGAGGGGCCCAGCTCACCAGGCCTCTATCTCCTCTAGCTCCTCTTCACGAGTCTTTATTTCCTGACGCAGCAGCTGGGAGAAGGAAGGGTGTGAGTCCCTGAGCCCACTGCGGTCCTCCTCCAACCCCCCCAGCCCGGGGCCCATGGGCACCCACCCATTTTCCCCCAGCCCTCTAGGCACTACCTCATTGTTCTGGATATCCTCCCACAGACAGGCCACCAACTGGGCATTTTGCTTTTCCTTCTGCAAAACAAGGGGTGCATCATGCGGGTGGCTGGGCTGGGACCTGGGCACCCTCACCCCTCTCCAGCCCCAGGGCCACGCCCACTCGCTACCCCACCGTCCCAGGGCACTGGGAGAGTGGGCGATTCACAAGGCCTGGCATAGCCTAGGAAGCGATGCCCCCCCCCATATCTTGGGGAAAACGTCCTCCCCAGTCGCGCTTCTGCCCATGGCCGCTGGGCAACCGGCACTAGGTGAGCCTCCTTGAGCAGGGGGGTTGGACAAGACCAGGTGACCTCCAGAGGTCCCTTCAAACCTCTCAGCCCCAGGCGACGCAGCTCTGGGACATGGGCAGAGGAGAGGACACCAACCTCCCTGTGGAGCTTCTGCATGGAGTCATGGAGATCCTGATCGTTCTCCTCCTGTATGTGGAAAGGAGAGCAGGGGCTCAGGGTCTGCAGCCCCAGCCCCTGCGAGCCGCGAGCCACTCCACACCTACCATACGCTGCAGTAGCGCCTTGCAGCTTGCTATTTGTGCAGACCTCTGCACAGAATCTCTGCTGGCTCCTCGATGACTCCCTGGAGCCGCTGCTGCCTGCAGGAATGGGCAACCATCAGATTCCCTGTCACAGGCATACACCCCCTGGCACACGGCGCTGGCCCAGCTTCCCATGTCCCGGCGCCCATCAGCCATCTGCACACCCGCACCCGGCTGGCCGTCCTGCACGCCCCCTCGCCCTGTGCCCGGCTCGGCCAGCGCTAGCTGGGTGGCCCAGGACTTGGCAGGGGGTGGGGGGCAGCAGGGACCGGCACTGCTGTGCCTCCCTCTGCCTTCCCTGAGAGAGGTGTGCCTGGGAGAGAAGAGGGAAGAGGAGCGTCTCCGGGAGGGGCAGGGGCCCAATGCCTCCGTCGCGGACGCTCTCTCCCAAAGTAAAAGTCCTCCCCAGCCATGCCTCTGCCCGTGGCTGCTGGGGTGCACGCATCCAGCACCGGCACCCCCCTCCCCAACCCTCGTCAGGTGGGGCCTCCTTCTCCCCTGTACCTTCCACGCCTCCTCCAGGCTTGTGTCTGCCTCCTTCCCTGCCACCTGAACGTGCTCCTGCGGGAGAGGAGGGGAAGAGGAGCAGGCATGAGGGCACCGGGACACTCCCACGAGTGCACTCCCCTCGGCATCATCCCCTCCCGGCTCCCCTCGGGCACTGCCTTTGCCCTCGCGTCCCCTCTCCTCCCCAGCCCTGCACGCACTGGGGGCAGACAGAGGGACCCCCAGGCCCAACTCTGGACACGGTCCACATCTGGGCATGGTCCTGAGCAACTGGCTCCAGGTGACCCTGCTTGAGCAGGGGCATTGCACAAGACAGGAAGGTCTCCAGAGGTCCCTTCCAACCTCAACCAGTCTGTGATTCTGTGAACTCGCCTTCGCCTTGGCCACCAGCCCCTGCAGCTGCTGCAGCTCCTGGCGGTTGCTTTCAAAACCCCGCGCCACCACACCGTTCTGGGAAGAGGAGCCGGACAGCGGCATTGAGCCCCTGACACAGCCCCAGCCGCCGCAGCTGGGGGGCCATGGGCAGAGGAGGGGACCCTGACCTCCATGCTCAGCTCCTGCATGCTTTCCCGCAGCTCCTGCTGCTTCTTCCCCTGCGTGGAGAAAGGAGGGGTCAGGGGCTCAGGGCTTGCAGCCCCAGCCCCCCCGTTTACCAGGGGACCACTGCACACCTACCACGCGCCGCAGCAGCTCCTTGTTCCTTTGTGACTCAAATGAACATTGGGTCAGGCGCTCCCGGAGCATGCAGAGCTCTTGCTTCACTGCTTCTGCCTGCATGGCTGCACCTGCGCGTCGGGAGCCAGCAGGGTGTGAGGGGCACGGCCGCGGGCGCTGTCAGGCACGGACACGTGCGGGGTCAGTTCCCAAGCGCAGGCGCCCCCGCGCTCTCTCACGCCGGGGACACAGCCATGCAGAGGCACAGTCAGGGATGCCCAGGGCTGGCACGGCAGCCTCCCCCAAGAGAGGGGCACCGTCAGGCGCCTGCACTCACGTGCCTGCACCCCTCCAGCCACCGGTCCTGTGCGCACACGCATACAAGTTGCATGCCCAGCTCGGCCCGTGCTAGCTGGGTGCTGAGCGCGTGGCAGGAGGTGGTGGGTGGGGGGCACTAGGCCTAGTAGTACACACGTCCTCCCTACCTGGCCCTGTCTCAGCCCAGGCTACTGCCTTCCCCCCACCACTCGCAATCACACCACAGAGCCCCGGCTGCTCCCTCACCCAGCCACGGGTTGTGGGGACCATGGGGATACTCTGTCCTCACCCTCCTCTCCTCCGTCGGGCTCCTTCCACTGCACGGCGGACACAGGACAGGTCGTTGGCGAGTACTCTCCAAACTCCTGCCCAGCAGCACCGAGGTTCTCCTCCGGATGCTCCCCCGCCTCTGGGAGCAGCCCCCTTTATACCCGCCAGGGCGCCCGTGTCACAGGCCTACAGTGACATCACGGTGACACGGCCACGGCCACGGCTACCCACTGTGACACGGCCGTCACCTCCCTGGTGATGGGCTCCCCTCCCTGGGGACGGGCTGCCCCTGGGGAGCAGCTGGGTGGGGGCTGCTCCAGGTCATAGAATCATAGAATAGGTTGGGTTGGAAGGGGACCCTTAAAGATCGTCTAGTCCAACCCCCCTGCCATGGGCAGGGACCTCTTTCACTAGACCAGCTTGCTCAGAGCCCCACCCAAGCTGACCTTGAACACTTCCAATGATGGGGCATCCACAATTTCTCTGGGCAACCTCTTCCGGTGTCTCACCACCCTTATCGTAAAACATTTCTTCCTCATGTCCAAGCCCTCGTTCAGTGTGAAACCGTTGCCTCTTGTCCTGTCACTACAGGCCTTGGTTAAAAAGTCTCCCTCCATCTTTCTTTTAAGCCCCCTTGATAGATTGAAAGGCCACAGAAGGTCTGCCCAGAGCCTTCTCTTCTCCAGCCTGAACAACCCCCACTCTCTCAGCCTGTCTTCATAGCAGAGGGGCTCCAGCCCTCGGATTGTTTTTGTGGCCCTCCTCTGGACCCCCTCCAGCAGGTCCATTTGCCCTTGATGAAGCCATGTTGGCTGCCTGTAATCACCTCCCTGTCTTCAATAGGTCTTCACATGTCTTCCCGGAGGATGTGCTCCATGCTTTTATCGGGCACGGCTGCACTGCAGGGGTCCGCAGGGCCAGTTCTGCATCTCCTAGTATGACCCTGAGCCCCTCTCCCAGCTGCTGCTGCGGCGGCTGTCTCAGGAGACCTACGCCCGCCTGGAATATACTCCGGGAGAGATCCTGTCTGCGAGCAGTGAGGGGCTGCTGCCCTTTTGACAGCCCCCCCACCCCGACTAAAGCCCTTCTTATCTCTGGCTCCATGTGCTCGGGCGTGTTTGTGGGGTTGCAGGGAGAGGGTCTTGCCCCGCGTGCCGGTCCCCGCAGCCCCTCGAGGCCAGGCCCAGGCTCATCTGCCAGGCACTGGGCGCCGCCACCCTGCCTGCCGCAAGCCCGGTCCCTGCGTGCCAGCCTCACCTGCCCGCCCTCCCAACCGTCCCCGCAGTATCTAGGATGCTCTATCGTCAGGTGGAACCACCGTCTTCTCAGGCCACGGGAGTTTCTTTACTCCACCGTTTTGGCAAACCCTTTAGCACCGTGCAGGCCAGCCCTGCTAAGATCCGGCTCCGGCAGCCAGGGAGACATTTACATGGATGCTGGCAAATGTATCACCCACAGCCCCCTAGACCCTCCAAGCCCCCCTCCCTTCCAAGGCCCTGTCCTTGCTGACACCACAGCCACTGGCTGGCACAGCCCCGGCTGCTCCCTGACAGCTCCTTAGCCGCTCGCAGCTTTCGCTGTCGAGGGGAAAGGCCCTGTTGGATGGAGGCCGGAGTGACCTGGCCTGCCAACTCCTGAACACGACGCCACTGCACGCAGCTGCTCGAAGGGCCACAGGGCAAGCACATGGGTCACTGCCTGCCATGTGCCACCACCCCTTCCTCCTGGCATGCCCCCGCGCGCCTGCAGCCTTGACTCTGAGCAAGGGAGAGACCCCATTCCTCCTGGGAGCCTGCTAGCACGGTGTCTGCCCGGGCTAGAGCAGAGAGCTAGTCTTTATTTTCCCCCTTCCTGGGCTGTTGTTGCCTCCCGGGGCTGGATGCTGGATCCAAACGGGGGCTGGATGCTTGAGCCCTGTGCTGGAGCCCACGCGGTGTGGCTCTCCGTGCACATGTGCACAGCCACAGTGCACACGCATGTGCCTGAGTGCCTGCCTGGAGTACATGCACAGCCTGGCTCCTGCTTGGACTTGGAGCTGCCGCAGCTGCACTGCTGCGGGACAGGCATACCCCACAGGGAGACACTGACACACGGCGCCCACCATCGCTCCCGGACAATCAATGGTGTCACGGATGAGGGGAATGCACCTCACTCACACGAGAGAAGCAGCAATATGTTTTATTTTGGTACAAGGTTCAATGAGTTTGATGGCAAGGAACTGATCAAGGTCTGTGACCTGCATCCAGGAATCCCTTGGGGAGTGGCCACAGCTGCTGGGCAATGGTGCGAGCCCTGGGACACCCCCTTTTTGGAGCGGGGGAATACTGTCCCCCCCCACATGGCCATCCTGCATTTTCAGAGGGGGAAATAGTTCTGGTTTTTTAGGCAGGAACTAAGTCCCATCCCGTGGCCCTCCTCTGTTTTGGGGTGAGAAATAACTCGTGTTCATCTATTTTCCAGTTGGACATTGTGTGCTCGGCTGCTCCCTGCTTAGCTGGGCCCTTGGGGCTGTTGGGGTTATAATCCACAGGAATCACAAAGACAGGTTGTCGTGGTTTAGCCCCAGCCGGAGGCTGAGCCATGTGGTCGCTCGCTCACCCGCCCCCACCTCCTCCCGGCAGGACAGTGAGAGAATAAGGACAAAGAAAGGCAAAACTCGTGGGTTAACAACAACAACAGTTTAACCGGAAACTCCAACAATAACAACAACAGCGTGTACTTAGCGGTGCTTCCCGTACAGGTCGCTCCCGCCTGTAGCCCAAAGCCCAGACCGATCCGGAGCAGTGATTCCCCCGCTTAGATTGTTCCCCTCTATGTAGTAAGCGTGACCGTCACATGGTATAGAATAGACCCTGGCTAGCTTCTGGCAAAAATTAACCCTATCCCAGCCCCAACCAGGATAGGGGAGAAGCCCTAATTCCTACGTGACCAATCTCAGGCATTTCCCTGGTTACTAACAGATCAATGACCCCTGCGTCCTAGCTGCCACATGGATCTCTATTATCCTTACCTGAGACAGCAGACTGAAGGACCTTGCTAGCACGCCATCCCTCATTCATTGGCGTGCCACCCCCAGGCTTATCTCTAGTGAGCCTGGTTTTATCCCCCTCCCCCTTCAAATCTCGTTTAAAGCTCTTTCAATGAGCCCTGCTAACTCCTGTGCTAGGATCCTTTTCCTTTTTGGGACAGGTGCACCCCGTCTATCGCCAGCAGGCCTGGTGCCGTGTAAACCAACCCGTGGTCGAAGAACCCAAAGTCCTGCTGGTGACACCAGGCTCGGAGCCAGGTGTTGATCTGCTGGCCCTTCCTGTTTCTTCCCTCATCATTCCCCAAAACTGGAGGGATAGAGGAGACCACTACTTGTGCTCCTGATCCCTTAACAAGTCATCCCAAGGCCCTGAAGTCCCTCTTGATTGCGCTGTGTCCCGGTTTAGGCCAGGACAGAGCTAGTTTTGTCTTCAGCAGCTCCTGTGTTTTGGATTTAGTGTGAGAAGAATGGTGAGAGTACACTGATGTTACTGGTGTCTGCTAAACGACCAAGCACATTTTGCAGTTTCCCAGGTTTTGCTAATGTGCAGGTGCAAAAACTTGGGAGGGGCAGAGCCGGAATAGTTGATCCAAACTGGCCAAAGAGAGTATTCCATACCAGAGACGTCATGCCCGGTATAAGTGAGGGTCGGTCGGTGGGCCACTAGGCTTTTAGACCCTTAACTTCCCTGAATCGTTAAGCTTCCCTTCGGGTTGCTTTTTGTTTCCCTATTTTTTCCTTTTGGTTTTTCGTTCATTCGTTTGTCTGTTTGTTCCCTCGCCTGCTCTCTCTGGAACTTGCTGTTCTGGGATAGCTGGGGGCGCTGCTCAGGACGGGCTGTATTGGTCATCGGGTGGTGAGAAATTGTGTATTGTTTGTTTTATATATTCTTTTATTCTTATATATTATCATTATTATCATTATTAATATATGCTGTATTTTTCCTTTGCTGTCCTGGTGAGCTGTTTTATCTCAACCTGTGAGTTTTCCTTTCTCTCTGATTCTCCTCCCCACCCCAGCGGGGAGGGGGGGAGTGAGTGAGCAGCTGCGGGGTATTGGGTTACAATTTGGGGTTAACCATGACACTCTGGGACTTCTTATTGCCACTTCGTCACTGCCTACCTGAAAAATCAACAAGGGATAGTAATCTGAGGGCCGTACTAGGGTAGGAAGCTTTCTCTTCATGGTCTTTGACCCGGGCCCAGGGAGGCAGCAGACTTCCCTAAGGAGCAGGTCCAGTCTGCATATTGGCCCTTCTGTTCCTTCAGAAGGGAGTCTCCTACAACAATGACCAGTCTCTTTTTTTCCTTTATGGGGACAGTTTTGATGCAGGACATAGGCTCACTAATCCTCGGCAGCACCTCCAGGCTGGCTGAACCATCAGCCTTGTCATTGTTCGGTTCCAGTGGCAGGGCCTCGTACCTATTGTGCAAGGGCACCTGTGGAGGCGGGGTAGGCGCTGAGGAGATACGCCTGCCGCACCGGGGAGTAACTAGTTGCCATTGTCCCCTGTCCCTTAAGACACTGTGTTCAGACATGGGGGGAGAGGATAGGGATATGGAATCCTCTGCGACGTGCACCCTGGCTTGCCTGTTGTGCCTGTCTCAGGGAAGGTAAGGTGTGATTCCAATAGTCAATCTCTCTCTCACACTCCCTGATACTGGAACAGGCTGCCCAGGGAAGTGGTGGAGTCCCCATCCCTGGAGGGATTCAAAAGATGTGTAGATGTGGCACTTAGGGACATGGTTTAGTGGTGGACTTGGCAGCAATAGGTTAACAGTTGGACTCAGTGATCTTAAAGGTCTCTTTCAACCTAAACGATTTCTATGATTCTAGGTCTCCGCATCTACAGGTAACAGATAACCCTTGACACTCATGGATAACCTGTGCGATAGCGTCCATGGTCAAGTCCACCCCTCAATCATGAGCCCATCTATATGTCGCATCTCTTCCCTGATGGCGTGAGGTGTCGTGCCACTGAGCTAGGAATAATTCACCTTTACGTTGCACAGCCTTAGGGCCTGGTCCAATCGCAGTCAGGTCAGGGCTTGAGAAAGACTCAACTAACAGTCAGGGAGCAGCAAGAACAGGCTGCTCCAAGGCGAGGGAGGTGAATTTCCAATGCAACTCCAAGCCAATGGGCAGAGGGTGTATGGGTGGAGGTCCCAATGAAGCTTCTCACAGCTCTTGCTCACAACTAGGTCTTTTTACATCAGTCTGCTCCGTGTTACTCAGATGCACCCTGTGAGTGATCGGCCTTTGAATACAGGCCAGCAAAACGCCTGGGGTGTTGGGGGAAGAGGTGGTAGACAACTCTTGGTACTCTCTGGCCCTAACACACCTCCCAGTGGCCTCTACCAAATTTTTCCTCCTCTGCAGTACTGCTTGCTCACAGTGGATGGCAAGTCCTGATCTATAGCCTTTTTACATGATTATGTAAAAATCCATTTAAATTTTACCTAGTCCATTCTACTGCACCTTGTTTCACCTTGCACCGAGTCGCAATTCCTTGCAAGAACTTGTGTCTTTCCTGTTATGGTAGCAGCTCCATTTCTGTCTCGCTAGGCTAGGTGTTGTCTCTCATAGGATAATTTGAGTTGGAGGTACCTCAGTAGGCTTCTGGTCCATCCTCCTGCTCAAAGCAGGGTCAGCTACAAGATCAGGCCATTTCTCTGGTGTGCTGTTGGATAAAAATGAAGGACAGGGCTCTGAGCAACCTGATCTAGTTGAAGATGTCCTTGCTCATTGCAGGAGGGTTGGACTAGAGGACTTTTAAAGGTCCCTTCCAATCCAAACCATTCTATGATTTTACGAAATTCCTGGCCAGAGGCTGTATGGTATTTACACTGAGCTAACCAGTGCTGTGTATTTCCCACAGGACTGGGATTCCTCTGTGGTGAAAGCTGTCAAACTGAAAAGCAGAGCAAAGCTGCTACGCTCAATTCTTTCCCTTGAAATAGATACCATTGTCAGCCTTAGCTGGCACACCACCATCTGTCGTCTCACAGCCACCTATATTGACAGCTGAGCTACTAACCACAATCAAACTTCAGGTAGTTCTACTATACTTCAGACGTGTCAGGTAGATTTAGATTGAAAGTTATTCAGATTATGTTGTTTCCTGGAAATGATTGGAGTGGAGTCTTGTTTTGGTCTACAGTTTGCAAGAAAGCAAGTGAAGTTATTTGGGGTAAATGACATAGGAAGTTAATTTTTTCCTATTCTGTAGAGGAGCTTGCGATTTTTCTGATCTGCTGTTAGCATGCTGCAGGCACAGGTGGTAAAGGACAGATGAAATCATCACCAGCAGGGCTGGGAAGAGTCTGGAGCTTGCTCGATTTCCCTTCTTCCTGTCTCTAAACTGCTATTGGTGGATTATAAAGGTGGCTAGGAAAACTATTGGAAAGGGCAGTATGTGCTGTGGTCTCCTGATACTCCTCAAGGTTGAGCTGTTGCACAAGTCTTTCTGCATAGAATACAGCAGATACCATGGAAGAATATAATGCCTCTGTGGTGGGTGCAGACCACACAGGGGTGGTCATTCTCCAGTTCTGCAGTATAACAGTAAGTTTATAGCACACCTGCCCGGTTGACAAAAAAACTGTCTCTTTCAGCTATCTTGCAGCCAGTTCACTGAAGGCCAGCCATGGTCCTCTGAAGAAAACCCAATCAATTGGCTCCACAGTGGTCCAGGTGGTGCTGGTCCCAGATGGGTACATTTTTCTAAAAGTGGTTGGTCATATTACACACCTGTTTCCAGGGCTACAAGCTGGGAAAATCCCTAGTGATGTCAGTATTGCAGGTTTATCTTCATGTTTCTGGATAATTCATTTTTAAATGCCTTGCTAGTCGTGATGTCACTAAGGTGAGGTTCACTGCTAACGATAGTGAAATGTAAATCTATATTTTCAATAGTCTTCTTGTAACTCTGAAGTTTTTTGCCAATTTCTTGTCAGATTTGATTAGATGGTCATTGTTTTACTTCATAATACAGCTGTCAGACACACAGACTGCGTGAGGGTGTCAGTGGTGAGCTGTATAATAAATATAAGTACAGCTTAATTTATTTCTTCTTTTTTTTAGGTAAAAATTAAACAGAATTCTGGAGACAACTGCACTAAACAAATTACCAGTCTTATTCATACTGCTGTGGGGAGTGGGTGCGGTTTAACAGCGCCCTTGCTTTGGGCAGTCCCTGAGTTCCCAGAGCAGGAGACATGAACTTGCACAGCGCTGCTTGAGAAGACTAGGGGAACATGTACAGAAGTATAAGAGTGCCTGCTTTTATGGAGCTCCAGGACCTGTGCAGTTAATTAAATCATGGTGGTCAATGTGACCCCTGGTTCCGTACTCCAGTTGATGCTTTTTACTTGTTTTGTGGAATGGTAACCAGGGCCTCTGTAGCATTGCAGAAAGCTGCGGTGCTGCATTACTCCTGTGACACGGAGGTGCTGCGCTCTGAGCAGCTCCTCCCGCACCAACTGCTGAACGTGGCAGCTTTTGCGGCAGGGGTGCAGGATCAGGCACTGGGCTGTGGCTCATGGGCCCAGGGGAGGAAGGAGAAGAACCACTGTGGTCCCCAACATCTCAGCGGGACGTGAAATAGCCTGGGCTGAAGATAGAGGTCTGGGTTGTCTCTCTCCCCTGTGTGCATGGCCAGAGGGTGAAGACCCCTCCGCCATGTCTGGATGTGAGCCCTGCCTCGATGCAGCAGGCATGGGGCAGGACAGCCCAGGCAGGTAGGGGCCGCAGGCTGTGGGTGTTTTGTCACCTGTGGACAGGGAGCCTGGACAGGCGATGGCCAGACACAGGGGCTGAGGTCCACCCACATCTGCCTCGCCACAGCAGGGTCCGGCGGTGCCACTCCTGGGGGTCACAGCCAGGGGCTGTGGGGAGGTGTTTGGGGGTTTGGGAGGAGGAGCCTGGGGTGTTGGCTGTAGGTGCAGGGAAAGGGGATGAGCAGGGTCACAGTACCCTCACCCCAGCATGTGCCTCTGGTGGCCCTTCCAGACCTCACACAGGCAATAGCACCCCGAGTTTTGCTTCGCCTTCCACTCTGCGCCTTGCCTGCCCCCCGCCCCTGGCCCTCACACCAGTGGGACCTGCTCCCAATGGCAGCCATAGCCAAAGGGCCAGCCAGGCCCCGGTGCAGCCGTGGCACCAATGCAGGGTGAGTGCAGGGCAATGCCCCACTGTACTGGTTTGACTGGGATAGAGTTAATTTTCTTCATACTATCTTGTATGGGGTTGCTTTGGATTCGTGATGAAAACAGTATTGATCACGCAGAGATTTTTCGTTATTGCTGAGCAGTGCTTGCACAGCCTCAAGGCATTTTCTGCTTCTCATCCTGCCCTGCCAGCGAGCAGGCTAGGGGTGCACAAGGAGTTGGGACACGGCTGGCACAGCTGACCCCAACTGACCAAAGGGATATCCCAGACCATAGGACGTTGTGCTCCGCAATAAAAACCTGGGAGGGAGAAGTTTGCTGGGGCTGCCATTGCTCAGGGACTGTCTGAGCATCGGTTGGCTGGTGGTGAGCAATTGTTTCTTTTTTTGCATCACTTGTTTTTCTTGGTTTTGTTTTTCATTCTTTCTTTCTTTCTTTTTCTCTTTTTTTTTTCCTTCTTATTACACTGTCTTTATGTCAACTCATGAGTCTCTGCACTTTTACCCTTCTGATTCTCTCCCCCGTCCCACTGGATGGGGGGGGTGCGAGCAAGTGTGGTGCTGTGTGGTGCTTAGCTGCCTACAGGGTTAACCCACAACACGCACATCCTAGGGGACTGGTGGGTTGGGGTGTGCCTGGCACCATGCCTGCCTGCATCAACCCACTCTCAGGGGGTCCCTGCCGCTCGGGGGTGTCTTGAGCCCCCAGTCCTGTTCACCTGAGGAAACAGGCATGGGCTGCATCCCCTCTCCCAGGGAAGTGGTGGAGTCACCATCCCTGGAGGTATTCAAAAGACGTTTCAATGTGGCACTAAGGGATACGATTTAGTGGTGGACTTGGTAGTGATAGGTTAATGGTTGGACTCGATGATCTTGGAGGTCTCTTCCAACCATAACGATTCTATGATTCTATGACTCTATATTCTTGGATTCCAGGCATCTGGCTTATATCTGAGTGTCCTGTGGATCCCCTCCAGCCGGGGGCCCACAAGCAGCTCGGGGGGGACTGAGGAGCCAGGGGTGGGGGCACTGTAGGCTTCGCTTCTACTGCGGGCAGGTCTGGTCTGGGTGTAGGTGCCCACAGGGCTGTGCTTGGTGGGTACCATGGGTACCACTCTGCATCTGTTTTTAAATCCTTACTGGGGTGGGGGCTATGCCAGGGGGCTTTGCCCTTGGCACGAGGAGGGCTGTGGGAAGCAGAGTTTAGGGGTGGGGGGGCACAGCTTATTCAGCAGTGGTAGTGAGGGCACGTGTGCACACACGTGCCTGTGCCAAGCAGCATGGGAGTGCACGTGTGCGGGCACACCTGGGTCTGTGCTTACACTGGGGAGCAGGTGTGTCCACAAGCATGTACACCAGATGTGTGTGAGTAGGGCACTAGGGCACATTTCCATGTGTGTCCTTGAGTGACCTTGGGGGAAAGAGGGTCTTGTGAGTGCAATGGGGGCTCCCAACCTCTTTCACACCCCTTCGCCATACCCAGTGTCCCAGGCTACCTCCATCCCAAGGTCTAAGTCCCTGGGGTGCCCTTTGCCTGTGGGGCTGAGGGGGCACTGCTGCACCCCCCTGACCCAAGGTGTGACCCCAGCAGGGAGGGGTCCCCTGGGGGTGGGGTCCGCTGGCCTCGGGCATTTTCTCACCTGCAGATGGGGAGCCTGGGGCAGGCGAGGGCTGGATACAGGAGCTCAGCTCTACCAGTGCCCTCTGTCACCCAGGGGGATCCAGAGGTGCTTCTCCCTGGGATGAGGGCAGCCGGGGGAGGAGGTATCTCCCCCTGGGCTGTGCCCAGGGGTTTAGGCGCTGGGCATTCAGGCTGTCCATCTCCACCATCACCACCTTTGACCACCTGGTTCCTTCTCCTGCTCCAGCTCTGGCTCCTGATGATGCCACTGAGAATGGGCCAAGCAAGGTTGTGGTCCTCCCAGCACATTGAATTGCCCCAGGCAGAGCCCTGCTCTGAGCACCCCAGCTCTATGAGGAAGGGGCGTCTGGGAGCCCCCTGCCCAGCCAGGTATGCCAGGGGGTGCAGGGCTAGGGGAGCTGTGTGGGGGTCGGAGGGGGCCCTGAGCCACTGTCTTGTTGCAGGTGGGGAGCGAGGGGGTGGGGACAGAGCAACACTTCCCATGTGCCTGGTGTGGGAAAAACCTTCAAGTCTTGGCACCATCTGCACGTCCACAGTGGTGAGCCCCCATCATGCCGCCCCGTACCGCACATCCGTCACCTCTGTACCCTCCCTTTCATCACTCTGAGCCTGTCTGAGCCTTGTAGCATGAGGCCCCCCATTCCCTAAAAAGCCCCATCCCCGACACCCTTTGCTGCCCCGGGCTGCCCCCCAGCCCCCCACCTGGTGCCTCTGAACCACTCCCCCCCAGGCAAGCAGCCCTACTGCTGTGCTGGCTGCCTGAATTGCTTCTCCCACTCCAGCTCCTACACCTCCCACCTGCACACCTGCTGGTGTCTCCTGGGGCCCCCTCCACTCTCTGGGGCCCCCTCCCAGCCTGGGATGGGACCCTGGCACCAGGATGCCTGGGGGGTGCTAAGGCTGTATGGCACAGGCACCAGCCACCGCTCGGGGCCAGGGCTGCCCTGCCACACCAGTGGAACCCCCTGGGCACCGATAGATCCCTCCCAGACCCCAACGAGCTTCTGAATCAGTCCCTGCCCAAAGCAGGGCTGGTGTCTCCCTGAGAGCCCCCCAGGATCCAGCTATGCCCACTAGGGCCCTGTGCCTCCCAAGTCTCTTGTGTCTCCCCTTCTGTCCCTTCTTGCCTGGAGCTCTTGGGCCCCTGACTGCCCTCCATCTCCTGCCTGTCCTGACCCAAGAACAGATCCTGTGGACACTGCTGCCTGGGAACTGGGAGTGGCTGGTGCAACTGGTGAGCAGGGGTCTGGGGGCACTGGGGAACTGAGAGGGCACAGGGAGAATGCAGAAGCAGCAGGTGGTGGCACTGGGTCCTGGGGGCACACTGGGATGGGAATCGGGAAACTAGAAGGCACAGGGAGGCCCTGTGCTGAGGCCCTGGGGGCCACTGGGAGGCCCAGGGGGATGGTGACCCTGATGGGGCACTGTGACAGCTCCCATATCCACTGGCCACTGCAACCTGCAGGCAGGATTCCTGGTGGTGCTGGCCACCCTGAGGTCCACAGGGGCTGGTGGCAGCTGCAGTGGGGTGTGGGCACCCCGGGGCACCCCCCAGAGAGACCCCGAGCCCTGGTATGGCCAGATCCTGCCCTGGCACTGGCTGTGCCAGCAGAGCCAGGGGCCTTTCCTGGGGAGGGTGTCTTGATGGTGATGGATATGTATTTAATGAATGGTGGAAATAAATCAGTGCCATAATGACCTCAGGGAGGTGTATGGGGCATGGCAGGGGGCAGAGGGAAGGGCATTTGGGGGCTGCTGTATGCCTGGATGAAGAAGTTCTCTGGGGAGGCGGGGGGAGGTGGGTGGCTCTTGGTGCCGCAGACCCCCCCAACCCTGGTCAGAGCAGGAGGTGCTGGTGGTCCCCAGGAAGGTGCCTGTTTACTGCAGAGTCGAAGGTACATGTGGCAGGGAGGACTGAGGGGGTAGGAGGGGGTACCAGCAGCCAGAGCACCCATGCCTGACTTTGCAGGGGGTGGCCCAGGCTCAGGGGGGTGTGGGGAAGATGCGGTCAAAGTGTGCCAGCAGCAGCTCCACAGCCTGGTTCTGCTGGGCCATGCCCGCTGCCAGGCTGCCTGGCTCCCGCTCCGGCCGCAGCAGCGTCGGCCCAAACACGATGCCGATGTTCTGGCGTGTCATGCGGTTGACATCTACCCGCTCCATCACCCTGGGGATGCACAGCGTTGGGGGGTGGTCCCAGGCACCCCATCCAGCCCCGGTCCTCCCTGCATCACCCCAGGGGGTCCATGTGCCAGGGCTCCATCACTCTGGCAGGCCCTAATCCTGCGCCCCCCCCCTCCTCCTCTGGTGTACCAGGGCCAGCCCAGCTACTCCATACTAGCCCATAGGCCATCCACCTGTGGGGCAGCTCTAAGCCCACTCCACAGCCGCCCCCAGCCCACGAGTGGCCCTTCCCTTACCGGCAGAGGTGAGCCAGGAGGTAGCGCAGGGTGGCATAGTTGGCAGGGGGCAGGCTCTGCACTAGCTCAGCCACCCGCTCCACCTGCTCCTGGGGGTCCGGCAGCTCTGGGGGGGGAGCCACAGTAGTCAGACACGGTGGCCCCCCCCCAGCATCCACAGCCTGGGGATGCCCATGGAGAGCACTGCAGGAAAGCACTTACTGATAGCTTCAATGAAGGGGTCAAAGAGCTCGTAGGGCACTAGAGGCTCAGGCAGCTCCCGGAAGAAGAGCTTGAGGGCACCGGTCACCACGTGGACATCGCTCCACTCGGGGTCTGCCAGGCTGAGCCGCTCCTCTGGGAGGAACAGGGGAGGTCAGCTTGGGTCCCCCAAGGCCCCAGCACCGCCAGGGCCACCCCCTGCCCAGCCACCCTGGCTGACCTTGGCACAGCTGCTCGGGGAAGACATAGCGCCCGTCCGAGGTCACGGCTCGCTCTGTGGGGACGAGGGAGGGTTCACGGGGGGAGAAGCCTCCTTCTCCCACCCCTAGGCATGTGCTCCAACATAGTTGCCCCATCCCCTCCCCAGCACCCCCATCCTGTGCCCTCCCAGTCCCCTCACCCCGGTCCACAGCAAAACGCAGCTTCTGGATCACGGACAGGTTCCCGTTGACCCGGTAGATCCCGTCAACGTCAAGGCCTGAGGACAATGAGGTGGGCGAGACATGGTGCGGGAACTCTGTGCCAGATGGGGGGGGCATGCCAGTGGGAGGACCCTACCTCTCTCCTCGATGGCCTCCACGCAAAGCCGGACGAAGCGGGGCACTGTGGTGCTCTCCCGCTGACATAGGGCATCCAGGCGGCACCCGAACACCTGGTCTGGGAGAGGGCAGCGCTCGGGCAAACTGGGATGGGAGAGCACTGGGACTTGGCGGGCGGCAAATGGGACCGGGGAGGGGTACAGGGACCAGGAGGGAATGCTGGGGACTGGGAGGGTGGTGGTGAGGGCAGGGAGGGACACCAGGACTGGGAAAGGACACTGAGACCAGGAAGAGATGCTGGACTGGAGGGAGACACTGGGACCGGTGGGTGCACAGGGACTGAGGGGGATCCTGGAGGGTGGGGGGGGAGGGAGGACAAACACTGAGATCAGGAGGGGGACAGGGACCAGGAAGGGATGCTTGGACTTGGGGGGACACTGGGACCAATGGGTGCACAGGGACTCAGGGCAGGGACACTGCAGGGGGGACACTGGGACCCACTGGGAACAGGCAGCCAAGGCTCAATGGAGCACTCAGGCACCCTCTTTCTCTCCCACTTTGGGGGCAGAGGGAGAATGTGGGAGAGTTTGAGGGGGTCCTGAGAGAGTGCTGGGACTTGGGTGAGGCCTCACAGCTGGGGAGCCCCACCTCGAATGAGGCCCTTCTCCTGCAGGCTCTGGAGCGGGGGGCGCTTGATGATGAAGCGCCTCAGCTTGCTCTTCACCCGCTTCTTCTCCGAGGTGTCGGGGGCATGAGGGGCACCTGGGGGCACAGTGAGCCCAGGGTACAGTCACAGTCACAGCCCTGAGGCCTGCTCCCCCGCCTTGGCCCCCCAACCCTACCTGGAGCCCCAGCCGCCTCAGTGACCCGCGGCGCCTCATCCTCATCCCCACTGAGCTCCACCAGGTCCCCAGTGTCACCCCGGCGCAGCCACCCCACAGGCATGTCCACGGGGTTCTCCAGGTCCTGGCAGGGGAGGGTGGCAGTGGACAGAAACAGCTGGGGATGTCAACAGGGCTGGGGGCAGCCATGGGGCAAACCCCTGCCCCACCTCCAGGCACTCACCAGCTGGCGGATGACCCCCCGGATGGCTCGGGACCACTCTTGGATAGTGGCCTCTTGGTCCGACTGCAGCAGGAACTCGTTACCCGTCACAGTGCGGAGCTGGGGGGGGGGGGGGGGGGGGGGGGGGGGGGGGGGGGCAGCAGGATGGGTGGGGGGCAGAGACCCCCAGGGACCCCTACAGGGGTCAGGGGAACCCAGGCACTCCAGGGTTACCCTGGTCTCCCCCCCAATGTGGGGCTCCAGGGGTGCCCCTAACCCAAGGGGGGTCCCTATGCCCCCACTCCCACACCCCAGGAGAGCATACGAGTGGCAGCCCTTTGTCCCATTTTGGGGGTTCCTGTAGATGCTGGGCTGTGGGGTCCCCTTCTCTGTGGACTGTATTTAGGGGGATCCCTGTGATGCCCGGACTGTTATGGAGAGCCCCACATCCCCTGGGCTGTGCACTTCAGGCATCCTCACATCCCCAGCCTGGGGTCCCACCCCACTCACGTGGATGACATTCTTCTTGCTGGAGAGATCACGGGCCCAATCCAGGGCAGCCCCCCGCAAGTCCACGCTGCTCTCGGGGCGGCTGCTGGCAGGGCACTAGGGGGGCACTGGGTGTCACGGGTGCCATGTCCTCCTTGTGTCTCCATAGCACCCCATATTCCTCCACAGCCCACTTCCCCTGCTGTCCCCACTGCCCCCCCCCCCCCCCCATACCTCCCGATGCTCCAGCACTCCCCACTGTCCCAGCCCACCCCCATGTCCCCCACTCACCCAGGCAGTGGGTGCCGGCCCCTTGGGCTCCTTGTAGAAGATGAGGCTGTTCCCGGCCAGCACCACCCAGGAGATCCCCCAGCTCTTCCTGGGGGCAACAGGTGAGGGGCACCCCCAATCCCTCCCCAGCCAGGGCTGGGGGCAGGCGTGGGTGCCCCCTACCCCAGCAGAGCCCCACACAGGCCCCAGGCACCAGTTGGGCACTGGCAGCACCCCAGATCTGTCCCCTGAACCCCAGCCCGGCACGGCTGAAAGTGCCTTTGTGTGCCAGGGACATCACTTGTCTGGAGCCCCTCAGCTGTGAAGAGCCACGGCCCAGGCTGGCATGGCCCCCCCAGGCTGGAATGCCCACCCCAGCTGGCACAGCCCCCCTGGCATAAACTCCCCCCCACCCAGGCTGGCATGGCCCCCTCAGCTTGGCAGAAACCCTCTGCTCAAGTGGGGACCCCCCCCCCAACCTGGCATGGACCCCCAGACTGACAGAGACCTTCTGCTTCAATACGGAGGGACCTCCCCACGACTGGCACAACCCCTGCTGAGATCTCAGCTTGGCACAGCTCCCTGCACCAGGTCCCCCCCCGGGCACCCCAACCTGGCACAGCCCCCTGCACCAGAAACACCTACCCCCCCGCCCAGGACCCCAGCCTGGCACAGCCCCTTGCGCTGGGACCACCACCCCAGGACCCCAGCCTGGCACAACCTCCTCCCCACCGCAGTCCCCACCTGAGCTTCCTTCCCCCCTCAGCGATCTTGGTCCTGTTGAGCTGCCCGGCCTTCTGCACCTCCTGTGAGGACAGGGTCAGTGCTGCCCCTGCCCCCCCCAGTGCCCCTGAACCCCCAGCACCCCCCGGCCCCAGGGTAACTCACAGTGGGCAGGGTGGGGGCACAGGGCGGGGACTCGGCCAGGGCCAGGGAGGGCTGGGGGGCAGCTGCCCAGTCCTCCAGGCTGTGGTGGGCAAGGGTCTGGCTGTGGCTCACCTGCAGTGGGGGGACAGTGTGGGGGGCACAGCCCAGGCCCTCCCTGGTGCCCTCCCATATCCTTCCCAGTGCCCCCCATTATCCATCCATGCTTTGACCCCCTCCCGTGCCCCCCCCTCCAGCCCCTCCCACCCTGCCCCCTCCCTGTGCCTCTGCCCCCCCACTTCCCCTGTCCCCCAGCTCACGGTGCCACTGGGAACCCTAGCATCCCTGGAACTCCAGTGTGTTGTGGTCCTGGGGGGCTCAGCAGGGGGGGTCAGGCCCTGCAGGGGACACAGGGGAAATGGATCAGCCTCAGGGGATGGCATGGCCAGGACGCCCAAGAGTGCCCCCTCCCCCCCCCCCCCCCCCCCCAGCAATTAGCACTGGCACTAATTGCCAGCAGCCCAGCGGGGCTGTTCCAGGGATAAGGGGGGACAGTGAGGGGGACCTGGAGGGCACTGGGGGAGTCAGAGGGGGCAGTGGTGGGGCCAGAGGGTGGAGGTGGGAAGGAAGATATCGGGGGTATAATTTGGGAGAATCAAGGAGTCACGGGGGCCACTGTGGGGGGCAAAAAGGGAGGACAGCATGAGGAGGATACACTGGACATCGGGGGCCATGGGGGCATGATGTGTGGGCATTGGTGGGGACACGTTGGGGGGGGGGCATGGGGAGTACAGGGGACAGTGGGATGGATGGTGGTGGGGAAGTGGGAGGACATGGGGGTGCAGGGAGGGGTGGGAGTGTGTAGACCCAGCTGGTGGGGAGGCTGGCAGGGCCTCTACTCCCCTCTGCTGCCCTCCATGCCCACCGCCTCCCGGTGCCGCCGGGGGGGTTTCCAGGAGGTCATGCCCGTCTGGGGGTTGTAGAAGAAGCAGCGACCAGTGCTGGGGTCCAGGTGACGCTCCCAGGCCCCCAAAACCTGGAGGGGGGGGCCGGCTGGCACAGGGGGCTCAGCCTGGCCCCCCACCCGCTGCAGCTCCTCAAGGTTGCAGTAGATCATGGCAGCTCCCAGGGGGGGCATCTGGGGGGACAGATCCTAAACTGGGGGGGGGGGGGGGCACATGGACAATGCCCATAGCATACCCCCAGCCCCATGTTTACTTCCCATGCCTTGCCCCCAGTCTCATCCCCTGCCCAGCCCCAGCAGGGCCCCCTTGCTCTGCCCCCTAAGCCCCCCAGCAGTGTCCCCTTGCCCTTTCCCCCAGACCCCACAGTGCCCCTTGCCCTGCACCCCACCCCCCCGCCCCCCAACAGTGCCCCCTTGCCCTGCCCCCCAGCCTCCCGCATTGCCCTGGCATCCTGCTCAGCCCGGATCAGGGTTTTGCAATCGCCTCCCCGGAGCCGTTTGCCGCCGCCGCCCCCGGCCCCGGCCCCTCCGGCAGCCGCGGCCCCCCGCCGCTGCTCCCCCGTCCCGGGCCCCGCGCCCAGCTCCCACCTGCCGCCCACGGCCGTGCAGCACCGGGCCCACTCGGCCCCCCCGCCCCCGCTGCGGGCAGCACGGCCCCCCCGCCCCCGCACTTCCTCTGCTGCCCCACGGCGACGAGGAAGCGGCGGCAGCGAGGGCGGGGTTGAAGGGTGCTGGGGTTCAGGGGGGTGAGGGTGTGTAGGGAGTGGAGCAGGGGTGCGAGGTTGAGGGGTGCAGGGGGTGAAGGTAGGCAAAGTAGGGGTGTGTGGTTGGGGGTGCAGGTCGGCAATGCAGGGGGGTGAGGTTGGGGGTGCAGGTGGGTGATGCAAGGGGGCAAGGTTGGGGGTGCAGGAGGTGCAAGTTGGCGATGCAGGAGGTGAGGTTGGGGGTGCAGGGGGTGCAGAGGGGTGAGGCTCGGGGTGCAAGGGGTGCAGACGGGCAATGCAGGGGGGTGAGGTTGGGGGTGCAGGGGGTGCAGGTGGGCAATGCAGGAGGTGAGGCTGGGTGTGGGCAATGCAGAGGGGCGAATTTAGGAGGTGCAGGTCGGTGATGCAGAGGAGTGACATTGGGGGTTGCAGGGGGTCCAAGTGGGTGATGCAGAAGGCAAGGCTGGAGGTGTGAGGGGTACAGGTAGGCAACGTAGGAGGCAAGGTTGGGGGGTGCAGGGGTTGTAGGTAGGTAGGTGATGCAGGGGGGCAAGGTTGGGGGTGCAGGGGGGTGAGGTTGGGGGTGCAGGGGGTAGAGATGAGTGAGGTGGGGGGTGTAGGGGTGCAGGGAGGGGACGCAGGTTGGAGATGCAGGGTGCAGGTTGAGGGAAGGAGGGTGCAAAGGCTGGGGGGTGTGGGGATAGGGAGCACTGGCGAGGCTGCAGGGGCTCAGAGGGGAACAGGGCTGGGGGCACAGGGTGTCCTCTTGGGGCCACCTGGCCCCCACTCACTCCAGTGCCCTGGGCCAGCAGGTCCTGCTGGGTCTGGCAGCATGGCACGGCTGAGGCGGGGGCGGGCAGGGACCCCTCTGCCAGCTGGCTGGTGCTGATGCAGCGGCCCACAGGGTGGGTGGGGGTCAGCCTGGCCTCCTGGAGGGGGGGCAAGGGTGGGCCACACAGGTCCTCCAGTGAGCGGTACTGCGGTGGCAGGCCTGGGGGAAAAGAACAGGCTACCCACCAACCCAAAATGATGCTTCTGGTTGCAGGTGGGGGGCAGAGACCCCCACACCTGGGCCCCAACCCTGTTTTCCCCAGTATCTCCCTGCCCCCGGTACCCTCAGCCCCATGTCCCTGGCGTCTCCCAGTGCCTGCAGCCCTGTGCCCCTTCCACCTCCTGCGCTCCCAGCCCTTTGGCCTCCATCGTTCCTCATGGGTATCTCCCAGCCCTGCCCCCTCAGTGCCTCCTTATCCCATGCCCTTAGTGCCCCCAGCCCTGCAGCCCCGATCTTCCCCCAGCCTTGTGCACCCAGACCCACAGCCCAGGACTCCCAATGGTGTGTCCCCTCATCCTATGCCCATAATGTCCCCAACCCCTTACCCCCACCTCAGTGCCCCATGGGTCCATTCTCCCAGTGTCCTGCCATCCTGTATCTCCCTGCCCCATGGCCCCGGCCCTGTGCCACCCTGCCCCACTCACCCGTGCCCGCAGGCTGACTGGGGGGCAGTGTGCTCCGTCTCCCGGTGTCACCAGGGTCCAGCTCAGTCACATAGGTAGCAGGGACGAAGAAGGGCCGAGCCCAGCGGGGCTCACTGGCCCGTCTCACCTGCCACCAGTCCTCATTGGCTTTGTGGAGCAGCAGGAACTGCTCGCCAGCAGCCATGGCCACGTGCCGGCCATCCTCGGCACGGTATGTGTAGTTGTAGAGGGCGCGGAGCACCACAGCCGGCTCAGTGCGCCGCCACCGCCGCCCCTCCAGCCACCACTGCCCAGCCAGCATCCTCACCTCGCTCAGGGCACCTGGGCACACTACAGCCTGGCCCTCGCCATCTGCAGGGCACAGGACTGGGGGTCAGGGCGGACATGCCTCATGGCCCTGGGCTGTGGTGAAATGGAGCTGAGCAGTGCCACGGGTGGCACGTGGAGGTGCAGGCACATGCCTGCAGGGCCAGGACTCACGGGACGATGTTGTGCCCCATGGCCAGGCTGTGTCCCATGGCCATAGCAATGCCCCATGGCCAGGCTGTGCCCCATGGCCATAGATTCCCCCCCAGCCATGGCAATGCCCCACAGCAATCCTGTCCACAAGCAGTGGAGGGTCCATGTGCTGCCAGTGCCGCTGAGGGACCAGTTCCTGGTGCCGGGGGAGCCAGTGCCTGGCCCCAGGGTACAGGGGACTGGGGGCCCCAGAAGGACTGGGGGTGCGGGGACAGCCAGGGCTCAGGGACCTGCAGGAAACCCAGCAGCTGCTGCAGCAGGAAGCAGTGAGGCTGCGGCTTCCTCATGCCACACGGCATGGGGCTGGGGGGTGGTGCTGGGGGGCCTCAGCTCCATGGCCCCTTGGCCTCTAGTCCCCTGGTCCTCACCCCATGGCCCTGCAGCCCCCCAGCCTCTGGTCCCCATCCCACAGCCCTACAGCCATGTGGCTCCCAGTCCCTGGTCCCCAGCCCCACAGCCCTAGGCTCCCAGACCTGCAGCCCCCCCACCAGCTCCATGGCCCTACAGCCCCCAAGCCTGCCCCCCAGCTGGAGATACACTCATCATCTTTGGGGCACCACTGTGGGGCTGGTAGGCAGGACCTGATGCCAGGACAGAAAGGTGGTGGGGGCTGCCATGGGGTGTAGGCGGAGGACCCCGGCATCCTGCCCACACCCAGCCAGCAGAGCACCCACGGGGTGCAGGGATGAAAGCCTACAGCCCCACTCGACCCTGCTCCGCCCTAAGCGCTTTCGACTCTGCCCACGCTGTACTGCCAGGAGGGGTTGGGGAGGGGGGCGAGGCAGGGCAATTGGGGTAATTGCACTGCCCCGGGGGAGGGAAATCAGCTTTGCCCCGCGGGAGGACCCCAGCCCCGCTGTGTCCCACCCGGTTCCCGATACCCGCCCCTGCTTCCCTTCGCTCTTTCTGCCCCACCTGTTCCTGGGGCACCGGGGGGGGCGGGGGGGGCGGCGGGGAACAGGCGGGGGTGCTGGGGGGAGCCGCTCGCGGCTCGCCAGGATGTGCCTGCACGGACCCCCGGTCCAGGCCAGTGACCCCCCCGGCGGGACCCCCCGGTGTCCCCCACCCACCTGGTCCTGCCGGGGTGGCGGGTCGGGCCCGCCCGTAGCGGCGGCAGCGGGGACAGCTCCCCGGGCCATGTGACAGGACGAGACGGGACGCCTGGGTCCCCGCCCGCGGCTCCGGGAGGCAGGGCGGGGGGGGGGGCCGGTCCACCTCTGGGTCCACGTCCGGCGGGGGGAGGTGGGCGCCACGACACAGGGGGGTTGTGTAGGGATCGTGTGATGTGGAGCACCGTGCTGCCGGGCAGCTTCGGCATCGTGCCGTGACGCCACAGCGCTGCCCCGTGACATCACGGCCCCATTCCGCGGCTGGAGCGGAGGATGCTGCGGGCGGTGGCGGCCCCGCCCGGTGGCCATGGCAACCCCGGCGGGCCGGCTCTCGGCTCGCCATGGCGACAGCGCAGCCGGAGCTCTCGCGAGATTGGGGGCGGTGTCGGCGCGCGGGGCATTGTGGGGGGCTGTAGTGCGGCGGGACGGGAGGTCCCGGCGTGCCCCGCGCGCGGCCCCGTTGCATCAGCGCGCGGCGATGCGGCTGCGGGTGGCGGCGGGCGGTCCCGCGGCGCTGAAGGTGCTGGCGGCTGCTGGGGCTGCCGCTGCCCCGGTGCGGCTCGTCTGGGGCGCCCCCTTAGGTGAGACTGCCGCTGCGGCCGCTCCCCTCCCCGGCGGGGACCTCCTAGCACCGGCCCCGGTGATCCCCACCCCTCGGTGGGGGCCGCCGGGCCTGACGGGCCTGCTCCTCCCTGCAGAGCGGCCCCCCGCTCCCCTGAGCCCCCCGTGGGTGCCCGCCCTGGAGCTGGACAGCGGCACCGTCCTCTTCTCCCCCAACGCCATCTGCCAGTAAGTACCGAGTGCCGGGGACGGGGGGGGCCGCGGCCCCGCAGCTTCCAGCCCCCCCCCCCCCGCTCCTCACCACCGCCCCCCAGGTTCTTCTTCCTGGCCTGCGGAGAGGAGCCCACCGACCTCACCAACCAGTGGCTGGAGTGGGAGGCCACTGAGCTGCAGGTGGGTGCCCCAGGGGTATGGCGGCTTCACACCCCCCTGGCCCCACCATCGGGCCCGGCCTACCTGACCCCTTCTGTCTCTGCATACTCCCAGCCGGCTGCCTCAGCTGCCCTGTATGCTCAGCTGGTGTACGGCAAGAAGGGGCTGGAGGCAGTGGAGGCCTTGGGGAAGCTGCTGGCTCACATAGAGCAGAACTTGTCTAGGAGAGGCACTGCCTACCTCGCTGGGGTGAGTGGGACCGCAGGGTGGGGGGAGCCTCGCTCCCTGGTGGAAACCTCTGTGGAGGGGGTGGGCCCCTCTCCCTGGAGAGCTGAGTGTGCTGCTGCCTGCCCTGAGGCAGAGCGCTGAGCCTGGGTCAGGGCTGCCTCAAGGCCTGACTCTGCTTCTCCGGCTCAGGACACCAAGTCAGTGGCTGATGTGGTTGTGTGGGGCACCTTGTTTCCTGTTCTCCAGGATGAGACCAGCCTGCCAAGTAAGAGTGGAATACGGGTGCTGAGGGGGAGCATTCCTTGTGTTCCTATGGCTGTAAGAATCATGCTGCTCTTACTCTCTTGCCCCCCAAGATGAGCTGCAGGCGCTAAGGACCTGGTTCCAGAGCATGACGCTCTCGGAGGCGTGCAGGAAAGCTGCTGACTCCGTTCTGATGCCCAAGGCGCTGCTGGAGTTCAAGTCCTACCTGCAGAAGCAGCCTCCGCCCTGCCTGGCCATGGAGAGAGCCACCAGTAATGAGCCTGAGGTGCAGCCCTGGCTCCCTGCTCAGCCCTGGCCCAGGGATGAGCCCCTGTGGGGCTGGCGGCAACAGGCACGCAGACCCTCACTGGGACCAGCCTTCCCCGCAGGAGGAAGAAGGTTCTGAGCGTGCCCTGACAGAGGAGGAAATCACAGCTGCTGTGGACGCCTGGGCCCACGGTGCTGCAGCACTGCCCAAGCCCTGGCAGCCTCAGAAACCTGTGTGAGTCCCAAGATAACACTAGGGCTGGCCATCCTAGACCTCTGAGGGGCTTGGCAGGGGCTCCTAGGCTGATGCCACATTGTTCTGGGGTGGGGTGGCACTGTTTCTCTTTGTGCCTGCCCTGACTACCCCTGTCTATGCCAGGCTGCCTGTGGAGGGCATGAGGAATGTCCTGGTCACCAGCGCTCTGCCCTACGTGAACAACGTGCCCCACCTTGGCAACATCATTGGCTGCGTCCTCAGTGCCGATACCTTTGCAAGGTAAAACCTGGCTGTGGGGGGCCTGGGGCCAGGGGATCATTGCCAGGGGGCTGTACTGCCCCCAACACCTGCACGGGTGTCGCAGGTACTGCCGCCTGCGGAACTGGAACACGCTGTACGTGTGTGGCACGGACGAGTACGGCACGGCCACTGAGACCAAGGCAGTGGAAGAGGGGCTGACACCCCAGGAGATCTGCAACAAGTACAATGCCATCCATGCTGACATCTACCGCTGGTTCAATATCTCCTTCGACTACTTTGGCCGCACCACCACACCGTACCAGACCACGTGAGCGGCTGCATCCCTCAGGGCCTCACATGGAGGAACTGATGCTGGGGAATGTTGGAAGGAACCCCAGCATGTCTGGCTGAGGGTGCTCTATGGTTCTCCAGGGTTCCCTGGCTGATGGGGGCTGCCCCCCTCCTTCCTCTCCTGTCCCAGGATTGCCCAGGACATCTTCCAGCGCCTGCTGGCCCGTGGTTTCCTGCTGCAAGACACTGTAGAGCAGCTGCGATGTGAGAACTGCCAGCGGTTCCTGGCTGACCGCTTTGTGGAGGGCACCTGCCCCTTCTGCAGCTACGAGGAGGCGCGGGGGGACCAATGTGATAAATGTGGCAAACTCATCAATGCTGTGGAGCTGAAGGTGGGACAGGATCCCTCTGGGGACCACCCCATGCCAGACCCCCCTCCACACACCCCCTCCCCACTCTGCCTGGGACCCCCAGCTTTGTCCTGGGATCCCTCCAACCCATGTTTTCCCTTCTGACAGAATCCACAGTGCAAGCTCTGCAGGGGCAACCCTGTGGTGAAACCCACCCAGCACCTTTTCCTGGATCTACCCAAGGTGAGCTTCATCCCTTGGGGAGTGGGGAGGGGATGGGGCACCCTGTGGTACCACTGATCATCCCCATGTGTTCCCCCACAGCTGGAGGAGCGGCTGGAGCCCTGGCTGGAGCAGTCCTGGGCCACGGGGGACTGGACGGCCAACGCTCGCTACATCACTCGCTCCTGGATCCGGGATGGGCTCAAACCCCGCTGTATCACCCGTGACCTGAAGTGGGGCACACCTGTGCCTCTTGATGGCTTCCACGACAAGGTGGGTCCCACCTGGCCCCTCGGTTGCAGCATCTATCCCCAAGTGCCCTGCCTGGGGGTCCCCTGCTCACGTATTGCTCTCCCCGCAGGTTTTTTATGTGTGGTTTGATGCTCCCATTGGCTACTTGTCCATTACGGCCAACTATACCGACCAGTGGGAGAGGTGGTGGAAGAATCCACAGCAGGTAGGAGCCTGGTGCTGCTGCAGGATGGGGGTAGGGACAGAGCTGGATGCCAGGGTCCACTGGTCTCTCCCCCCACTATCTATCAGGTCGAGCTCTACAACTTCATGGCCAAGGACAACGTCCCATTCCACAGTGTCATATTCCCCTGCTCGCTCCTGGGTGCTGATGACAACTATACCCTGGTGAACCACCTCATTGCTACAGGTATTGGGGGGCCACTAGGGATGGGGGGGGGGTTTCCCCACTTTCCCTCAGTACTGGGAACAGTCCCGTCTGTCCTGCATGGGCACAAAACTGCATTTGCCCTCCTTAAAAGCCCCTTCGAGCTTGGTGTGAGCCTATGAGCACTTTGATAGTGTCTCCCTGTGTTGTGGGGTTGTTCCCTGTCTGGGAGAGGGCTGGATCCATGCTTGAGTCCCATGGTGGGGTCTCTCCTGCCCTCTCCAGAGTACCTGAACTATGAGGATGGGAAGTTTTCCAAGAGCCGAGGTGTGGGAGTGTTTGGGGACATGGCCAAGGACACAGGCATCCCTGCGGACATCTGGCGCTTCTACCTGCTCTACCTGCGGCCCGAAGGGCAGGACAGTGCCTTCTCCTGGAGCGACCTCATGCTCAAGAACAACTCAGAGCTGCTGAACAACCTGGGCAACTTCATCAACAGGTTCTGGAACACCTTGGCAGTGGCAGGGGCCATCTCTGTCCCCAGGCTGTGCTCACGCCTGCTCTGCCTCTGTCCCCAGAGCTGGCATGTTCGTGTGCAAGTTCTTTGGTGGCATTGTACCCAGCATGGTCCTGACACCAGATGACAAGCGGCTCTTGGCCCGTGTCACCCTGGAGCTGCGCCAGTACCACCAGCTGCTGGAGAAAGTCCGGTGGGTAGCTGAAACCACGGGGCTGGAGCAGGGCTGAATTGTCATGAGGGTGGGAGGGCAGAGAGCTGACCGACAGCAGGTGCTCAGCCCCCCTCTACCCACCCCCAGCATTCGTGATGCCCTGAGATGTATCCTTAGCATCTCTCGCCACGGCAATCAGTACATCCAGGTGAATGAGCCCTGGAAGCGGATCAAGGGGGATGAAACGGACAGGTAGGGAGAGATGGGGGGGGGGGGGGGGGGGCAGGGGGCAGGGCTGGGAGCTGGCATTGATGGAGGGTTTCCTGCCCCATAGGCAGCGTGCAGGCACAGTGACTGGCATAGCAGTGAACATGGCTTCCATGCTGGCCGTCCTGTTACAGCCCTACATGCCCAGCGTCAGCTTGGCCATCCAGGAGCAGCTCTGCATCCCCCCAGACTGCTTCGTCCTGAGCCACAACTTCACCTGCACCCTGCCTCCCGGGCATCGCGTGGGCACTGTAGGTGGGGGGAGAGAAGGCAGCCTGTGCCTCTCTGGGCAGTGCATGGGTGGGATCAGGGGTGCTGGCCCTGCAGGGGTGACTCCTCCTCTTCCTGGCTTTAGGTGAGCCCCCTTTTCCAGAAGTTGGAGAATGACCAGGTTGAAGCCCTGCGCAAGCGCTTTGGGGGAGGGCAGGTGAGTGGGGGCTGTAGTGCCCCCGCAGCTCCTCTACCTCAGGCACCTCCTAGCCTCTGCACCTCTGCTTTCTGTCCCTCCTCGCTTGCCCCAGGTAAACTTCCTGGCAGCAACCCACCCCTCTCCAGCGTGAGGGGGGGTGGGCGCAGAGCTCTGCCCCTGGGGGCTGGGATCAGGGCTCACACCTATTTCTGTCCTTCCACAGGCCAAACAGACCCCTCCAGCCTCAGAGCCCCTTCCAGTCCCAGCAACCCCTGTGGCTCCAGGTGACCCCCAGCTGATCCAGGAGCTGACAGAGAAGGTGGCCAAGCAGGTGAGTGGCAGGGGGCTGGCCCTGTCTTGTCCTTACTCCCCCAAGCCCTCATCACCTGCCCTGCCTGCCCTAGGGCAACCACATTCGGCAGCTGAAGGCCAACAAGGCAGAGAAGGCCCAGATCGACACCGAGGTGGCCAACCTGCTGGAGCTGAAGAAGCAGCTGGCACTAGCAGAGGGCAAAAGCCCCGAAGTCCCTGTCCCCAAGGGGAAGCGGAAAAAGTAGCACCTGGCTTGTCTGTGGTAGGGAGCAGCTACCTAGAGACCAGGCTGGGTTGTGCTGGCTGGTGGCTATGTCCGTGTAATAAAATTCAAAAACTATACAACCAAGTATAGAAGCAGTGCCCTCCCCATGGCATCAGTCTGTGCCAGCGGGGCAGTGCCCCTCCAGTTCATAGCTGCCCCCCAGCTCCGCAGGGGCAGCAGAGTCCTCGCCCCACTGGCTGTGGGGCAGCATTGGTGCCTAAGCCTGGTGGAGGTTCACAATGGCTGTCGATGAGGGCTGCCCGTGTGCGCTCCACCTCTGACGCTGAGCTGCCGATCTCTTCCCGGAGCTGCTCGTTGTGGGCTGTCAGCTCCAGCACCCGCTGCTCATTGGCCTGCTCCCGGCGCTTCGCCAGCTCCCTGCTCGCCACCACACCACTGCACCTCTTCCTCTTCACCCCACGCCCTGCAGCTGCCTCCGCCTCATCCTCTCTGCCCAGCTGGGGTGAGGAGCTCCTGCCAGAGGCTGAGCCTGGTGGTCCCACTGGCTCTGTGCCAGCTGTGTTCTCTGGCCCCAGTGTCTCCAGCAGCTCAGCAGCCAGGGCAGCATCCAGCTCACAGCTCTCTGGACCACCACCAGCCCCCTCCGTGCCCCACAGCGGAGCCAGCTCTGCCTGCAGGGAGAGAGAAGGAGCCAGCCCCAGGTGATGGGTGCTCGCTGCCCTGTTCCCCCCACCACCAGGGCTGTTGCTAGCCCCTCACCTGCTCAGTCCCCCAGGGTGGGGAGGGCCCACTGGGCTCTGCTGCTGCCAGCACCTCCTGCAGGTCCTGGTACCAGGCTTCCAGCTCCCAGCCAGGCAGGGTGCCAGCAGGCCCCTCCACAGGCAGCCCCTCGGCTGCCATTGTCACCTCCGGGCCAGTGGGGGGCTGTGGGGGGTGGGGAGAAGAGGAGGTGAGTCAGGCCAGGACCCTCAGCTCCAGGGCGTTGCTCCCTGCAGGAGCTGGTCCCGGCAACCCCGGGTGCCGCTGCCACCCCCCCTTACCTGCTCTCAGGTGTGGTGATCGACAAGGACACACTTTCTCCTGGATGCCTGGGGAGGGACAGGGACAGGGTCAGACTTCGACACCATCGCCACGAGGCAGGTGGAGAGTTCCCCAGGGATTCGGAGCCCCCACCCCGCTCCCGCGGGTACTACCAGCTGGGGGGGGGGGGGGGGGGGGGGGCAGCGCCTCGCCTGCCCCGCACTGGGGGGGTGGTGCGCCCCGAGGCCGCTCTCCCATGAGGGCGACCAGCGGGCACCCTGCTCCCCAGGAACCTCGGCATCCCTCCCAGGACCGGACGGAACGTCTCCGTCTACCTCCCCCGCCCCGGCCGTACTCGGGGCCGGCGCCCCGGCGTACCTTCCTAGGTGGCCCCGGCTCCCCGCAGCTCCGGCTCAAGCGCTGTCCCCAGCTCATCCTCGTCCGCATCGTCCCGCGCTGCTCCGCTCCCGCTGCGCTGCCGCCGCCCGCGCCCTTTTAAGGATTCCCCCGTGACGCAACGCTCGCGCCGGCCGCAGCCAACGGGCGCCCACCGCGCCGTGACCCGCGGGGCGGTGCGAGCCAATGGGAGTGGGCGGGGGAGTGGGCACGTGCCACCGCCCACCGGGCAGGAGCGGCCCCGGCGGGCCGCGCGCCCCGGGGTGAGTCACGCGGGCGGATGATGCAACGGCTGGAAACCGGCCGCACCTCGCCTTAAAGAGCCCGCAGCGCCGTGGCGGGGGAGGGTTGGGGCGAGCGGCAGCGGCCTCGTACAGCCCCGGGATGTTCCAGGGGCCCGGTACGGCCCACGGCCCCGCTCGGAGCCGTCAGGCCAGAGTCCCGGTGCGGCCCCAGGGCCTTCCCAGTGCCCTCCTGGTGCGAGGCACCCCGGGATCGGGCCCCCCGCCGCCGTGCGCAGGCGCGGAGGCAATGCGCACGCTGCCCCGCCTTTTCCTGGCGGGGGTGGGCCGTGCTGGGGCACGGCGGCACCAGGTCCCGGGTCCCCGCTACGGCCCAGCCCAGCCGCTCTCCGCCGGCCGCCGCCATGAACGCAGGTGGGTGCGGGCGGGCCGTGGCGCCCTGTCCCCTCGCCGCGGGGCGCCCAGCCCCCTACCCGTCCCCCTGGACGCGCACCCGCGTGGGTGCCCCAGCCCCGGAGCGCACTATTCTCTGCCCCACGGGCCACCCTGGCAGTGCCCACAGCCGCCCATGGCTGGTGCGAGGGCTCATCCCCCGCCTCACCGCAGGGGGGCACAGCGCTCCCCTTCCGTCCCAGGCCCTTTGCACCCCCCTTCCCCCCGCACCTGCTCGGGGGGGAGGTGACCCCCATCTTACTGGCAGGACGTAGGGGGCTTGATCCCCTGTTCCCCCTTCCTCTAGGGTTTGGGGGTGCGGTGACCCTGCCACAACCCGTACTCTCCCTGAAACTGCTCCCATGGGGCGGGGGGGCTGGGGGGGCGGCGCTGGGGAGGTCCTCCTGCGTGTCACTGCAGGGAGAAAAGGCACAGCCTAGGGGCACCGGAGGGGGCCGGGACACGGTCCCTTTTCTGGAGATGTCTGGATGCCTGAGGTGCCGCCCCTCCCCGCCTGGCTGTAGGGCCCTGTGTGGGGTGCTGCGCCTTCCCACAAAGCCCAGGCTGAGTCTCTGCTGCACGGAGACCTACAGGACACACCGGGGCACCGACCGCCGGCACCACAGCCCACCGGGCTGTGGGCTTGACACCAAGATGTTTGCAGGGATAAGCAGGTGAGAGGTGCATGCCCTCCTCCCCCCACACCCCCACGGTGCTGTGCCCCCAGCCCCCCCTCCACTGGGGATTAGGCTGTTTGCCTTTTAGCTGTGGTCCTCGATGGCGTTTTATAGGTCCTGTTCTCTCCCCCTCCCACCCCAGACACCAGGATTACAGGACGGGGGGGCTGGCACAGGAGGAGGGCTGACAGAAGGGAGGGGAGGGCAGCTGCTGTCCCCAGTCCTGCTCTACTTCCCTGGGCACCTTCAGACCCCTGTGGTCCTGCCCCGTGGGTCCCCTCGGTCCTTCCCCAGTGCCGTGGCACTCCTGGTCCTGCCGAATCCTGTTGTCCTGTTTGCTTCCCCGCCCTCTCCTGGCGTGAACCCCCCTCCAACCAGTGCCCACCACAGGTGTTCATGCGACGAGGGGGCACAATGAGCAGCGGTGATGACTGCACTGGAACAGACCAAGCCACGTGCCCGTTGGCTGGGCCTGTGCCCGTGGGCTGGAAGCACAAGGTGGAGGAGGGCTACGTGTGCTACATTAGGTAGGAGCAGCCCCTGATCCCCTCACACCCCGACTCCCTGGCCCCTGCTTCACCCCTTGTGCTCCCCAGCCCCAGCGGCACTGCGTTGACCTCACTGGAGCAGACTTGCGCCTACCTCCTGGCCGATGGGACCTGCAAGTGTGGCCTTGAGTGTCCACTCAACACGCACAAGGCGTCGGGGGTGGTCAGGTGCTGGACAGGGAGGGGCAGCTGGGGGGGGCTGCACTGGGGGCACTCCACAGACATGGGGGGCTGCAAGGGATGGCCCTGGCTGCAGGAGGGGGATATGCAGCTGCCCTTGCTGGGAAGGTCTGGGGGTTGCTGTGGGGTGGCAGTCACCACTCTTAGCCTGCCCTGTCCCCTGCAGGTGTTAACTTCGACCCGGGGGGGCAGTGGCTGGGCAAGGGGCCCCTGGGGCCCAGGGCCAGCAGGACATGACCAAACTGTGCAATCACCACCGTAAAACAGCGGCCATGGCCACATTGTACTGCAGCACGGAGGGCGCCCTGGGCCCCTGCCACCCAGGCACAGGTACCAGAGTCCCCTGTCCACGCTAGTCCCTGGCCTGTCCTCCCCCAAGTTCCTGCTGGTGTACCCACCTTGCCCATGTCACCCCATACGTCTCCTGGTCATACCTGTCCCGTCCAAGACTCTTCCTGTCTCCCTTGTACATCCTGGGTTCTCGCCACCCAGTCCAGTCCCCTCGGTGCCCTCCTGGTTTCCCCACATTTCCCAGGGCTCCCCTGTCTTCTCTGTCACATCCTGTCCCCCCGATCTTTCCTGTCCCGTGCCTTCCCAATTCATCCCAGTTTAGGGATAGGGGTTCCCAGGCCCTGCTGGTGCCTGCTTGACCCCTGTATCTCTGTGGTTCCCTGCAGATCCTGGCCTGAGCCCACTGTTCTCAGCAGAGGGGCACCTGGCCATGGCCCCTAGCACCAGCGTTTCCCTGCTCAGCACTGTCAGCAGCTTCCCCAGGGTCCCCTTGGGAGTGAAGACCCCGGAGGCCCCATCTGCCTCCACAGGGACCTGACTCATTGCCCCACCCTTTCTGCAGCCCCATGACATCGTCCTCAGGGCCAACAGCAGCCACCCACCTGCCAGCCCCTGCTTTGGCCTCCACTTGCCCCCACCAGATGTGATGACCCCCCCAAGGTCCCCTGTGGTGCCCCTTGCCAAGGGCACCCAGAGCCAGTGCCCCCCAGGCAGGACTAGCAGCTGGGCAGCCCTGTCATGGGAGGGGACTGGAGAAAGCCCAGAGCCTGGGGGGCCAGGGATGTGCCTGCCAGCTGTCACCAGTGCCCTCAGGCAGGCAAGGTCGATTCTCCTGTCAGTGATGCCTTAACCAGTTTAAAGCAGCAATAAGCTGTCAGTGCCCTTAGATGCCTTCCCCGAGAGCAGAGGCTTTTTGGGGCTGCTGCCAGCAAGCACCCCCTTCCTTGCCAGCAGCCTGCTAAGCTTGTCTGCCAAGGCCCAGCTGGGCAGACCTGACTCCATGCCCACCCCGAGCACTTTACCCCCCTGCCTGCTCCCCCCCACCATGCTGCTCTCTCTCGTGGGCGAGCAGGCCCCAGGCAGGGGGTCCCAGTGGTCCCGGCGCCCTGAACCCCAGGACCCAGCAGCTCACAGGGTGCCCCCCGAGCCCAAAGGGATGCACCTCCCAGTGACTGGGCAGACTCTCGCAGCCCTGCTGAGCCTGCTGGGTTCTCAGGGCTGCCCTGGGGGCAGAGGCCCAGGGGGGCCCAGCCTCCCCCTGGGCCCCCTGCCTGCCACCAACAGTTCACCCTGCCCTTGCCCTGAGCTCCTGCCCACTGGCCGAGACTTCAGTGGGCAGCTCCTGGGTCTCTTCAGGCAGCTGGCAGCATCTTCTGAACTCACCTCGGGGACCTCCCCGCGGTCAAAAGCCTCTGGCCATAATGGCAGCCCAAGTATGTGGGGCAGTGCCTGTGGGGCTGAGCAGCTGGTGGGGAGCAGGGCTGCGGCAGATGTTCCTCGATCAGCCAGGGATGAACCCTGTCCTGGGGTGGCTGCAGCAGTGGTGCTGGGGGGGTTCCTGCGCCCAGGAAGCCCCTTGTGGCTGTGGGGCCAGATGGGAGGCAGTGGGACTGGCTGTGAGTCCATGCTGCGGGTGGCGGGACCTGGTAAGATGTGGTCATGGATCTTGTGGGATGTGGTGGGACCCTGTGGAATGTGGCCATAGGTTCATGCTGGGGGTGGTGGGCTGTGGCTGTGGGTCTTGTGGGATGTGGTGGGACCCAGCCGTGGCTGTGGGTCTGGCAGGATGTGGTGGGTTGCGTCCGTGGGCCTGCAGCAGACGTGGCCATGACAGCCCCGTGCTCTGACCTGTCCGCTGCAGGTGCTGCAGCTTCTCCAGGTGTCCCCAAAGGTGCTGTGGCCCCAGGGGCTGGCAGTAATGGGAAAGGGGATGCTGAGGGGGTGCTGGGCTGCCCACTGCCCCCTGCAGCCAAGCCTGTAGTCCTTGTGGGGCAGGAGCAGGCACTGGCACTGGGGGGCTCCCTGCCATCAGGCCTCCTCCTGGGCACGCTGCCCTTCTCAGTAGCCTTGGGCCAGCACCCACCAGCCTGCAGGGGGGACCCTGAGGGGCCCAGCCTGCCCTCCCTGCTGGCAGCCTCCCTGCTCCCGCTGCCCCTGCTGCCCTTCGGCATGCCCCTGCCCATCCTGGACATGCTGCCCTTGCTGGGGACTCTGCTCTCCACTCTGCTGCCCCTGCCCCAGGAGGGGGGGCCTGAGGCACCAGTGCCTGGCCCTGAGGGCTGTGCGGTGCTGCCTGACTGGCCCCTGCTCTGCTCCACGCTACCTGCCTTGCTTGCCCTCCACCCCACACTGCTGGCCACTGAGCTGCCCCTGGGGAGGAAGGTGGGAATATTTATGTGCTCCCAGGAGAGCAGAGTCTTTGCCTGGGGAGGAGAGTTCAGGAGGGTGCTTGCCCCCAGGGCGTGGGAGGAGGATGAGGAGGACGGGTTGGTTTTGCCCTGGCGATGAGGCCTGGGGGTGTCCCTGCCCCATGTCTTGGGGGTGCCCCCAACTTGCGCCTCTTCCTAGCAGTCCAGCCTTGCCAGCCTGTCTGTGGCACCTACCTTGACTGGTGCCGCCCCTGCAACTACTGAGGCCCCGTGTGGGGAGGGCTGGGCCCCTGACAGCTCCATGGGCACCCCAGAGCACCTCAACCTTCTGGGGCCCCATCTGGGCAGCTCCCTGCCTGGTGCCACACTGCTGGGTGAGTGGGGCCAGAGGACTGGACACCTTGGGGTCACCCCTGGGTGGAGGGACTGCTTGGATGCGGGGTGCTGGGTGCCCAGGGGGGCACCAGGGGCATGCTGCATGCCAGGGGGGGCAAGGGGTGCCCCTGGAACCCAGGTAACATCCTGCCTCTCCCTCATCCCTCCCAGGCAACCTACCAGCCCTGAGCCTCCTGCTCCAGAATCAGCCACTGCTGCCCCCCACGCTGCTCCCCCTGGGACTGTCGCTGGGCCTGGGCCAGGGCTCTCCCCTGGACACCACTGGCCCCTAGAGCCTGCAGGTGGGCTGCTGGGGTGGGGGTGTGAGGGACCAGGAGGGACCCTGGGATTTTTGGGGGGATGTGGGGGTGGTGGGGCCAGGAGGTATTGACCGGTAGTTTGTGAAGGGCATGGGAGGATGGGGGGAGGCCTAGGGTTGTCAGAGGGGGTGGTAATGGAGGGACTTGGGGACCACACAGAGTCTGGGGGTGTTAGGAGAATGGGGGGCTTTGGAGGCTTGGGGGTGTTGGTATGACATGGGAGTCCTGGGGGTGATGGGGAGACACAAAGGGAATAGGTGAACACGTGAGCACAGGGAGGATACAAGGACACACAGGGACAGGCTGGGCAGGAAGGAGGGTGTGGAGGTTGTATGAGACAAGGAGGGATGTGGGGGACACATGGGGGGGTTTGCTGACCCTTACTGCCCCCTGACAGCTGGGCCCCGGGTTTGGCTCCCCTGAGAAGTTGGTGACACCATTGGGGCCCCGTGCTGGAGGCTCCTCCAGCCCCCCTGCACCTCCCAGCCTCCCTGAAGGCACCCGAAGTGCCTTAGAACCCCTTGTGCCCTGTCAGGCCAAGCCGGGCAGCTCCAGACCCAGTGGGGGGTGTCCAGGGGTGCCCCACCTCACGGCCCCCCCTCAAGCAAGGCCACTGGCAGGCCAAGGGGCTCAACAGGGAGACACTGTCCCTTCGTGGGCCCCCCAGCACCAAGAGCCCCCGGCATGGGGCTAGCTGGTGGGGCTGGGGCACTCAGCAGCACTTAAATGGGCAGGCAGGCAACAGGGGTGAGAAGGGCCTTCCCCCCACAGCCCCCCCAGACTCTCACCCTGCCTGGCACTGCAACAAGGACATCCCGGCCGCTGAGCAGCAGCTCAGAGTGGAGGAGATCAAGGCACTGAGACCTACTGGGAGTTATTGAGGAATACTGGATCCTGCTGGGGGGATACTGGGAGCCCTTGGGTTGCATATAAGGACCCACTGGGGGGTACTGGGTACAACCTTTGGGTGCTGTTGTGGGTATACTGGGGGCCATTGTGTGCCACTGGAAGGTATTGGGGGCACTGGGAGTGTGTACTGGGGTGCAGCATATCATGGGGGAGCAATAGATACTGGGACCCTCTGGGGACATTGGGGGCCCCTGGGGAGAGCAACTGGGAGTAGATGCTAGGGTGAAGATGGGGAAGTCAGGACTGTGTGAGCTGTAGGAAGGCACTGGGTGGACTGGGAGACATTGGGGTACTGGGGACCCCCATGCTGACCCCCTCCTCACACAGGGGAACTCCCTGCATCTGCGCCCGTCCTGCCAGGGCTGGAGGAGGAAGGCCAGGTGAGCATGGGGGACATGGGGGGCCCTGCTACATACCCCCGCCCTGCTTGACCCCTTGGTCCTTGCAGCACCCCCCGGCCCGGCGCCCACCTGGAGACACTGCAACGGAGGGGGCTCAGCACCAACCCAGGGGCCAGCCCCACTGTAAGTTGGGACAGGGACACCAAGGGAGGGGTGGGATGGGGGTGGGGAACAAGAGACTGGGGGAGGCATAGGGAAGACACCGGTGTCGGCCTCCACCTCCTCCATAATCTGCCTCCCCCCCACCCCCAGGCGGACCTGGCTGTGGCTCGGCGCCCATGGCCTGGGCGCCCCATCGAGAACCACCAGAGGAAGCTGCTGCGTGACAATGCCGAGGTGGAGGCACCTCCAGCACCCACTTATGGATCCAGGGGGTCACAGCCCCCCTCCACCACTGCAGGCCACAGGCATCCCCAGTACATCTTGCCTTGGCTGTGGGCATGTCCTGGTTGCCTGGGTCCCTCCCAGCAGTGGGGGGGAGGAGGCTTCACCGGACTGGGGGGTTACTCCAACCACAGGGTGACAGCCCCCTCCCCAGATGAAGCACTTCTGAAGCCATTTTCCATATGGTTGGGCTCAACGGTGCCCCCCCCCGCCCCCCCCCCCGGGAAGCCCCCATGCTGGGGGGACAGGATTGGTGCTAGGGGTCACACCCCGGGGGCCCCTCCCTGCCCCAGGGCGGCTGCTGCCCCCCTGTTAACCTCAGACCCGGGGGTGTCACGGTCCCAGGGCCAGATCTGCTCAGGGTTAGTTTAGCAGGAGGTTCTCACCAAAAAGGAGGTTTCCCCCAAAAAACGAGGTTCCCCCCCTTCTCATCCCCCAGTACCAGCAATAATAATCTCCACCAGCCTGGGGGTGGCCGCATGCCCCTGCCCCAGGCTGTCCCCATCCCCCTCAACACACGCACTACTGCCTGCAATGAGGAGACGTTCCCCCATGGGTTGACAGAGTGATTGGATTTAATGCAATGCGGAGGTGGCGGGGGGGGGGGGGGGGGGCTTCTGCACCAGTAAAAGATGCATTTAAAACCTGGCGGCTGAGCCCCACTCATGTCCTAAGGAGATGCCGATGAGCTTTGAGCTGGGCTGTCTATTGATGTAAATTCAGATATGGGGAGGGGGCACAGAGATCCCCCCTCTGTGGGAATGGAGGGGGGGGAGGATTCCCAGGGGCTGGAAGGGCCTGGGGGGGACAGGGGTGCCTGCAGCGTCTCTGGGATGCTCTCATTTCTGCATCCCCTTTATGCAGGCTTCTGTGTCAGTCAACTTGTTTTCTGTGATGGCCAGGTTTTCCATCATTCTGTGATCTGTAGGAGGGTGAGGGGGGGAAGGAGGGTGAGTAGAGGGGGCAAGATGGGGACCCCATCCACCCCAGTGGGTGCTGGTGGGACCCACCTCCACCATCAGCACAGTGTTCTACGAGAGAATCAGCTACTGCCTGTGCTGTGTCCAGGACCTGCCCAGACTGCACAAGAACAGACTTCGTGGCTGGGAGGGAGGTGAAAGCTCAGCACTGGGTGGTGCTGGTGTCCCCCTCCAGATGTCACCGGTCACACCATGCCACTGTCCCCAGCATCCCCTCCAGCCTCTTGCCTTGCTCATGCAGGGCCCCGAGGGTCACCAGTCTCTCCTGAAGCAGGCTGTCCAGTTGGGGTGGAGACAGCAGCAAGCTGCTGCAGGCAGGTCCCAGCCTTAGGGTGGCCAATGGACAGGTCCTTTCCTCTCCCTTGTGCTTTCCAGGAGAGAAAGTCAGAGCAAAGTTAGGAGGAGAGCAGAGAGAGACAAAAGGTTAGAAAGTTTGTCCCATGCATGGCCCACCGCCACCCACATCCCTGCACCTAGGACTGCTGCCGGGGTCGCCTGCCAGCCCGCAAGGGCTTAGGAGCCATAGGGGGGTGGGGGCTGCCAGCATGGAGGCAAGGGTGGCAGCAGCAGTGGGCTGGTCCCCTTGGCCAGTGACCCCAGGACTCACAATTTCATACTTCCCGGAGTTGTAGCCTGGTATCCTGGCCTTGCTGATGCTGTCAGAGAAATCTGGAAGAGGAAGAGCAGGGGGTTGCCTCAAAATACCAAGGGTGGCTGTGCCCTCCGTGGAGTCGGCTCAGTGACCCAGGGTCCTCACAGACCACCCTTCCCCAACCCCCCTGGCTTACCCCCATGCTCAGTGCCCAGGGACTTGTTCCTGAACTTCTCATAGGCAGCATTGGGGTTGGTGATGAGTTGCTCCACAAAGATGCTGATGAGCTCCTGCACACGGTGCCCAGCATTAAGGAGGAGGCAGCCATGAGGGTTTGTCGGCAGAGCTGCCGCCTCTGCTCCAGCCTTTAAAGAAGCTGCTAAAAGAGGGTAATATTCACCATTTTGTTCAAAATCCTCTGTCAGGGAGTGTCTTTACAGGATGCTCAAAACCAAGATGTGGAGCTGTTCTGCAGCCCACACCTTTTTCTACATTGATGTGCTGTCAGAGTTCATAAAGAGCTGTAACCAGAGCTTCCCCAGAGCCGTCAGAGCCAGGCCTGCAGATTTGAACGCTTCAGACTTGGCAAGGGTTTGGAAAACCAGAGATGGGGCTGTGTTTGAAACTAAAGAATCTGCGCCTCTGCTCCAAAAGGGAGACAGTGTCAAGGTGTCTAGAACAAACGAGACATTTGAGAAAGGTTATGAACAGATGTTCACAGGTGGAATTTTCATAGCAGTGGAAATTGTGAGAAGGGGACAGGTGCCTGTGTACTGCTGAAGAGACATTCCCACACATCCCGTCCCTGGATCCCAGGGAGAAGAGCTCAGCACTTCCCTCTCCACACCCCCTCCTCAGGAAGCCGCAGAGAGCAATGAGGTTGCCCCTCAGCCTCCTTCTATCCAAACGAGACAAACCCAGAGTCCTCAGCCTCTCCTTAGAGGACATGCCTTCCAGTCCTGTCACCAGCTTTGTTGCCCTCCTCTGGACACATTCAAGGGTGTTCACATCCTTCTTCAATTGTGGGGCCCAGAACTGCACACAGTACTCAAGGTGAGGCTGCACCAACGCTGAATACAGCAGGAGAACGACCTCTTTTGACCAGCTGGTTACGCTGTGTTTAATGCACCCCAGGATGCAGTTTGCCCTCTTGGCTTCTTTGTCAAGAATGGAGAGCCCTACAGTGTGCCGGAGAATGCCTGGTCTATGTGTTTCACAGGGAATAACAGAGCAGTCTTTAAAACGCACCACTGCCTTGGATAGCAAAGCCCTAAACTCAAGTACTTAGAAGTATCAATAACTGGAATTAGTATAGCTGACATTAGGAGGCCATTTGTATCTATTTAAAGTAACGTATAGAGATAGCTGTTATGATGGCTTAATAAAGCATTTGAAGATCGGTACTCCGTGAAGTATTACGGGTATGTCGGTGTTGTGGTTTAACCCCAAATTGTAACCCAATACCCCGCAGCTGCTCACTCACTCCCCCCCTCCCCGCTGGGGTGGGGAGGAGAATCGGAGAGAAAGGTAAACTCACGGGTTGAGATAAAAACAGTTCACCAGGACAGCAAAGGAAAAATATAAAAATATATTAATAATGATAATAATGATATTATATATAAGGATAATAGAATATATAAAACAAACAATACACAATTTCTCACCACCCGATGACCAATACAGCCCGTCCCGAGCAACAGGCAGGGAGCAGGGATATTCCCCCCCCAGCTATCCCAGAACAGCAAGTTCCAGAGAGAGCAGGCGAGGGAACGAACAGACAAACGAACAAACGAAAAACAAAAAGGAAAAATAGGGAAACAAAAAGCAACCCGAAGGGAAGCTTAACGATTAAGGCAAGTTAAGGGTCTAAAAAGCCTAGTGGCCCACCGACCGACCCTCACTTATACCGGGCATGACGTCTCTGGTATGGAACACTCTCTTTGGCCAGTTTGGATCAACTATTCCAGCTCTGCCCCTCCCAAGTTTTTGCACCTGCACATTAGCAAAACCTGGGAAACTGCAAAATGTGCTTGGTCGTTCAGCAGCAACCAGCAACATCAGTGTGCTATCACTGTTCTTCTCACACTAAATCCAAAACACAGGAGCTGCTGAAAACAAAACTAGCTCCGTCCTGGCCTAAACCAGGACAGTATCCACCCCTTATTCCATACCATTTACGTTATGCTCAGGTCTCTCACTTTCCAGTTAATCACTGACACTTTATGTCTTTAATATATACATGCAGATATCATTCCCTTAGTCTATGGACCATCCCTCCAAAATGTCTATTGAGTTCATTTAGTCCACGATTTCGGGTTCCATCTGTCTTAACAGTCTCTCAGGGCAGGAGAGACGGTGTGCGGTGTTTGATTGTTGCACGCTGCATCTGGAACTTACAGTCGGTGTATCTGGCACGGCTGGTGTAGCTTGCCCGCAGTCGGCAGGTCGAGGATGTCAATCTCGACTGTGTGCCAGTTGTTGAAGTCAGTCCATCACTGCTACACTCTGCTCGGTTTCATCAGAGTTCGCTCTTCATTGAGTCGGGTGATTCTTACTCTAATACTTTTGATCTAGAACACAACTATAGAAATGATCATATACATGATTATATACAATATATACATTATATAAATGATTATATGCAGTATATTATAGTAATTAACATCACACAGTTCAGACTATTGGCTATTTTCACCTAAAATCAAATCTCCTTGAGCTACACATTGGACTTCTCCATGCTCCTGCATTACCCACCAAGTGCATCCAGGCCCTTGAGCGAAAGCAATCCCACGGATGGGTTTGCCTTTGCCCAAGGCAGGAATAACCCAGACTGTCTTCCCCAGCATGTTTTTTACATGCACCACAGGAACTTTATCCCCTTCTACAGTATGGAAAGGCTTTGATTGGGCAGGACCAGTTTGATTGGTGGATCCCCTAGTGTTGACTAACCAAGTGGCTTTGGCTAAATGTGTATCCCAGTTTTTGAAGGTTCCACCACCCATTGCTTTCAGTGTAGGTTTTAACAGTCCATTGTACCGTTCGATTTTGACGGAGGCTGGTGCGTGATAGGGGATGTGATACACCCACTCAATGCCATGCTCTTTGGCCCAGGTGTCTATGAGGTTGTTTCGGAAATGAGACCCGTTGTCTGACTCATTCCTTTCTGGGGTGCCATGTCACCATAAGACTTGCTTTGCAAGGCCCAGGATAGTGTTCTGGGTCGTGGCATGGGGCACGGGATATGTTTCCAGCCATCCTGTGGTTGCTTCCACCATTGTGAGGACATGGTACTTGCCTTGGCGGGTCTGTGGGAGTGGGATATAATCAATCTGCCAGGCCTCCCTATATTTCTATTTCAGCCATCGTCCTCCACACCAGAGAGGCTTTGACCGCTTGGCTTGCTTGATTGCAGCACATGTTTCACACTCATGGATAACCTGTGCAATAGTGTTCATAGTTAAGTCCACCCCTCAATCACAAGCCCACCTATATATTGCATCTCTCCCCTGATGGCCTGAGGTGTCATGGGCCCACCGAGCTAGGAATAATTCACCTTTATGTTGCCAGTCCAGATCCACCTGCGCCACTTCAATCCCAGCAGCCTGATCCACCTGCTGGTTGTTTTGATGTTCCTCAGTGGCCCCACTCTTAGGTACGTGGGCATCTACGTGGCGTACTTTTAGAACCAGCTTCTCTAGCCGGGCACCAATATCTTGCCACAATTTGGCAGCCCAGATGGGTTTGCCTCTGCGCTGCCAGTTGCTCTGCTTCCATTGCTGTAACCACCCCCACAGGGCATTTGCCACCATCCAGGAGTCGGTATAGGGATAGAGCACTGGCCACTTCTCTCGCTCAGCAATCTCTAAAGCCAGCTGGATGGCTTTCACCTCTGCTAACTGACTCGATTCACCTTGTCCCTCAGTGGCTTCTGCAACTCGTCGTGTAGGACTCCACACAGCAGCTTTCCACCTTGGATGCTTTCCCACAATATGACAGGACCCATCAGTGAACAGGCCATATTCCTTCTCATTTTCTGGTAGTTCATTATACGGTGGGGCCTCTTCAGCACATGTCACCTCTTCCTCTGTCGACATTCCAAAATCTTTGCCTTCTGGCCAGTCCATGATCACTTCCAAGATTCCTGGGTGAATGGGGTTTCCTATTCGAGCTCGTTGTGTGATCAGTGCGACCCACTTACTCCGTGTGGCATCGGTGGCATGATGTGTCGAGGGGACTCTCCCTTTGAACATCCAGCCCAGCACCGGCAGTCGGGGTGCCAGGAGGAGCTGGGCTTCAGCACCAACCACCTCCGAAGCAGCTCCAACCCCTTCCTATGCTGCCAAAATCTCTTTTTCAGTTGGAGTGTAGCGGGCCTCAGATCCTCTGTATCCCCGGCTCCAAAACCCCAGGGTCAACCTCGAGTCTCCCCTGGTGCTCTCTGCCAGAGGCTCCAGGTAGGGCCGTTCTCCCCGGCTGCGGTGTAGAGCACATTTTTAACATCTTGCCCTGCCCGGACTGGCCCAAGGGCTACTGCATGAACTGTCTCCTGTTTAATTTGTTCAAAGGCTTGTCGTTGCTCAGGGCCCCATGTGAAATCATTCTTCTTCTGGGTCACGTAATGGAGCGGGCTGACAATGAAACTGTAATTTGGAATATGCATTCTCCAGAAACCCACAATGCCTAAGAAAGCTTGAGTTTCCTTTTTGTTAGTTGGTGGAGACAGAGCTGCTCTTTTGTTGATCACATCCATTGGGATCTGACGACGTCCGTCTTGCCACATGATGATGTCATCAACGTGTTGCAGGTGTTCTGGAGCTTCACCCTTTTCCAGTGCAGTCTGGATCAGCCCATGGCAAAGGGTGGGGCTGTGTTTCCACCCTTGGGGCAGTCGATTCCAGGGGTACTGGACGCCCCTCCAAGTGAAAGCAAACTGCGGCCTGCACTCTGCTGCCAAAGGGATGGAGAAGAATGCATTGGCAATCTCAATGGTGGCATACCGCTTCGCTGCCTTGCACTCCAGTTCGTACTGAAGTTCTAGCACGTCTGGCACGGCAGCACTCAGTGGTGGCGTGACTTCATTCAGGCCACCATAGTCCACTGTTAGTCTCCATTCTCCGTTAGATTTCCTTACTGGCCATATAGGACTATTGAAAGGTGAGTGAGTCTTACTGATGACTCCTTGGCTCTCCGGTTGATGAATCAGCTCATGGATGGGAGCCAGGGAGTCTCAGTTGGTGCGATATTGCCGCCGGTGCACCGTCCTTGTAGCAATTGGTACCTTCTGTTCTTCAGCTCGCAGCAATCCCACAAGGCAGGGATCTTCCGAGAGGCCAGGCAGGGTAGATAGCTGTTTGGTCTTCTCTGCATTCACCGTGGCTACACCAAAATCCCATCGGTATCCCTTTGGGTCCTTGAAGTACCCTCTCCTGAGGTAGTCTATGCCAAGGATACAAGGGGCCTCTGGGCCAGTCACAAGGGGGTGCTTTTCCCACTTGTCCCCTGTTAAGCTCACCTCAGCCTCCAATACCGACAATTCTTGGCATCCCCCTGTCACTCCCAAGATCCAGGTGGGTTTCGTGCCCCTCTGTTCTGATGGCATCAGGGTACACTGTGCACCGGTGTCCACCAAAGCCCTATACTTCTGTGGGTCTGATGTGCCAGGCCACCGAACCCACACAGTCCAGTATACACGGTCATCCCTTTCCTCCTCCTGGCCAAAGGCAGGGACCCTCTATTCCTGTTCCTCGTCAGAATATTCCCTGTCTGAGCCTTGCAGCGCCAGACCAGAAGGCCCCTCCTCAGGATCAAGGGAGGTGATTTCAGTTCTTCTCTGTTTGGGAAATCGCTGATGGCCTTCGTGTGTCTCTACAGCAACTCTGCTGACAGACTTCCTGGGTGGCCCCTTCTTAACAGCTGTCTTCCCTCTCAGCTCACGTACACGGGCTTCCAGCTTCAAGGTGGGTTCACCGTCCCACTTCCTCATGTCCTCCCCCTGGTCACGCAGGAAGAACCAGAGTGCTCCACGCGGCGTGCGTCTGGGGCTCCCTTTCCCTCCGACTGAGGCAGGAGATGACTGATTCCTTGGGGCACCCCTGATATAGCCAAGGCACTGGCCCGTAGGGATGAGGAGGTACAGAGATTTTTTTCAAAGTGTTGGAGCCAAGACGACACTCTCTCCACAGTTGGCGTATCAATATCCGGGCAATACATCGCTGCCAGGCTGTTAGAATATGACACTGGGGCACTCTGAATCACCTTCCTCCACATAGCCCGTGTGCACAGGACATCCTCTGGATCTTTGGAGACCTCATCATTGTCTAGATCCCTGTAGATGACTTCCAGTACTGCTAATTCTCTCAGGTACCGGATGCCTTCATCTGCAGTGGTCCACTTTCCTGGGGAGTTCACAAGATCTTCCTTGAATGGATACCTTGCCCTCACACTTGAGAGGAGCCATCTCCAGAGACTGCAAATTGCTGCCTCTTTTCCAATTCCTCTCTCAATTCCCCAGTTCCTAGCAAGGGATCCCAGCTGTTGGGCTTCCTTGCCTTCCAATTGCTGACTGTCAGCCCTGCTATCCCAGCATCGGAGCAGCCAGGCAGCAATCCGCTCACCTGGCTGGCGGCTGGAATCTTTCCGCATGTCTCGAAGTTCTGCTGAGGTCAGGGACCGGGTAGTTTCTGCTTCCTGTCGGAATTCTCTCACTCCTTCCTCCAATGGCTTTGCTGAGGGACCGGCTTCTTGATCAAACCTTTCCTCTTCTTTCTCGTCCCTTACTAATTGAGGATATGGACCTGTTGTTCTCCTTGTCCATTGTTTAACTGCTGGGGCAATTACTGTAGTTGGTGTTGTTTGGGTTCCTATCTCAACCATAGCGTCCATAGGTGCAGTTTGGGTCCCTGCCTCAACCAGAGTCCTCTGGGAATGCTGAACTGCCGCTTGATAGGCACAAGCCAGGCCCCAGTACAGCACTAGAAGCTGCTGGTTCTCATTGGGATAGGCAAGGCACCCTTCCATCAGGTGGCGCGTCAGATTGCCAGGGTTGCTTGCCTGTTCAGGTGTAAAGTCCCAGGCTATGGGAGGTGATAACTGCCCTAGGAACCTGCCCAAGTCCTTCCACACACCCTGCCACCCTGGGACCAGCCGCCTCAGGTCATGCTTCAATATAGCCTCACCCAAAAGTTGTCTTCTCTTCCACCAGGATGAGACCAGATTCCACAAACCCCGTAATATGCCAACAATATTAATTAGTAGTACCAAGCAGCTCACATAAGGGTGAGCAAGGACCTCAGGAGCCTGCGTAATAAACCTATCCACATTAATCCTGGGTAGGGAGAGGGAGATGATGTATTCCCTCATCCTCTCCACCAGATAGCTCCCCCAGGACATTCAGACCGTCAATGCCAGGACAAAGCACATTTGCATTGTTGGCATTAACATGTTGCCAAAAGTAAAGAGACAAACAGTACAGCCAGCAAACTTTTTTGACCCGTGCAGGAGCTTGTCACTTAATAACTACCACAGCTATAGCACACTTAATACAAAAGTGCTGTTGTTGTGCCCCACGTTGGGTGCCAAAAAGAACTGTCATGGTTTAGCCCAGCCAGAGGCTGAGCCACGCGGTCACTCACTCGCGCTCCCCGCCCCCCGGTGGGACGAGGGAGAGAATCAGAAAAAAGAAAGGCAAAACTCGTGGGTTAACAACAACAGTTTAACCGAAGAACAAAGGAAAAGAAAACAAACCCCAACAATACCAACAACAGAGTGTACTTAGCGGTGCTTCCCAGTGCAGGACAGGAGCCCAACGCCCAGCCTGCTCCTGAACTTCGAGCAGAGCGTGATGGTCACATGGTATGGAATAGACCCTGGCCAGCTTCTGGTGAAAATGAACCCTATCCCAGCTGCAACCAGGACAATATTGAAAGGCCACAGGAAGCTCTGCCCAGAGCCTTCTCTTCCCCAGCCTGAACATCCCCCACTCTCTCAGCCTGTCTTCATAGCAGAGGTGCTCCAGCTCTTGGATCATTTTTGTGGCCCTCCTCTGGACCCGCTCCAAGACATCCAGGTCTTTCTTGTACTGGGGATCCCAGAGCTGGACACAGTACTGCAGGTGGGGTCTCATGAGAGCCAGGTAGAGGGGCAGAATCCCGGCCCTCCACCTGCTGGCCACACTTGTTTTGATGTAGCCCAGGATACGCTTGGCTTTCTGGGCTGTGAGTGCACATTGCCAGCTCCTGTCCAGCTTTTCATCCACCAGTACCCCCAAGTCCTTCTCCGCAGGGCTGCTCTCAATCCCTTCATCCCCCAGCCTCTCTTGATACCAGGGCTTGCCCTGACCCAGGTGCAGGACCTTGCATTTGGCCTTGTTGAACCTCATGAGGTTCACATGGGCCCACTTCTTGAGTTTGTCCAGATCCCTCTGAATGGTATCCCATCCCTCAAGATGTATCAACCGCACCTCTCAGCTTGGTGTTATCTGCAAACTTGCTGAGGGTGCACTCCAGCCCACTGTCAATGTCATTGATGAAGGTATTAAAGAGTACTGGTCCCAGTACAGACCCCTGAGGGACACCACTTGTCACCGATCTCCATTTGGACATTGAGCCCTTGACCACTACCCTCTGGATGTGACCATCCAACCAATTCCTCATCCACCCAACAGTCCACCCATCAGATCCACCTCTCTCCAATTTAAAGAGAAGGATGTTGTGGGGGGACCGTGTCAAAGGCCTTACAGAAATCCAGACAGATGACATCTGTAGCTCTTCCCTTGTCCACTGATGGAGTCACTCTGTCAGAGAAGGCCACTAGGTTGGTCAGGCAAGGCTTGCCATTGGTGAAGCCATGCTGGCTGTCTCGAATCACCTCCCTGTCCTCCATGTGCCTCAGCATAGCTTCTAGGTTCAGCTCCAGCCTCGCCTTGGTCTTCCTGACCCCATCCCTACACAACCAGGCAGCATCCCTCTACTCTTCCCAGGATAGCCGTTCCTGCTTCCACTGCCTGTGCATTTCCTTCTTGCCCTTTCGTTTGACCAGCAGGTCTTGACTCATCCAGGCCAGTCTCTAGCCTTCCTTTCCTGATTTCTTACACCTGGGCATCGAGAGCTCTTGTGCTCTATGGAAAGCATCCTTAAAGACCTGCCAGCTCTCTTCTGCTCCCTTGTCCCTGAGGCCAGTTTCCCGGGGGCTCCTATGGACTAACTCCTTGAAGAGCTGGAAGTTCTGCCCCTCTGACTATTAAGATCATCTCCACTATGCTTAGCAGGAAATTAAATATGGGCAGCAGAGAGAGTCCTTTCCCATTTAGTCTTGGCACAAGTAGACTACAATACACTTTCTTCTTCCATTTCTTAACCCATGTCCTTTTTACGAACATTTGAACCTACGTCAGCTCTTGTAGAGGTTTTCCTAAACGCTCCTCATTTCTCTTCATCTTGGTTAAAACCAATTACATCTAAGTTGCCAACATCAAGGCTACCCAGGGGCTGTTTGGGCTCAGAGGCAAAGCTGGACCCCAAAGGAACACTCATGATTATTAAAATGAAAATCAGGCTCATCCTATTCCTGGTGTGGATCATCTCATCTGACCTGCATCCCTCTTGCTGGGCACTCTCTTAGTTCTTTCCAAGACTAAGAAGCTACAGATACATTTCATAGGGAATAACTATTCTGTGTGAGGAACGGAGAGCCCCTACAGTGTGCTGGGGAATGCCTGTTCTATTTGTTTCACAGTCTTAAAAACCCACCATTGCCTTGGATAGCAAAGCCCCAAGCTCAATTACGTAGAAATATTCTTAACTGGAATTAGTATATCTGATATTTAAAGTAATATTTAGAGGTAAGTGTTATGATGGCTTAATGAAGCATTTGAAGATCAGTACTCTGTGAAGTATTCTGAGTATTTCCCAATGCAGGTTCCTGTAAGCAGATAGGGAGGTGATCTCCTCTATTCCCACCACTGATAAAAATCCAAGATAAAACCTGTCAAAACATATTGATGTATAATCCCGGGATTGGAAACCTAATCGAAAACAAAATGCCAGGATTAGGACACATTTCTCCCCTTGCTGTGATTGAAAGGAAACTCCTCTGCTTTCATGCTTGATAGCTTTATTGCCAGGCACTAACTGCCTTTGCAAAATACTGATCGGCTCTTTGCACAAGGGGTGAAGAACCCTGTTTCAGGACAACAAAGCCATGTTGGCTGACTGTAATCACCTCCTTGGCTCCTGTATGTTTTGACATGTCTTCCAGGAGGATGTGCTCCATGATCTTATTGGGCACGGATGTGCTGGAGGGGTCTGCAGCCCTCCTCAGGGGTGAGTCTTTCTCTGCAGGAGCATGGCAGATGTCTGCTGCCTTCCAGCTGGCCCAGCACAGGAGCAGCCCAGGACAAAAGGGCCTGACCTGAGCTGATCCTTCTCCAGGCTGTCAGCTTGCCAGGAGAGCTGCCCAGGGCCAGTTCTGCATCTCCTAGTATGACCCTGAGCCCCTCTCCCAGCTGCTGCTGCGGCGGCTGTCTCAGGAGACCTACGCCCGCCTGGAATATACTCCGGGAGAGAACCTGTCTGTGAGCAGTGAGGGGCTGCTGCCCTTTTGACAGCCCCCCCGCCCCGACTAAAGCCCTTCTTATCTCCGGCTCCATGTGCTCGGGCGTGTTTGTTGGGGTGATACCTTGAACAGAGGCTTAGTGATGCCCAGATGATACCTTGTACTGAGGCTGAAGGATTACACTATGCCTTTGTTGGTAGTTCTGTGTGCTTGCTTTGTGCTTGCTTGAACAGTAAAGTAGAACAGATGAATCATACTCTTAAACAGCAGCTTGGAAAAAATCTGTCAAGAGACATCAATGACTTGGGTACAAGCATTGCCCTTAGCATTACTGAGAGTTAGGGTTCAACCTCGTGGGAAAGGGAATTTGAGTCCATATGAACTATTATATGGATGACCTTATCAAGCTCCACACATACCGTGCACTACTCAAATCATGGGCAAGATAAATTTTAAAAACTATTTGATATCTTTAGAGAACACCTTGCAGGAACTCCAGAAGTACATAGCCACCAGTAGACCCCTGGCGCTCAACACACCTGCACATTCGTTCCAAGCTGGAGATTGGGTTTACATCAAGTCGTGGAACTCAGAGCCCTTGACGGAGAAGTGGAAAGGGCCATTTCAAGTCCTTCTGACTACCTACACGGCTGTTAAGGTTTGGGGCAAGGGCCCATGGATCCACTATTTGTGAGTTAAGAAAGCTCCTTCCCCGTGGATGGTGGAACAACAATCGCCATTAAAATTAAAACTTAAAAGAACAAAATGCATAAACAGTTAACTCTAACTTTGGGAGTTATTATCCAAATTGTTTGGATAGCAGGGTGGAACCAAAATTTATATTTGACTCTAACCCAGAATGTAACTAGCATTTTGAATAAGAATGACTGTTGGGTGTGCACCCAGCTACCAACATCACTGGCGGAACCAGGGGTGCCTCTAATAGGGATACCCATGCCCATCAATGGGTCTTTACTTTCTAATTCACAATTCGGAATAGGACACCCAAATAACAACTGGTGGCCAACACTTTATGGACAACACCAGGATGAAAGCCTACAAGTAGCCATAGTAGGCAATGAGCAAAATTCAACTCTTTGCCTCTATGGCTCAGGTGATGATTCCATAATCCCGAAATCAGGAGATGATGGATGGGATAACTACACATCTCAAAGAAATAATGAAACTTTTGTAGGATGTTTTCCCAGATGTAATCGGACTGGATCATTTTGGAGACCTACAATGTCACATGTAAGTGGATATTCTGGTCTTCCGGTCCCAGCAGGCACTGGGTGGTATTGGTTATGTGGGAATTCAGCACGAAAAACGTTACCCCCAAATTGGCAAGGGTCTTGCACTTTAGGAACATTAATCCCTAATATGACAATAGTTGAAAGGTTACACAAACAGAGTGGGTGGGTAAGAACCTTTATTAGGCGAACTAAGAGCGACCCACCGCATTCCATAGTTTTGTTAGGTGGTTCCTTCCGTGGCTTGGGGTGAGTGAATTAGAAAAGACAATTGTGAATATATCTGCAGTAATTGAAAACAAAACTATGGATGCAATAAAGGCCTTGCAGATTGAAATGTCTGGTCTATCACGAGTGGTCCTATAGAATCAAATGGCCCTTGATTTATTATTGGCTTCCCAAGGAGGGGTTTGCCCAGTTATAAATACAAGCTGTTGCACGTATGTAGATCAAAGTGGAAGAATCTCTACAGACTTGGAGGAAATCTGGGAACGGACTAAAATTTTACCTCAAGTCACTAAGGACAATACGTCCTGGGGATTTGAAGAAGTGTGGAACAAACTGACCTCATGGTTACCAAATTGGACTTGGTTAAAGAACTTGTTTATTATTACAATAATTATAATATGTGTCTGTGTTATAGCTTGTGTTATGATTTCAATGCTGTAGTTACTGTTCTCAACTGAATATGAGAATCAAGTTTGGGTGTTGAGGCTTTGGATTTATGAGTCCAAAGTCTCAAGAAAAGCGGGGAGATGGTACCTTGAACAGAGGCTTAGTGATGCCAAGATGACACCTTGTACTGAGGCTGAAGGATTACACTATGCCTTTGTTGGTAGTTCTGTGTGCTTGCTTTGTGCTTGCTTGAACAATTTAGAAAGTTTTGGTATGTAGAGATAGATAAGAGACCTAAGAAACCTTGAGCTTTGCAGTCGGAACCAGCCAAGAAGAACTCATTGTAACAAAAGAGACAAACCATATGGAGTAATGCGCATGCTTCAAGGAAGAGTTCAACTAAAGGACACCAAAAAGATGACCACCAGAGGGTCCAGGAGACCCCAACAAACCACCAAAGACCCTCACAGAAGACCCTCAGAGACTTAAAGCGCATGCGTAATGAAGATGTGACTATTACAACTAGTTCTAGGAAATGACATGAATATGTATGATTATTCCAAGAATTTTAATGACTATGTATATACTAGAATGATATAAATCTCTACTCTCACGACTTACAGTATGCACGATAGGTGGAGTGATCCCCTGTGCATCCGGTGCTGTAATAAAGAATGCCTGCCTTCTAAAACTTAGAAGGAAGTGTTAGAGGGTTCTTTAGTTAACCGATTTTTCCGGTATCAGGGGTGCAGCCCCAGGGAGGCGACGGCCGTGTCACAGTGGGTAGCCGTGGCCGTGGCCGTGTCACCGTGATGTCACTGTAGGCCTGTGACACGGGCGCCCTGGCGGGTATAAAGGGGGCTGCTCCCAGAGGCGGGGGAGCATCCGGAGGAGAACCTCGGTGCTGCTGGGCAGGAGTTTGGAGAGTACTCGCCAACGACCTGTCCTGTGTCCGCTGTGCAGTGGAAGGACCCTGACAGAGGAGAGGAGGGTGAGGACAGAGTATCCCAATGGTCCCCACAACCCATGGCTGGGTGAGGGAGCAGCCGGGGCTCTGTGGTGTGATTGCGAGTGGTGGGGGGAAGGCAGTAGCCTGGGCTGAGACAGGGCCAGGTAGGGAGGACGTGTGTACTACTAGGCCTAGTGCCCCCCACCACCTCCTGCCACGCACTCAGCACCCAGCTAGCACAGGCCGAGCTGGGCATGCAACTTGTATGCGTGTGCGCACAGGACCGGTGGCTGGAGGGGTGCAGGCACGTGAGTGCAGGCGCCTGACGGTGCCCCTCTCTTGGGGGAGGCTGCCGTGCCAGCCCTGGGCATCCCTGACTGTGCCTCTGCATGGCTGTGTCCCCGGCGTGAGAGAGCGCGGGGGCGCCTGCGCTTGGGAACTGACCCCGCACGTGTCCGTGCCTGACAGTGCCCGCGGCCGTGCCCCTCACACCCTGCTGGCTCCTGACACGCAGGTGCAGCCATGCAGGAGGAATGCATGAAGGAAGACCTCTGCATGCTCCGGGAGCGCCTGGACCAAAATTCTGCCGAGTCAGAAAACAGCCAGAAGTTGCTGCAGTATCTGGTAGGTGTGGAGTGGTCCTGCTGCCCTGGCCCTGTCCTGACCTCCCAATGCCCTGGGAACTGACCAGGAATGCCCTTTCCCACCATGGCTCCCTGCAATTTGTCCCGCTTGCTTTGCAGAGGGAGCATTTAGAGCTGGTAAAGGCTGTTGAGGAGCAGGTTGAGGTCAAGAAGGTACTGGGGACAGGAGGGACAGGGGCTCAACATGTTTGTGGGGGGAAGCCCCCTTAGAGTGGGCATGGCATGGACTCTTGACCGAGCCCATTGCTTGTGCAGCTGCTCAGGAACAAGCTCCAGGACCTCGTGGAGAGAGCGGAAGGCCTCCGAGAGCCAGCAGCTTTGTGAGTGGGGATGGGGCCCTGATTGAAACCTGGGGCTGGGGGGTGAGGGGTGCTGAGCAGCTTTGGGCAGAGCTGTGCTGCTTGCAGACATCTTTCTGGTTCCTCCAGCCTTCTCTGGAGAGCCCTTTGTCTTCTCCTAAGTCGCTCTAAAGATCTCTGAGCAACTCGGGACTCCTGGAAGCAGCTCTGAACAACTCTGAGCACCTCCCAGGCTCTCCTCCATGCCCTCCCCAGGCCTGGGGCGAGACAGGGGCAGGGGGTGGGTCTGTGCAGTGCTGGGACGCTGGAGGTGCCTGGTGCCAGCCCCAGCAGAGGCTGGGCAGCACCCTGGCTCCCTGTTGGCCACCCGGGGGGTCGCCGTGCCAGCCGAGGTCTCTTCTCACAGCCCAGAACCCCACGGTATCCATAGCAGGGGAAAGACGGTGCAGGCAGAGGGGACAGGCGAGTCGCTGCTGCAGGAGATGGTGGCTGTGCGGCTGGTAGGACAGACAACCCTGCTGTGGGCCTTGGGGAGGGAAGGGTCTGCGCTGTGCCCAGGGGACAAGGGGGCACTGATCTCAGCGGGGACGAGGGAGGGGGACTGAGCCCCCAAACCTTGGCCACCTCGCACGCCCCAACACATGTCCCTGCTGTGCCTTGGCCTGTAGGAGAAGCAGCTGATGTCAAGGAGGCCTAAGATCACTTCTTGGCTGAGGTGAGTTGCCCTGGAGGCTTGGGGTGCCGGGGCTCTTCCATAGGCAGTGGGATGCCCGTGCCAGTGGTCCAAGGGCATTAGGCAGCTTTGGACTTCTCTGGGATGAAATGTTTCAGTATTTCTTTTCTTCATAGCTTGGAGGGCACGTGGGGGGGGATTTTGGGGCCCACTGGTGAGATGGACAATGGAGTGGAGAGAGCTGCCCGGGCCCCTCACCCCAGTCCTGAGCGAGGGGTGTTGTGCCCAGCACGGTGCAAGGTCCCACGGTGGCGTTCAAAGAGGGTGGTTGGAAGGAGCTGAGAGGAATTTGGCCCCTGCTTGGCCTGACCCCTCTCATGTCCCCCAGGAGGCTGCTTCTGTTCCTCGCCTTCCTGCAGATTGCCCTCCTCATCCTGGTCCTGCTGAAGAGGGACATCCTTCACTGCGTCCTGCCACCCAAGCTGGCGGCCGCCTTTGGGAGCCGCCCAGCGGAGTCTCGATTCTTTTGAAATAAAACTGGAAAGCAAATAAAGAAATCTGTGATTGTGGGACAAGTGCGTCACCTTGTCAATGTTACAGGAGAAAAGCCACCACGTAAAGATGGCTTTGAAGACATGGGCAATGGCACTTGACTGACAATGACCTTGCCTGTACAAGAGGGTTTGCTGTTAGACGAAACCAGACCAAACCGTCTGAAAGCGGCAAAGTTGCAACAAAATACTGCCAATTCAGCTGATAAATATGCATTAAGCATGCTTGCATGGAGGGTTCACGAGAGCAAATGCTCAAGAGCGAATGGTAACAAGCAATGTCATGGCCCAAGAATATAGGATATGTAAATTGTAAAAATGAATATGGGAGTAGTCTTAAAACTGTATATAAAGACTCAAGAGTGGAAAACGGGGTACTTGTCGCGCTCCCAGCCAAGAGGCACCTTATTGCCAGCAATAAAAGGGGTTTTAGCTGGTGTGTACTTGTGCTGCCTTCTTTTGGGTACCTGCGCACGAACGAGTAGAAACCAAAATGCGAGCAAATCCTTTGTTGTTAACATCAGTGAATGCCAGGCGACCCATTGGAGGGAGGTGGCTGCTACTTTCCCTTCTGTCTGTGCGCACCCCACGATGGCTCTGCCTCAGACCTGCTTCTTGCCCAATTTGGAGGCAGGAGGGTGTATCCACCCTCCTGCGTAAATGGCTGCTCTTGCTGCGCTTCCTCCTGACAGCCATGGCCCGTGGCCCCTCTCCTTCTCAATTACCATCTGGAGATAAACCATGACATTCACCAACAAGGAGGGGCTCATTGGGGATGTGGAGGTCAAAGGCAGCCTGGGCTGCACCGACCGTGAGATGGTGCAGTTCAGGATGCTGAGGGCGGGGAGGAGGGGGCTGGCAGCCCTGGGCTCCAGGAGAGCAGCCTGTGGCCTCTGCAAAGGTCTGCTTGGAAGAGTCCCCTGGGATCAGGCAACGGAGGGAAGAGGGGCCCAGGAGAGCTGGTTGATGTTCAAGGATCACCTCCTCCAAGGTGCAGAGCGCTCCCTCCCAACGAGTGGGCAGTCAGGCAAAAAAGCCAGGAGGCTGCCTGGGTGAAGAGGAGCTCCCGGCCAAACCCAGACACGGAAAGGAAGGAGGCAGCGGCTGGGGCAGCGACAGGGAAGCTGGGAGGGGGAGAGACACATTGCCCGAGCGGCCAGGGATGAGGTTAGGAAAGCCAAAGCCCAGCTGGAACTCAACCTGGCCAGGGATGTCCAAGGCAAGAAGAAGGGCTTCTGCGAGCACCCAGGTGACAGAAGGGCGGCGAGGGGAAATGGGGGCCCGCTGCTGAACGCGGCAGGGGACCTGGGCACACAGGCCGTGGGAGAGGCTGAGGCACTGAAGGCCGCCTTTGCCTCCGTCTCTACCGGCCCCACCGGCCTTCAGGAATCCCAGGTCACAGGGGCCAGGGCAAAGGCTGGGGCAAGGCAGACGTGCCCTTGGCGGAAGAGGATCAGGTCAGGGAATACTTGAGCAAAGTGGACATAGAGAAGTGCCTGGGCACAGATGGGATGCACCCGCCAGGGCTGAGGGAGCTGGCTGGTGGGAGATGCACAAGCCAGGGCCCTGCTGCTGCCCTGCTCCTCCCCAGCGATCACCCCCTTGAGAGAAAGCCCGCGCGACAGCCTGCGGACAGGGGGTGTCCCTACAGGAATTCTTGGACTGGAAGAATTGCCAGGAGAAAAATACTGACATTCTTTTGGTTTGATATTGTCAGGAAGGTGGCAGCATTGCCCCGACTGAGTCATGTGGGCTTCCCTTCAGGTTGCTTTTTGTTTCCCTGTTTTGCTTTTTTTTTTTTTTTTAATTTTTCGTTGGTTCGGGCCTTTTCGTTCGTTTGCTCAACTGTTTGTTCCCCCTCTCTCTCTCTGGAACTTGCTCTTCTGGGGTAGCTGGTGGGGGAATACACTGCTCCCTGACTGCTGCTCAGGATGGGCTGTATCGATCGTCGGGTAGTGAGAAATTGTGCATCGTTTGTTTTATATATCCTATTATCCTTATATATATTATTATTAATATCATTATTAATATATTTTTATATTTTTCCTTTGCTGTCCTGGTGAACTGTTTTTATCTCAACCCGCGAGTTTTCCTTTCTCTCCAATTCTCCCCACCCCACCGGGGAGGGGGGGAGCGAGAGAGAGGATGTGTGGTATTGGGTTACCATTTGGGGTTAAACCACGACAGTCCTTTTTAGTGCCCAGTGTGGGGCTCGAGAGGGGCCCGGCCAGCTCAGCTGAGAGAGCATCAGATTGAAGGTCCAGGGTTTAAAGCCCCCAGTTATTGCTTCGGTGTGTAGTTTAGCACTGGCTTATGGCGTGATAAAATCATTGGCGTTTAGACGAGTTTACTACCTGTATTCATATACAACGGGGAAGGGTGATGTGCAGAATGGAGCAGCACCAACGGTTACAGCTTCGTACTTTAGGAGCAATCTGGTGGGGACTATCAGTAATTATTCCTTTATTTTTTCCTTCCCGGGGGCATCAGGGGGAAACTTCCTCCTTTGCTTTCCCTTTCCCCTCCTGGGTACAGTTCCCTGCTACAGCCCCCGCGGCCTCACCGTCCCCCGCCACGGGCGCCGCAGCCGCCCCACGCTCCGCTACGGGCACCGGGGCTGCTCCGCTCCTCGCCACACGGGCACCGCGGCTGCCCCGGCCCCGACCCCCGCCGCAGGCACTGCGGCCGCCCCAGGTCCCGCCAGGGCCCCCGCGACTGTCCCAGCCCCCGCTACGGCCCCGCTACGGCCCCGCCAGCCCCCGCCATGGGCGCTGCAGCTGCTCCAGCCCCCGCCGCGGGTAACGCGCCCGCTCCAGCCCCTGCTCCGGCCGCCGCGGCTGTACCAGCCCCCGCCGCGGCCGCTCCACCCCCCGCCACGGCCACCGCGGCCGCTCCACCCCCTGCTGTGGGCATCACCGCCGCTCCAGCCCCTGTCGCGGCCGCTCCACCCCCCGCCGCGGCTGTGCCACCCCCCGCCACGGGTATCGCCGTTGCCCCACCCCTTCTTACGGGCACCGCCGCCGTCCCAGCCCTTGTTGGGTGGGATTGCGGCTGCTCCACCCCCCGCCGCGGCTACTGCAGATGCTGCCCCCCCGCTATGGGCATCGCGGCAGCCGCAGCCCCCGCCGCGGGTATCGCCGTTGTCCCACTCCCTGCTACGGGCACCGCAGCCCTTCCAGCCCCTGCTATGGGCATCACTGCTGCCCCAGCCCCCGCCATGGGCACCGCGGCTGTTCAAGCCCCAGCCATGAGCACCGTGGCTGCCGTGATAGGTACTGCAGATCCACTCGTGCCGTTATCAGTTGCCCCTATACAAAAGAAGAGAAGCACAAAGAAATCAGTTTGCCCCATGAAAGACGAGGATGAACCAGGGACATCACAAGAACAGGGAGAGGCAGACTCAGCGATAATCACCCGACCCCTATCCCTGACTGAGCTCCAAGATATCCGAAAAGATTACAGCCGTAATCAAGGTGAGCAGCTTGTCACCGATGCTGGGACAATGGGGCCAGTAGCCTGGAACTAGAGGGCAGGGAAGCCAGGCAGCTGGGATCCTTGTCTAAGGAAGCGGCCATTGACAGAGCAATTGGACCGTAGTCTGTGGAGGAGACTCCTGTCAGGTGTGAGGGACAGGTATTTCTTTAAGGAAGATACTATATGCCACCCAAAGAAGCAGACCACTCTGGAGGGAGGTATTCAGTTTCTGAGGGAATTAGCTGTGCAGGAATTGATTTATCATGACCTGGATGACCCACAGACACCCGTAGATCCAGATGAGGTCCAGTGTACCCGACCCATGTGACGGAAGTTTGTACATAGGGCACCATCATCGTATGCCAACTCATTGGCAACAATGGATTGGAAAGATGATGGGGCACCACTGGTGCATGCAGTGGCTAACCAACTCCAACAGTATGAAGACAATATCTCTTCCTCCTTATGGGCCTGCATCTCAGCTGTGGAAAAACTGGCCAAAAGATCCGATAACTGGAAAACCAGGGAGTGATCAGCAAGACTCGCTCACCCTTTAATAGTCCTATATGGCCAGTATGGAAATTTAATGGAGAATGGAGACTAACAGTGGACTATGGTGGCCTGAATGAAGTCACGCCACCACTGAGTGCTGCCGTGCCAGACGTGCTAGAACTTCAGTACGAACTGGAGTGCAAGGCAGCGAAGCGGTATGCCACCATTGATATCGCCAATGCATTCTTCTCCATCCCTTTGGCAGCAGAGTGCAGGCCGCAGTTTGCTTTCACTTGGAGGGGCGTCCAGTACCCCTGGAATCGACTGCCCCAGGGGTGGAAACACAGCCCCACCCTTTGCCATGGGCTGATCCAGACTGCACTGGAAAAGGGTGAAGCTCCAGAACACCTGCAACACGTTGATGACATCATCATGTGGGCAACACAGCAGCAGAAGTTTTTGAGAAAGGGGAGAAAATAATCCAAATCCTTCTGAGAGCCGGTTTTGCTATAAAAAAAAGTAAGGTCAAAAGACCTGCACAGCAGATCCAGTTCCTAGGAATAAAATGGCAAGACGGACGTCGTCAGATCCCAATGGATGTGATCAACAAAAGAGCAGCTCTGTCTCCACCAACTAACAAAAAGGAAACTCAAGCTTTCTTAGGCATTGTGGGTTTCTGGAGAATGCATATTCCAAATTACAGTTTCATTGTCAGCCCGCTCCATCACGTGACCCAGAAGAAGAATGATTTTAAATGGGGCCCTGAGCAACGACAAGCCTTTGAACAAATTAAACAGGAGACAGTTCATGCAGTAGCCCTTGGGCCAGTCCGGGCAGGGCAAGATGTTAAAAATGTGCTCTACACCGCAGCCGGGGAGAACGGCCCTACCTGGAGCCTCTGGCAGAGAGCACCAGGGGAGACTCGAGGTTGACCCTGGGGTTTTGGAGCCGGGGATACAGAGGATCTGAGGCCCGCTACACTCCAACTGAAAAAGAGATTTTGGCAGCATAGGAAGGGGTTGGAGCTGCTTCGGAGGTGGTTGGTGCTGAAGCCCAGCTCCTCCTGGCACCCCGACTGCCGGTGCTGGGCTGGATGTTCAAAGGGAGAGTCCCCTCGACACATCATGCCACCGATGCCACACGGAGTAAGTGGGTCGCACTGATCACACAACGAGCTCGAATAGGAAACCCCATTCACCCAGGAATCTTGGAAGTGATCATGGACTGGCCAGAAGGCAAAGATTTTGGAATGTCGACAGAGGAAGAGGTGACATGTGCTGAAGAGGCCCCACCGTATAATGAACTACCAGAAAATGAGAAGGAATATGGCCTGTTCACTGATGGGTCCTGTCATATTGTGGGAAAGCATCCAAGGTGGAAAGCTGCTGTGTGGAGTCCTACACGACGAGTTGCAGAAGCCACTGAGGGACAAGGTGAATCGAGTCAGTTAGCAGAGGTGAAAGCCATCCAGCTGGCTTTAGATATTGCTGAGCGAGAGAAGTGGCCAGTGCTCTATCCCTATACCGACTCCTGGATGGTGGCAAATGCCCTGTGGGGGTGGTTACAGCAATGGAAGCAGAGCAACTGGCAGCACAGAGGCAAACCCATCTGGGCTGCCAAATTGTGGCAAGATAGTGCTGCCCGGCTAGAGAAGCTGGTTCTAAAAGTACGCCATGTAGATGCCCACGTACCTAAGAGTGGGGCCACTGAGGAACATCAAAACAACCAGCAGGTGGATCAGGCTGCTGGGATTGAAGTGGCGCAGGTGGATCTGGACTGGCAACATAAAGGTGAATTATTCCTAGCTTGGTGGGCCCATGACACCTCAGGCCATCAGGGGAGAGATGCAATATATAGGTGGGCTTGTGATTGAGGGGTGGACTTAACTATGAACACTATTGCACAGGTTATCCATGAGTGTGAAACATGTGCTGCAATCAAGCAAGCCAAGCGGTCAAAGCCTCTCTGGTGTGGAGGACGATGGCTGAAATAGAAATATGGGGAGGCCTGGCAGATTGATTATATCCCACTCCCACAGACCCGCCAAGGCAAGTACCATGTCCTCACAATGGTGGAAGCAACCACAGGATGGCTGGAAACATATCCCGTGCCCCATGCCACGACCCAGAACACTATCCTGGGCCTTGCAAAGCAAGTCTTATGGTGACATGGCACCCCAGAAAGGAATGAGTCAGACAACGGGTCTCATTTCCGAAACAACCTCATAGACACCTGGGCCAAAGAGCATGGCATTGAGTGGGTGTATCACATCCCCTATCACGCACCAGCCTCCGTCAAAATCGAACGGTACAATGGACTGTTAAAACCTACACTGAAAGCAATGGGTGGTGGAACCTTCAAAAACTGGGATACACATTTAGCCAAAGCCACTTGGTTAGTCAACACTAGGGGATCCACCAATCAAACTGGTCCTGCCCAATCAAAGCCTTTCCATACTGTAGAAGGGGATAAAGTTCCTGTGGTGCATGTAAAAAACATGCTGGGGAAGACAGTCTGGGTTATTCCTGCCTTGGGCAAAGGCAAACCCATCCGTGGGATTGCTTTCGCTCAAGGGCCTGGATGCACTTGGTGGGTAATGCAGGAGCATGGAGAAGTCCAATGTGTAGCTCAAGGAGATTTGATTTTAGGTGAAAATAGCCAATAGTCTGAACTGTGTGATGTTAATTACTATAATATACTGCATATAATCATTTATATAATGTATATATTGTATATAATCATGTATATGATCATTTCTATAGTTGTGTTCTAGATCAAAAGTATTAGAGTAAGAATCACCCGACTCAATGAAGAGCGAACTCTGATGAAACCGAGCAGAGTGTAGCAGTGATGGACTGACTTCAACAACTGGCACACAGTCGAGATTGACATCCTCGACCTGCCGACTGCGGGCAAGCTACACCAGCCGTGCCAGATACACCGACTGTAAGTTCCAGATGCAGCGTGCAACAATCAAACACCGCACACCGTCTCTCCTGCCCTGAGAGACTGTTAAGACAGATGGAACCCGAAATCGTGGACTAAATGAACTCAATAGACATTTTGGAGGGATGGTCCATAGACTAAGGGAATGATATCTGCATGTATATATTAAAGACATAAAGTGTCAGTGATTAACTGGAAAGTGAGAGACCTGAGCATAACGTAAATGGTATGGAATAAGGGGTGGATACCATCTACCATGTAGATGTCCACGTACCTAAGAGTCAGGACGTTGAGGAACTTCAAAACAACCAGCAGGTGGCTGGAAACATATCCCGTGTCCCACACCACCGCCCCCATCACTACCCTGGGCCTTGAAAAGCAAGTCTTATGGCAACATGGCACCCCAGAAAGGATTGAGTCAGACAACGGGACTCATTTCCAAAACAACCTCATAGACACCTGGGCCAAAGAGCATGGCATTGAGTGAGTGTATCACATCCCCTATCACGCACCAGCCTCTGGGAAAATTGAACGATACAATGGACTACTGAAAACTACACTGAGAGCAATGGGTGGTGGGACCTTCCAACATTGGGATACACATTTAGCCAAAGCCAGCTGGTTAGTTAACACTAGAGGATCTACCAATCGAGCTGGTCCTGCCCAATCAAAGCCTTTACATACTGTAGAAGGGGATAAAGTTCCTGTAGTGCACATGAAGAATATGTTAGGGAAGACAGTCTGGGTTACTCCTGCCTCAGGCAAAGGCAAACCCATCCGTGGGATTGTTTTTGCTCAAGGACCTGGGTGCACTTGGTGGGTGATGTGGGAGGATGGGGAAGTCTGATGTGTACCTCGAGGGGATTTGATTTTGGTGAGAATAGCCAATGAATGAAACTATATGATGTTAATTGCTATATAACCCTGTCACTGTGTGTCATCTCTGTCACAGTTGCTATATGCCAAATCAATGATATTATAGCAAGAACTACCCAAATTAATAAAGAATGAACTATTGATAAAACTGAGCAAAGTGCAGCGGTGATGGAAGCAGAACTGGCTTTAGCAACTGGCGCCCAGCAACTTCCTCAAGAGATCGACATCTTCAACCCAACATGGACATGATACACCAGCCACGCCAGATACACCAACTGCAAGCTCCAGATGCAACAATCCAACACTACACACCATCCTCCCACTGCATCCAGTGTCACCTGCTGCGCCGCACCAAGACCCAGCCCTATTTCGTCCACCAAGTTAACTCCACATCATCTCTCCTGCCCCAAGAGACCATTATGACAGATGGAGCTCAAAGTCATGGACTAAATGAACTCAATAGACACTTTGAAGGGATGGTCCGTAGACTAAGGGAATGATGTCTGTGTATGTGTGTATATATATATAAAACAGGAAAAGTGGTGGTGATGAATTGGAAAGTGTAGGATCTGAGCATGACATAGATGGTATAGAATAAGGGGTGGATAATGTCCTGGTTGCATCTGGGATAGGGTTAATTTTCACCAGAAGCTGGCCGGGATCTATTCTGTACCATGTGACCATCATGCTCACTCTATAGAGGGGGATGGTGCCAGGGTGGGATCACTGCTCGGGAGTGGGCTGGGCGTCGGGCTCCGGGTGGGGAGCGACCTGTAGGGGGAAGCACCGCTAAGTACACTCTGTTGTTATTGTTGGGGTTTCTTGTTTGTTTGTTTTCTTTTCCTTTGTTGTCCTGTTAAACTGTTGTTATCCCAGTCCATGAGTTTTGCCTTTCTTTTTCCGATTCTCTCCCCTGTCCCACTGGGAGTGAGGGGAGTGAGCAAGCGGCTGCATGGTGCTCAGCTGCTGGTTGGGGCTAAACCTCAACAAGAGGGAAACCCATCTGGGCTGCTGAATTATGGCAAGATATTGCTGCTCGGGTAGAGAACCTGGTTGTAAAAGTGCGTCACGTGGATGCTCACATACCCAAGAGTTGTGCCACTGAAGAACATGGAAACAATGAGCAGGAGCACCAAGCTGCTCGAACTGAAGTGGCTCAGGTGGATCTGGACTGGGAACATAAGGGTGAGGTATTTATAGCTCGATGGGCCTGTGACACATCAGGACATTTAGCAAGGGATGCAACATACAAATGGGCTTGTGATCAAGGAGTAGACTTGACTATTGATGCCATTGCAGAGGTTATCCATGGATGTCAAACGTGCGCTGCAATCAAAGAAGCTAAGCAGCTAAGATGGCTGAAATATCAGTACGGGGAAGCCTGGCAGATGGATTATATCACACTACAACAAACCCGCCATGGCAAGCACCATATGCTTACAATGGTGCAAGTGACTACTGGATGTCTGGAAACACCCTGTGACCCCATGCCACTGCCCGGAATACTATCTTGAAAGAATTGAATCAGATAATGGGACTCATTTCCAAAACCACCTCATAAACACCTTGGCCAAGGAGCATGGCATTGACTGGCTGTATCACATTCCCTATCATGCACCAGCCTCTGGGAAAACTGAACGATACAATGGACTGTTAAAAATCACACTGAGAGCAATGGGTGCTGGGACATTCAAGCATTGGGATACACATTTAGCAGAAGTCACTTGGCTAATTAACACTAGAGGATCTGCCAGTTGACCTGGCCCTGCCCAATCAAAACCCCTGCACACTGTGGAAGGAGATAAGATCCCCATAGGACATATAAGGAACTTGTTGGGAAAACCAGTCTGGATTATTCCTTCCTCAGGAAAGGGTAAACCTATTCATGGGATTAGGTTTGCTGAAGGACCTGGGTGAACCTGGTAGGTAATGGAGAAGGATGGAGGAGTCCAATGTGTACCTCAAGGCGATTTAATCCTGGGTGAAAATAATCCATGATTTCAGTTGTATGATGGCAATATTACATGATGCTGTATGTCACCACTTCTGTGACTGCCTATATCAAAGGTATTATAGCAGGAACCTCTCGCTGCTAGCCAAGGTAGAGGGAAGAGGAGGAATGCATTGCAATGGTAAAACTTAAGGCCTAGTCCAAAAGGACCGGGGATGGGAATTGTAATAGATATACCTTTTAATTGTTGTAATCCATGAGTTGCGTGTTATAGGAATTACTCTAGCAGGAGCCACCTGAACCAATGGAGGAGAAGCCTTACAAGAAGCAGTGCAAGTGCAGCAGTATCCCGACCTGAGCTGGCTTTGGTACCCAATAACTCCAAGCAACACACCACATCTCCTGTCCTGAGTGACCACCATAACAGATGGAGCCCAAAGTCATGGACTAAATTAATTCAATGGACATTTTGTGGACATTTAACAGACATTTCACAGGGGTGGGTCCATAGACTAAGGGAACAATATTAGTGTATTATATCAAAGGGTAGGAAGCAGGCTGGTGGTTAATGAGGATGTATTGGATAGTGTGAGACCTGAGCATGATGTAAATGGTAAGGAATAAGGGGTGGAGAAAGGGCTGGTTTTGGCTTGGATAAAGTTAATTTTCTTCATAGTAGCTAGTATGGAGCTATGTTTTGGATTTGTGCTGGAAACAGTGTTAATCATACAGAGATGTTTTTGTTATTACTGAGCAGTGCTTACGCAGCGAGCGTCAAGGCCTTTTCTGCTTCTCACTCCGCCCCACCAGCAAGTAGGCTGGGAGTGCATGAGAAATTAGGAGGGGACACAGCCAGGACAGCTGACCCCCTACTGACCAAAGGGATATTCCATACCATATGACATCATGCTCAGCAATAAAACTAGGGGGGAGGTTGGTGAGCAAAGCCACTGCTCAGGGACTGGGGATGGCTGGGCATCGGTTGGTTGGTGGTGAGAAATTGTTTTCATTTGCATCACTTATCTTTCTTGGGTTTTATCTCTCTCTGTTATTTTCCTTTTAATTGCAATTTATTTATTTATTTTTTACAATTTATTTATTTATTTCAATTACTAAACTGTTCTTATCGCAGCCCACAAGTTTTTGCACTTTTACCCTTCCAGTTCTCTTTCCTTATCCCACTTGGGGGAAAGTGAGCGAGCAGCTGCATGGTGCTTCGTTGCCGGCTGGGGTTAAGCTATGACAAGCTCTTTATAAACTCTGACAGCACATCAATGTAGCAAAAGGTGTTGTGGGCTGTAAAATAGCTCCACATCTTGGTTTTGAGAATCCTGTTAAGACACTCCACGACAGAGGATTTTGCTTCATTATTAGTAACAAAATGGTGAACATTACCCTCCTTCAGCAGCTTCTTAAAGACTGGTTTAAGAATTCTTTTTCCTGGTCAGTCTGTAATTTCAGAGACTTGTGCTTGCTCATTTTTTCCGTCAAAGACTTATTTTAACAAAATATCAGAATGGGAGAGTGTCACTTGCATCATGATTCTCTTGAAAAAATCCCAGGCTGTTAAATAGTGGGTTTGGATTCATTCACAGTGCCCTAAGCACTGCTCCAACACAGTCACATGAACCCAGAAGGTACAAGACTTCACATATTTCCATTGAAAAACTCAAAATCACTGCTACCAACAGCAAATATGTCCTGCAACAGTTCTGAGTGGCCTCATCATCTTTCCACCTTCCTGAAAGGTTCATTTCTTGCATTATTGCCAAAAGAGTCATCACTGTATTCCCCTGAGCTGAGGAGCAGGCCAGGGCCAGACTGTCTAGAAGGGCAGCAGGGGGAGCGGGTACCCGGGTGCCTGAGGGGGTCGGAGGGGTCTGAGAGAAGGGAGGGGATGGGAGTGTGTGCGGGGGAACTGAGGGCAGCAGGGGTGTCTGTGGGGGGAACTGAGGGGATCAAGGGTGTATGTGGGAGAGCTGAGGTCGTCAGTGGTGTCTGGGTGAGAACTGAGGGGGTCGAGGTATCTATTCAAGAATGGTCTCCGCAAACCCACACAGTCGGTGCCATCTCGCAAGGCAGCTAAGAGGTACTGCTTGCCAATGTCAGGGCTCCTCAGGAAGCCCCAGAGGTGGCCAGGACTTTCACTTTGCTATCTAACTCAAAACCAGTCCCCATTTAAACACCTATGCAGGTCCAATACACAGCTCTTGTTGCAAGTCAACCCTCAGCTTTCTTTGCTGTGGAGGGAAAAAGATTCTCTGCTGGTTTTCAGCCCATTAACCTGGATCAGCAAGCAAAGGCGGTTGTTCCTGACTGGGTTGCAGCTCACTTTACGAATACTGGAATAGAATTTCTTCCCTTCACTGAGACTCAGCAGATACACAGGCTTTCATGATCTCGGCCATGATCTTGGTAAAGGCCTTCTGTAGGTATCACCACAGGGAAAAGTAAACGACTGCTTACATTTAATGAAGCATACGTTTACTTCCTGGTAATTCACTGCTTCAAAAGGACCACAGAAACAGTAAATGGACAAAAAGGGGGAAATTATTCTCTAATGATATCCTGTTTCACATGCTTTTAAATGAAACGCTAAACACAGTGCAGGCATTACTGTATTCGCATATGCTTCTCTGTTCTAACAGCAGGAGCATTTTCCTGACTTGCTGAAATCTCTACCATGAGCCAGTCCTGAAGGCCAAGGAGCAGAATGGCAAATGGACGGAGCATAGTTCAAAGCTGAGTAAAAGTACCATTGAACAATGTACTAAACATACTATTGATGACTCTCATGTAGGAAATTACTTCATGAAGCAGAAAATGTTATGAGCTATAGTCTATTTTATTAAAAAGAAAATCAGGCCCATCGAATTCCTGGTGTGGATCATCTCATCTGACCTGGATCCCTCTTGTTGAGCACTCTCTAGTTCTTTCCAAGACTAAGAAGCTGCAGATACATTACTTAGGGAACAACTAATTGTGAGGAATGGAGAGCCCCTACAGTGCGCCGGAGAATACCTGTTATGTGTGTTTCACAGGGAATAACACAGCAGTCTTACAAACCCAACAATAAAGGGCCTGGCTCAAAGTGTGTTTGGGGACCGGCACGCGGGGCAAGACCCTCTCCCTGCAACCCCACAAACACGCCCGAGCACATGGAGGTGGAGATAGAAAAGGCTTTATTGGGGGCACTATCAAAAAGGCAGCAGCCCCTCACTGACCACGGGGAGGAGCTTTCCCAGGGCGTATGTCAGGTGGGTGTAGGTCTCCTCACGCAGCACACGCAACAGCAGGCGGTAGAAGAGCTCGGGGTCGTAGCAGGAGGCGTAGAGCACCGCAGCAGCCAGAGCGAAGCCGACGGCCAGCTGCAGGCCGACCAAGAGCAGGCAGAGGGTCCTGCAGGGCAGAAGAGGGATGGCAGACAGGGCAGGGTGGGTGCATCCCAACCCCGTCTTGCCTATGGGATGGAGGGGGCCATTCTGGGAGCCCCATGGGCTGTCTTCCTAGCCCCTTCTTGTTGCTCCCTTGAGCATGGTGGGACATGAGACTCTGCAAGCCCCGGCCCGGGGTTTTAGTATACGGCTTGCCAGTGAGCCCCAAAATTCCCTGCTACATGCCCCCAAGCTAGGAAATACTGAAACATTTGTTGCCAAGGCGATCAGCTCCGGTGCCGGCACGACCTGCAGCGGAGCGTCCTAGCGCAGCGCACAGGGGGGCTTCCCGAACCGGGGAGCCTCAGAGGGAGCCGAGGGACCCACCAGGAGCCAGCAGCTCGCGTGAGAGCAGCTGATGAGACCTGGGCGGGGCCAGGAGCTGCGGCAGCCAAGTGCCCCCCGTATAAAAAAGCCCCTGGGGAGCGCCAGCGACCCAGAGTGCGGCGCACAGGGCAGGCAAACAGGGCGCGGCGCGTCAGGAAGGGCGCAGTGCGGCAGTTTGCGCGGCATTTCGTGCAGGAAGGGCGTGCAGGAAGGGTGTGCAGGAAGGGCGCTGAAACTCCACCGGCTCGATGGGGGAGCAATGGTGTCCACCCGGCAGAAAGCCATGGCCGCTCCAAGCCTTGCACCCGCCATGACTGACGCAGCTTCCCAGACGGCGCCGCGGTGGGAACACGCTGCCGCCCCGGTGTCCGGCTGCAGGGTGAGCCCTGCTCTTACACCAGTACCGGGCAGCAGCAGCAGCGAGCACGCCTGTGGGAGGTGTGCCCAGGTAGAGGAACTCCTCCGCCTGGTGACAGAGCTCTGGCAGGAGGTGAGCAGGTTGAGGAGTATCAGGGAGTGCGAGAGGGAGATCGACGACTGGACTCACACCCTGCCCTCCCTGAGACAGGCGCAACAAGCAGCCAAGGTGCCTGTCACGGGGGACTCCCTATCCCGATCCTCTCCCTGCACGGCTGAACATAGGGACTTAGGGGACAGGGGACAGTGGCAACTAGTGCCTCCCCGGTGAGGCAGGCGTGTCTCCTCAGCGCCTACCCCACCTCTGCAGGTGCCCTTGCACAATAGGTACGAGGCCCTGCCACTGGAACCGAACGACGACAAGGCTGATGGTTCAGCCAGCCTGGAGGTGCTGCCGAGGATTAGTGAGTCTATGTCCTGCATCAAAACTGCCCCCACAAAGGAAAACAAGAGATGGGTCGTTGTTATAGGTGACTCCCTTCTGAAAGGAACAGAAGGGCCCATATGCAGACTGGACACACTCCTTAGGGAAGTCTGCTGTCTCCCGGGGGCCCAGGTCAAGGATGTGAAGAGGAAGCTTCCCACCCTAGTACAGCCCTCAGACTACTATCCCCTGCTGATCTTCCAGGTAGGCAGCGATGAAGTGGCAAAAAGAAGCCCCAGGGCAATCAAGAGGGACTTCAGGGCCTTGGGGCGACTGGTTAAGGGATCAGGAGCACAGGTAGTGTTCTCCTCTATCCCTCCAGTTCTGGGGAAAGATGAGGGAAGAAACTGGAGAAGCCAGCAGATCAACCACTGGCTCCAAGCCTGGTGTCACCGGCAGGACTTTGGGTTCTTCGACCACGAGTTGGTTTACATGGCACCAGGCCTGCTTGGCCTGTCCCAAAGGGGGAAAAGGATCCTAGCGCAGGAGTGAGCAGGGCTCATTGAGAGGGCTTTAAACTAGACTTGAAGGGGGAAGGGAGTGAAACCAGGCTTGCTAGAGAGAAGCCTGGGGGTGGCACGCCAATGAATGAGGGATGGCGTGCCAGCGAGGCCCTTCGGTCAGCTGTCTCAGAAGAGGTAGGACAGAGAGACCCATGCGGCAGCAGGGACACAGGGGTCATTGATCTGCTAGGAACCACGGAAACGCCTGAGATGGGACATGTAGGGAGTAGGGCTTCTCCCACCACAAAGGTGACAGGATCATTAGCCCAGCTGAAGTGCATCTACACGAATGCACGGAGCATGGGCAACAAACAGGAGGAGCTTGAGGCCGTTGTGAAAGGGGAAAACTATGATATATTTGCCATCACAGAAACATGGTGGGATGACATGCACAACTGTAGTGCTGTGATGGACGGCTATAAACTCTTTAGAAGGGATAGGCAAGGAAGGAGAGGCGGTGGGGTAGCCCTCTATGTTAAGGAGAGTCTGGACTGCCTTGAGCTTGAGGACGGTGACGCAAGGGTTGAGTGCCTATGGGTAAGAATCAGGGGGAAGGCCACCAAGGCAGATGTCATGGTGGGAGTCTGTTATAGACCACCCAACCAGGATGAGGAGGCAGATGTATTCTACAGGCAGCTGGGAGAAGCCTCACGATCGCTGGCCCTTGTTCTCGTGGGGGACTTCAACTTGCCAGATGTCTGCTGGAAATACAATACAGCAGAGAGGAAACAGTCCAGGAGGTTCCTGGAGTGTGTGGAAGATAACTTCCTCACACAGCTGGTGAGGGAGCCCACGAGGGAAGGTGCCCACTGGACCTGTTGTTTGTGAACAGAGAAGGTCTTGTGGGTGATGTGACGGTCGGAGGCCGTCTTGGGCACAGTGACCACGAAATGATAGAGTTTTCAATTCTCAGAGAAGTAAAGAGGAGGGTCACCAGAACTGCCACCTTGGACTTCCGGAGGGCAGACTTCGGCCTGTTTAGGAGTCTGGTTGGCAGAGTCCCTTGGGAGGCAGTCCTGGAGGGCAAAGGAGTCCAGGAAGGCTGGACATTCTTCAAGAGGGAAATCTTAAAGGCGCAGGAGCAGGCTGTCCCCATGAGCCGAAAGATGAGCCGGCGGGGAAGAAGACCGGCCTGGCTGAGCAGAGAGCTCCAGCTGGAACTTAGGAAAAAAAAGAGAGTCTACCACCTTTGGAGGAAGGGGCAGGCAACTCAGGAGGACTACAAGGATGTTGTGAGGTTATGTAGGGAGAAAATTAGAAGGGCCAAGGCCCAGCTAGAACTTAGTCTGGCTACTGCCGTAAAAGACAGCAAAAAGTCCTTCTACAAATACATTAACAATAAAAAGGGGGCTAAGAAGAATCTCCCTCCTCTATTGGATGCGGGGGGAAACAGTGTCAAGGGACAAGGAAAAGACTGAGGTGCTAAATGCCTTCTTTGCCTCAGTCTTTAACAGCAAGGGAAGTTGCTCTCTGGGCACCCAGCCCCCTGAGCAGGAAGATGGGGACAGGAAGCAGAATGAAGACCCCGTAGTCCAAGGGGAAATGGTCAGTGACCTGCTATGCCACCCAGACACGCACAAGTCTATGGGGCCAGATGGGATCCACCCAAGGGTGCTGAAAGAGCTGGCAGAAGTGCTCACCAAGCCACTCTCCATCATTTACCAGCAGTCCTGGCTAACTGGGGAGGTCCCAGTTGACTGGAGGCTGGCAAACGTGACGCCCATCTACAAGAAGGGCCGGAAGGAGGATCCAGGGAACTACAGGCCTGTCAGTCTAACCTCGGTACCCGGGAAGGTAATGGAGCAGATCACCTTGAGTGCCATCACGCAGCACGTACGGGACAACCGGGCAATCAGACCCAGTCAGCATGGGTTTATGAAAGGCAGGTCCTGCCTGACCAACCAGATCTCCTTCTATGACATGGTGACCCGCCTAGTGGATGAGGGAAAGGCTGGGGACGTTGTGTACCTGGACTTTAGTAAAGCCTTTGACACCGTCTCCCACAGCATCCTCATGGAGAAACTGGCTACCCATGGCTTGGATGGGCGTACTCTGCGCTGGGTAGGAAACTGGCTGGATGGCGGGGCCCAAAGAGTTGTGGTGAATGGAGTTAAATCTGATTGGTGGACGGTCACAAGTGGTGTCCCCCAGGGCTCAGTACTGGGGCCAGTCCTGTTCAATATCTTTATCAATGATCTGGACAAGGGGATCGAGAGCACCCTCAGTCTGTTTGCAGATGATACCAAATTGGGAGGGAGGGCTGATCTGCTGGAGGGCAGGCGGGCGCTACAGCGGGACCTGGACAGGCTGGATCGATGGGCTGAGGCCAATTGTATGAGGTTCAACAAGGCCAAGTGCTGGGTCCCGCACTTGGGATACAGCAACCCCAGGCAATGCTACAGGCTTGGGGATGAGTGGCTGGAAAGCTGCCTGGCGGAAAAGGACCTGGGGGTGTTGGTCGACAGCCGGCTGAATATGAGCCAGCAGTGTGCCCAGGTGGCCAAGAAGGCCAACGGCATCCTGGCCTGTATCAGCAATAGTGTGGCCAGCAGGAGTAGGGAGGTGATTGTCCCACTGTACTCGGCCCTGGGGAGGCCGCACCTCGAGTCCTGTGTTCAGTTTTGGGCCACTCACTACACGAAAGACATAGAAGTGCTGGAGCGTGTCCAGAGATGGGCAACGAGGCTGGTGAAGGGTCTAGAACACAAGTCCTATGAGGAGTGGCTGAGGGAACTGGGGATGTATAGTCTGGAGAAAAGGAGGCTAAGGGGAGACCTCATCACTCTCTACAACTACCTGAAAGGAGGTTGTAGAGAGATGGGGGTCGGACTCTTCTCCCTAGTAACAGATGACAGAACAAGAGGAAATGGCCTCAAGTTGCTCCAGGGGAGGTTCAGATTGGACATTTGTAAAAATTTCTTCACCGAAAGGGTTGTCGGGCATTGGAACAGGCTGCCCAGGGAGGTGGTGGAGTCCCCATCCCTGGAGGTATTCAAAAGACATTTAGACGAGGCCCTAAGGGATATGATTTAGTGGGGGACTTGGTAATACTAGGTTAATGGTTGGACCCAATGATCTTGGAGGTCTCTTCCAACCAGAACTATTCTATGATTCTATGATTTCATCCCAGAGAAGTCCAAAGCTGCCTAATGCCCTTGGACCACTGGCACGGGCATCCCACTGCCTATGGAAGAGCCCCGGCACCCCAAGCCTCCAGGGCAACTCACCTCAGCCAAGAAGTGATCTTAGGCCTCCTTGACGTCAGCTGCTTCTCCTACAGGCCAAGGCACAGCAGGGACATGTGTTGGGGCGTGCGAGGTGGCCAAGGTTTGGGGGCTCAGACCCCCTCCCTCGTCCCCGCTGAGATCAGTGCCCCCTTGTCCCCTGGGCACAGCGCAGACCCTTCCCTCCCCAAGGCCGACAGCGGGGTTGTCTGTCCTACCAGCCGCACAGCCACCATCTCCTGCAGCAGCGACTCGCCTGTCCCCTCTGCCTGCGCCGTCTTTCCCCTGCTATGGACACCGTGGGGTTCTGGGCTGTGAGAAGAGACCTCGGCTGGCACGGCGACCCCCCGGGTGGCCAACAGGGAGCCAGGGTGCTGCCCAGCCTCTGCTGGGGCTGGCACCAGGCACCTCCAGCGTCCCAGCACTGCACAGACCCACCCCCTGCCCCTGTCTCGCCCCAGGCCTGGGGAGGGCATGGAGGAGAGCCTGGGAGGTGCTCAGAGTTGTTCAGAGCTGCTTCCAGGAGTCCCGAGTTGCTCAGAGATCTTTAGAGCGACTTAGGAGAAGACAAAGGGCTCTCCAGAGAAGGCTGGAGGAACCAGAAAGATGTCTGCAAGCAGCACAGCTCTGCCCAAAGCTGCTCAGCACCCCTCACCCCCCAGCCCCAGGTTTCAATCAGGGCCCCATCCCCACTCACAAAGCTGCTGGCTCTCGGAGGCCTTCCGCTCTCTCCACGAGGTCCTGGAGCTTGTTCAAGAGCAGCTGCACAAGCAACAGGCTCGGTCAAGACTCCATGCCCACTGTGAGGGACCTTCTGTTCACAGACATGTTGAGCCCCCGTCCCTCCTGTCCCCAGTACCTTCTTGACCTCAACCTGCTCCTCAACAGCTTCTACCAGCTCTGACCACTTCTCCCTCTGCAAAGCAAGCAGGGGAGACATTGTAGGGAGGCATGGTGGGAAAGGACATCCCCAGTCAGTTCCCAGGGTACTAGGAGGTCAGGCCAGGTCCACAACAGCAGGCACGTAGGTGTCCTGGGGCTAGCACCATTGCCCAGCAGCTCTGGCCACCCACTGATGGATTTTTGGATGCTGGTCACAGACCTTGAGCTGGTCCTGCGCTGCTGCGCCTCTCTCTGCCTTTCCCTGAAAGAGGTCTGCCTGGGAGAGGAGAAGAACATCTACGGGAGGGCAGAAGGTGGAGAAGGACCCCCATGACACTGTCCAGGGCCCAACACCAAACTACCCAGTGCCCGCCCCCCCCCCCCCCCCCCCAGCCCATACCTGAGTTCCTGTTACACACAATGTCCTCAGACACACAAGTGAGGCTCACTCATCCCACCCCCTTCCCAAAAGCAATATTGCTATGCCTGCAGAAACACATCAGGGGTGGGTGCAGCACAACCACAGCCACAGCCTGGGGGACCACCAGAGGCCCAATCCTTCCATCATGGACACCATATCCCAAAGTAAATGTCCTCCCTAGCCATTGTGCTGCCCGTGGCTGCTGGGGTGCACGCATCCAGCACCGGCACCCCCCTCCCTGACCCTCGTCAGGTGGGGCCTCCTTCTCCCCTGTACCTTCCACGCATCTTCCAGGCTTGTGTCTGCCTCCTTCCCTGCCACCTGAACGTGCTCCTGCGGGAGAGGAGGGGAAGAGGAGCAGGCATGAGGGCACCGGGACACTCCCATGAGTGCACTCCCCTCGGCATCATCTCCTCCCGGCTCCCCTCGGGCACTGCCTTTGCCCTCGCGTCCCCTCTCCTCCCCAGCCCTGCACGCACTGGGGGCAGACAGAGGGACCCCCAGGCCCAACTCTGGACACGGTCCACATCTGGGCATGGTCCTGAGCAACTGGCTCCAGGTGACCCTGCTTGAGCAGGGGCATTGCACAAGACAGGAAGGTCTCCAGAGGTCCCTTCCAACCTCAACCAGTCTGTGATTCTGTGAACTCGCCTTCGCCTTGGCCACCAGCCCCTGCAGCTGCTGCAGCTCCTGGCGGTTGCTTTCAAAACCCCGCGCCACCACACCGTTCTGGGAAGAGGAGCCGGACAGCAGCATTGAGCCCCTGACACAGCCCCAGCCGCCGCAGCTGGGGGGCCATGGGCAGAGGAGGGGACCCTGACCTCCATGCTCAGCTCCTGCATGCTTTCCCGCAGCTCCTGCTGCTTCTTCCCCTGCGTGGAGAAAGGAGGGGTCAGGGGCTCAGGGCTTGCAGCCCCAGCCCCCCCGTTTACCAGGGGACCACTGCACACCTACCACGCGCCGCAGCAGCTCCTTGTTCCTTTGTGACTCGAATGAACATTGGGTCAGGCGCTCCCGGAGCATGCAGAGCTCTTGCTTCACTGCTTCTGCCTGCATGGCTGCACCTGCGCGTCGGGAGCCAGCAGGGTGTGAGGGGCACGGCCGCGGGCACTGTAAGGCATGGACACTCACAGGGACACTGCCTTACCCTGGCACACCATTGTACTTGCAGCTGTGCCCAACACCGTGGGGCACCAACAGCCGTACACCTGCAGGCATAGCCACACACTGCCTTGTGCTCCCCAAGCACAAGCGCACCTGTGCTCTCTCACACACAGGACATGGCCATGCACATGCACAGTCTGAGATGCTCAGGGCTGGCACAGGTTCCTCCCCCCAGAGAGGGGCACCATCAGCCATCTGCTCTCACATGCCTGCACCTCCCCCAGCCAGGGGTCCTGGGCACGCATGCAAACTAATTCCATGCCTGGTGGCAAGAGGTCATGGGTGGCCCCAGGGACCACTGGGGAGAGAAGGAGCTTCCCCATCCCTGCTGTGCCAGGTGCCTGTGGTGCCCCTCCTGCCCATGGGGCTGCCCTGCCCTGGGGCCTCTGCAACCCCTCCAATTTCACCATCCCTCCCTGTGAGGTCAAAACAGCTCCACCCCAGGAACCTTCTTTTACGTCTCCCACCAGCCCCAGTAATACACACGTCCTCCCCACCTGGCCCTTCCTCAGCCCAGGCTACTGCCTTCCCCCCACTGCTCACAACCACACACAGAGCTGCTCCCTTGCCCAGCTGTGGGTTGTGGGAACCATGGGGATACTCTGTCCTCACCCTCCTCTCCTCCGTCGGGCTCCTTCCACTGCACAGAGGACACAGGACAGGTCGTTGGCGAGTACTCTCCAAACTCCTGCCCAGCAGCACCGAGGTTCTCCTCCAGATGCTCCCCGCCTCTGGGAGCAGCCCCCTTTATACCCGCCAGGGCGCCCGTGTCACAGGCCTACAGTGACATCATGGTGACACCGCCACAGCTACCCACTGTGACACGGCCGTCACCTCCCTGGGGCTGCACCCCAACAAACACACCCGAGCACATGGAGCCGGAGATAAGAAGGGCTTTAGTCGGGGCGGGGGGGCTGTCAAAAGGGTAGCAGCCCCTCACTGCTCACAGACAGGTTCTCTCCCGGAGTATATTCCAGGCAGACGTAGGTCTCCTGAGACAGCCGCCACAGCAGCAGCTGGGAGAGGGGCTCGGGGTCATACTAGGAGATGCAGAACTGGCCCTGGGCAGCTCTCCTGGCAAGCCGACAGCCTGGAGAAGGATCAGCTCAGGTCAGGCCCTTTTGTCCTGGGCTGCTCCTGTGCTGGGCCAGCTGGAAGGCAGCAGACATCTGCCATGCTCCTGCAGAGAAAGACTCACCCCTGAGGAGGGCTGCAGACCCCTGGAGATCATGGAGCACATCCTCCTGGAAGATGTGTCAAAACATGTAGGAGCCACGGAGGTGATTACAGTCAGCCAACATGGCATCGCTGAGGGTAAATGGGACATGAGCCAAAATGGATTGAGAGCAGCCCTGTGGAGAAGGGACATGAGCTGGCCATGTGCGCTGGTCCTGGAACACCACTTTGTTACTGGTTTCCACTTAGCTGTTGAGCCATTGACTATACCTCTTCGGACATTGCCATCCAGACAGTTCCTTATCCATCTAACAGTCCATCTGTCAAACCTGTATCTCTCCAATTTAGTGGCAAGAATGCTGGGGGGGACCATATCACAGGCCATACAGCAGTATAGGTAGATGGCATCTGTAGCTCTTCCCTTGTCCACCGATGTAGTCCCTCCATCGTAGAAGGCCACTAGATGAGTCAGGCACGATTTGCCCTTGGTGAAGCCATGTTGGCTGACTGTAATCACCTCCCTGTCTTCAATATGTCTTCACATGTCTTCCAGGAGGATGTGCTCCATGATCTTATCAGGCACGGATGCGCTGGAGGGGTCTGCAGCCCTCCTCAGGGGTGAGTCTTTCTCTGCAGGAGCATGGCAGATGTCTGCTGCCTTCCAGCTGGCCCAGCACAGGAGCAGCCCAGGACAAAAGGGCCTGACCTGAGCTGATCCTTCTCCAGGCTGTCGGCTTGCCAGGAGAGCTGCCCAGGGCCAGTTCTGCATCTCCTAGTATGACCCCGAGCCCCTCTCCCAGCTGCTGCTGTGGCGGCTGTCTCAGGAGACCTACGTCTGCCTGGAATATCACAGAATCACAGAATGGCAGGGGTTGGAAGGGACCTCTGGAGATCATCTAGTCCAACCCCCCTGCCAGAGCAGATTTACCTAGAGCAGGCTGCACAGGACTGTGTCCAGGCGGGCTTTGAATATCTCCAGAGAAGGAGACTCCACAACCTCCCTGGGCAGCCTGTGCCAGGGCTCTGTCACCCTCACAGTAAAGATGTTTTTCTTCATATTTAGACGGAACTTCCCATGTTCCAGTTGTGCCCGTTGCCCCTTGTCCTGTCACTGGGCACCACTGAAAAGAATCTGGCCCCATCCTCTTGATACCCGCCCTTGAGATATTTATAAGCATTAATGAGATCCCCTCTCAGTCTTCTCTTCCTCAGGCTGAACAGCCCCAGCTCCCTCAGCCTTTCCCCACAGGACAGATGCTCCAGTCCCCTAATCATCTTCGTGGCCCTCCGTGGGACTCTCTCCAGTAGTTCCTCATCTTTCTTAAACTGGGGAGCCCAGAACTGGACACAGGACTCCAGATGGGGCCTCACCAGGGCAGAGTAGAGGGGGAGGAGAACCTCCCTCGACCTGCTGGCCACACTCTTCCTCATGCACCCCAGGGTGCCGTTGGCCTTCCTGGCCACCAGGGCACATTGCTGGCTCATGGTGAACTTGTCTACCAGGACTCCCAGGACCTTCTCCGCAGAGCTGCTCTCCAGGAGGTCACCCCTAACCTGTCCCGGTGCAGGGGGTTGTTCCTCCCCAGGTGCAGGACCCTGCACTTGCCCATGTTGAACCTCATAAGGTTCCTCTCTGCCCAACAGTCCAGCCTGTCCAGGTCTCGCTGAATGGCAGCACAGCCTTCTGGTGTATCAGCCAGTCCTCCCAGTTTTGTGTCATCAGCAAACTTGTTGAGGGTACACTCTGTCCCTTCATCCAGGTCACTGATGAATAAATTGAACAAGACTGGCCCCAGTACCGACCCCTGGGGAACACCACTAGCAGTAGAGATCCTGTCTATGAGCAGTGAGGGGCTGCTGCCCTTTTGACAGCCCCACCCTCAACTAAAGCCTTTTCTATCTCCACCTCCATGTGCTCACGCGTGTTTGTTGGGGTGCAACCCCAGGGAGGTGATGGCCGTGTGTCCTGGTTTAGGCTGGGACAGAGCTAATTTTGTCTTCAGCAGCTACTGTGTTTTGGATTTAGTGTGAGAAGAATGGTGATAGTACAATGATGTTGCTGGTTGCTGCTAAACGACCAAGCACATTTTGCAGTTTCACAGGTTTTGTTAATGTGCAGGTGCAAAAAGCTTGGGAGGGGTAGAGCTGGAATAGTTGATCCAAACTGGCCAAAGAGAGTATTCCATACTGTAGACGTCATGCCAGGTATAAGTGAGGGTCGGCTGGTGGGCCCCTTTCCTTAAGCTTCCCTTTTGGTTCCTTTTTGTTCCCTGCTTTTACTTTTTTCATGTGTTCGGGCCTTTTCATTCATCCGTTTGGCTGTTTGTTCCCTCGCCTGCTCTCTCTGGAACTTGCTGTTCTGGGATAGTTGGGGGGGAATATACCTCCTGCTCAGGATGCGCTGTATCGGTCGTCGGGTGGTGAGAAATTGTGCATCGTTCGTTTTCTATATTCTTTGCTGTCCTAGTGAACTTTTTTTATCTCAACCCGCGAGTTTTCCTTTCTCTCTGATTCTCCGCCCCACCCTACTGGGGAGGTGGGGGGGTGTGTGTGAGTGAGCAGCTGCATCCAACCATTAATCTATCACTACCAAGTCCACCACTAAACCCTGTCCCCAAGCGCCACATCTACACATCTTTTAAATCCCTCCAGGGATGGGGACTCCACCACTTCCCTGGGCAGCCTGTTCCAGTTCCTGATAACCCTTTCGGGGAAGAAATGTTTCCGAATATCCAATCTAAACCTCCCCTGGCGCAACTTGAGGCCGTTTCCTCTCGTCCTGTCATCTGTTACTTGGGAGAAGAGACCGACCCCCACCTGGCTCCAACCTCCTTTCAGGTAGTTGTAGAGAGCGATGAGGTCTCCCCGGAGCCTACTTTTCTCCAGGCTAAACACCCCCAGTTCCCTCAGCCGCTCCTCATAAGACTTGTGCCCTAGACCTCTAACCAGCTTCTTTGCCCGTCTCTGGACATGCTCCAGCACCTCAATGTCTTTCGTGTAGTGAGTGGCCCAGAACTGAATACAGGACTCGAGGTGCGGCCTCACCAGGGCCGAGTACGGGGGATGATCACTTCCCTACTCCTGCTGGCCACACTATTGCTGATAGAAGCCAGGATGCCATTGGCCTTCTTGGCCACCTGGGCACACTGCTGGCTCATATTCAGTCGGCTGTCGACCAACACCCCCAGGTCCTTTTCTGCCAGACAGCTTTCCAGCCACTCATCCCCAAGCCTGTAACATTGCCTGGGGTTGTTGTGACCCAAGTGCAGGACCTGGCACTTGGCTTTATTGAACCTCATACAATTGGCCTCGGCCCATCGATCCAGCCTGTCCAGGTCCCTCTGTAGCGCATTCCTACCCTCCAGCAGATCAACACTCCCTCCCAACTTGGTGTCATCTGCAAACTTACTGAGGGTGCCCTCAATCCCCTCATCCAGATCGTTGAGAAAGATGTTAAACAGAACTGGCCCCAGTACTGAGCCCTGGGGGACACCACTTGTGACCGGCCGCCAACTGGATTTAAGTCCATTCACCACAACTCTTTGGGCCTGGCCATCCAGCCAGTTTCTTACCCGGCGCAGAGTACGCCCATCCAAGCCATGAGTAGCTAGTTTCTCCAGGAAGATGCTGTGGGAGACTGTGCCAAAGGCTTTAGTAAAGTCCGTGTACACAATGTCCACAGCCTTTCCCTCATCCACTAGGCGGGTCATCATGTCGTAGAAAGAGATCAGGTTAGTCAAGCAGGACCTGCCTTTCATAAACCCATGCTGACTGGGTCTGATTGCCCGGTTGTCCCGTACGTGCTGCGTGATGGCACTCAAGGTGATCTGCTCCATAACCTTCCCAGGCTCCGAGGTCAGACTGACAGGCCTGTAGTTGCCCAGATCCTCCTTCCGGCCCTTCTTGTAGATGGGCGTCACATTTGCCAGCCTCCAGTCAACTGGGACCTCCCCAGTTAGCCAGGACTGCTGGTAAATGATGGAGAGTGGCTTGGTGAGCACTTCTGCCAGCTCTTTCAGCACCCTTGGGTGGATCCCATCCGGCCCCATAGACTTGTGCGTCTCATTTTTCAGTTTCAGTTACCATCTGGGATTAAACCACAACACCATGTCACAGTGGGTAGCCATGGCTGTGTCACCGTGATGTCCCTGTAGGCCCGTGACACGGGCGCCCTGGCGGGTATAAAGGGGGCTGCTCCCAGAGGCGGAGGAGCATCCGGAGGAGAACCTCGGTGCTGCTGGGCAGGAGTTTGGAGAGTACTCGCCAACGACCTGTCCTGTGTCCGCCGTGCAGTGGAAGGACCCTGACAGAGGAGAGGAGGGTAAGGACAGAGTATCCCAATGGTCCCCACAACCCACAGCCGGGCAAGGGAGCAACTCTGTGTGTGGTTGCGAACAGTGGGGGAAGGCAGTAGCCTGGACTGAGGAAGGGCCAAGTGGGGAGGACATATGTACATGTATACATGCCAGCCCTGGGCATCCCTGACTGTGCCTCTGCATGGCTGTGTCCCCGGCGTGAGAGAGTGCGGGGGCGCCTGCGCTTGGGAACCGTCCCTGTGCATGTCCGTGCCTGACAGTGCCTGCGGCCGTGCCCCTCACACCCTGCTGGCTCCCGACGCGCAGGTGCAGCCATGCAGGCAGAAGCAGAGAAGCAAGACCTCCGCATGCTCTGGGAGCGCCTGACCCAATGTTCTGCAGAAGCACAAAGAGAAAAGGAGCTGCTGCAGTGTCTGGTAGGTGTGGAGTGGTCCTGCTGCCCTGGCCTGACCTCCCAATGCCCTGGGAACTGTGGGGATGCACTTTCCTACCATGGCTCCCTGCAATGTGTCCTGCTTGCTTTGCAGAGGGAGCAGTTGTCAAACCCGGTAAAGGCTGCTGAGGAGCAGGTTGAGGTCAAGAAGGTACTGGGGACAGGAGGGACAGGGGCTCAACATGTTTGTGGGGGGAAGCCCCCTTAGAGTGGGCATGGCATGGACTCTTGACCGAGCCCATTGCTTGTGCAGCTGCTCAGGAACAAGCTCCAGGACCTCGTGGAGAGAGCGGAAGGCCTCCGAGAGCCAGCAGCTTTGTGAGTGGGGATGGGGCCCTGATTGAAACCTGGGGCTGGGGGGTGAGGGGTGCTGAGCAGCTTTGGGCAGAGCTGTGCTGCTTGCAGACATCTTTCTGGTTCCTCCAGCCTTCTCTGGAGAGCCCTTTGTCTTCTCCTAAGTCGCTCTAAAGATCTCTGAGCAACTCGGGACTCCTGGAAGCAGCTCTGAACAACTCTGAGCACCTCCCAGGCTCTCCTCCATGCCCTCCCCAGGCCTGGGGCGAGACAGGGGCAGGGGGTGGGTCTGTGCAGTGCTGGGACGCTGGAGGTGCCTGGTGCCAGCCCCAGCAGAGGCTGGGCAGCACCCTGGCTCCCTGTTGGCCACCCGGGGGGTCGCCGTGCCAGCCGAGGTCTCTTCTCACAGCCCAGAACCCCACGGTGTCCATAGCAGGGGAAAGACGGCGCAGGCAGAGGGGACAGGCGAGTCGCTGCTGCAGGAGATGGTGGCTGTGCGGCTGGTAGGACAGACAACCCCGCTGTCAGCCTTGGGGAGGGAAGGGTCTGCGCTGTGCCCAGGGGACAAGGGGGCACTGATCTCAGCGGGGATGAGGGAGGGGGTCTGAGCCCCCAAACCTTGGCCACCTCGCACGCCCCAACACATGTCCCTGCTGTGCCTTGGCCTGTAGGAGAAGCAGCTGACGTCAAGGAGGCCTAAGATCACTTCTTGGCTGAGGTGAGTTGCCCTGGAGGCTTGGGGTGCCGGGGCTCTTCCATAGGCAGTGGGATGCCCGTGCCAGTGGTCCAAGGGCATTAGGCAGCTTTGGACTTCTCTGGGATGAAATGTTTCAGTATTTCTTTTCTTTCTAGCTTGGAGGGCACGGGGGGGGGGGTGGGGGAGGGGGCGGGATTTTGGGGCCCACTGGTGAGATGTACAATAGAGCCAAGAGAGATGCCCGGGCCCCTCACCCCAGTCCTGAGCGAGGGGTGTTGTGCCCAGCACGGTGCAAGGTCCCACGGTGGCGTTCAAAGAGGGTGGTTGGAAGGAGCTGAGAGGAATTTGGCCCCTGCTTGGCCTGACCCCTCTCGTGTTTCCCAGGGGGCTGCTTCTGTTCCTCGCCTTCCTGCAGATTGCCCTCCTCATCCTGGTCCTGCTGAAGAGGGACATCCTTCACTGCGTCCTGCCACCCAAGCTGGCAGCCGCCTTTGGGAGCCGCCCAGCAGAGTCTCGATTCTTTTGAAATAAAACTGGAAAGCAAATAAAGAAATCTGTGATTGTAGGACAAGTGCGTCACCTTGTCAATGTTACAGGAGAAAAGCCACCACATAAAGATGGCTTTGAAGACATGGGCAATGGCACTTGACTGACAATGACCTTGCCTGTACAAGAGGGTCTGCTGTTAGACGAAACCAGACCAAACCATCTGAAAGCGGCAAAGTTGCAACAAAATACTGCCAATTCAGCTGATAACCCCCCTGCTCAAGGAGGCTCACCTAGTGCCGGTTGCCCAGCGGCCATGGGCAGAAGCGCGACTGGGGAGGACGTTTTCCCCAAGATATGGGGGGGGGGCATCGCTTCCTAGGCTATGCCAGGCCTTGTGAATCGCCCACTCTCCCAGTGCCCTGGGACGGTGGGGTAGCGAGTGGGCGTGGCCCTGGGGCTGGAGAGGGGTGAGGGTGCCCAGGTCCCAGCCCAGCCACCCGCATGATGCACCCCTTGTTTTGCAGAAGGAAAAGCAAAATGCCCAGTTGGTGGCCTGTCTGTGGGAGGATATCCAGAACAATGAGGTAGTGCCTAGAGGGCTGGGGGAAAATGGGTGGGTGCCCATGGGCCCCGGGCTGGGGGGGTTGGAGGAGGACCGCAGTGGGCTCAGGGACTCACACCCTTCCTTCTCCCAGCTGCTGCGTCAGGAAATAAAGACTCGTGAAGAGGAGCTAGAGGAGATAGAGGCCTGGTGAGCTGGGCCCCTCGTCCCACACAGGTGTCCAGGGGGGGGTCTCTGCAGCAGCCAGAGTGATGGGGCTGCCAATGCTGGTGCCAGGCAATGGGGTGGGGGAATGTGCGGCCCGCAGGGTGACAGGGGAGCCCATTCCCTGCCTGGGGGAGCATATCCTTGGAAGGGGACCCCCTGCGTGGCCATGGAGGTCTGTAACTTGTCCAACCGAGCCCTGTTGCCTGCAGGCAGCTGCAGAGGAAGAAGGAGGCAGAGACGCCGGAGACTGTGCTGCCGGAGGTGGTGGAAGCTCAGCTGGTAAGGGGGAGAGCCTGTGCCAGCCCCTGCCCCGGCCAGCGTGGGGGGTCTCCCTGGGGAGAGGGCTCCATGGAGGTCACAGCCACGCATGGGCTGTAAACCTGCGCGAGGCGGAGGCCAGGGGCACCATGCAACTCCCGCTTGTCCCGACTGTGCGGCAGTGCTTGACAAGTGTCCTTGCTCTGTGTTGACCTGCAGGAGAGGGACCTGCTGGCGAGGAGACGCGGCTTCCTTTATTGGCTGCAGTGAGTGTCCCCACTGGGTCCCCTGTGCCCTGGGGCCTGCTCCAGCTGGCGGGGCTCACAAGTCCAGGCTGCTGGGGAGCTGCTGGCTGCGTGCTTTCAGCTGGGAAGTGCTCAGCGTTGGTTTTCCCTGGGCCGGGCTGTTTTCCTGGGCTTGTCGAGTCTCGTGTCCCACCTTGCCCGAGGGAGCATCGAAAAAGGGCTGGGGAGGAGGCCGTGGGGCTCCCAGAACGGCCCCCTCCATCCCATAGGCAAGACGGGGTTGGGATGCACCCACCCTGCCCTGTCTGCCATCCCTCTTCTGCCCCGCAGGACCCTCTGCCTGCTCTTGGTCGGCCTGCAGCTGGCCGTCGGCTTCGCTCTGGCTGCTGCGGTGCTCTACGCCTCCTGCTACGACCCCGAGCTCTTCTACCGCCTGCTGTTGCGTGTGCTGCGTGAGGAGACCTACACCCACCTGGCATACGCCCTGGGAAAGCTCCTCCCCGTGGTCAGTGAGGGGCTGCTGCCCTTTTGACCGCCCCCCCAGTAAAGCCTTTTCTATCTCCACCTCCATGTGCTCGGGCGTGTTTGTGGGGTTGCAGGGAGAGGGTCTTGCCCCGCGTGCCGGTCCCCGCAGCCCCTCGAGGCCAGGCCCAGGCTCATCTGCCAGGCACTGGGCGCCGCCACCCTGCCTGCCGCAAGCCCGGTCCCTGCGTGCCAGCCTCACCTGCCCGCCCTCCCAAGCGTCCCCGCAGTATCTAGGATGCTCTATCGTCAGGTGGAAGCACCGTCTTCTCAGGCCACGGGAGTTTCTTTACTCCACCGTTTTGGCAACCCTTTAGCACCGTGCAGGCCAGCCTGTCCTGGTTTTGGCTGGGACGGAGCTAGTTTTGCCTCCAGCAGCTACTGTGCTTTGCAATTAGTGTGTGAAGAACGGTGAGAGTACACTGCTGTTGTTGGTGTCTGCTAAACGATCAAGGACATTTTGCAGCTTCCAAGATTTTCCTAACGTGCAGGTTGTCGTGGCTTAGCCCCAGCCGGAGGCTGAGCCACGCGGTTGCTCGCTCACCCCCCCTCCCGGTGGGACGGGGAGAGAATCGGGACAAAGAAAGGCAAAACTCATGGGTTAACAACAGCAGCAGTTTAACCGAACAACAAAGGGAAAGAAAACAAAGAAACGAGAAACCCCAACAATAACAACAACAGCGTGTACTTAGCGCTGCTTCCCTTCCCGTACAGGTCGCTCCCCGCCCGCAGCCCCACGCCCAGCCCGCTCCCGATCAGCGATCACCCCCACCTCCGGTCGACCCCCTCTATATAGTGACCGTGACGGTCACATGGTGTAGGATAGACCCCGGCCAGCTTCTGGCGAAAATTAACGCTATCCCAGCCACAACCAGGACACAGGTGCAAAAACTGATCCAAACTGGCCAAAGAGAGTATTCCATACCATAGACGTCATGCCCGGGTTAAGTGGGGGTCGGCCGGTGGGCCACTTCCCTTAAGCGTCCCTTCTGGTTGCCTTTTGTTCCCTGTTTTTTTCCCTTTTTTTGTTCTTTTGGGCCTTTGTTTGTCTGTTCGTTCCCTCCCTCACTCTCTCTGGAACTTGCTGTTCTGGGATAGCTGCGGGGGGGAATATCCCTGCTCCCTGACTGCTGCTCGCACGGGCTGTGTCCGTCGTCAGGTGGTGAGAAATTGTGCATCGGTCATTTTATACATTCTATTATCCTTATATGTATGATTATCATCATCTCTTTTTTTTTTTTTTTTTTCTCCTTTGCTGTCCTGGTGAAATGCTTTTATCTCAACCCACGAGTTTTCCTTTCTCCCCGATTCTCCTCCCCACCCCACCAGGGAGCGGGGTGAGGGAGGGAGCGGCTGCGTGGTATTCGGGTAAACCATGACACCTCCCTTGGCTGCTGATCATTTCCACGATGCACGGAGTCACCTCTGTTAGCACCGTTAGCATCTTCCGTTAGACTCAAGACATGCCTACAGTCATGTAGACTGTATGGATCGCCACAAAAATAAATCATTTGCAGGTTCACAATTAACTTCAGGATTGCTTCAAGTTGGTTTCACTGAGCATTATGACATTCTTTTTTCTAAAATTAAAATATTGAATCCTTGTGCTTGTTAGGTCCCGTTGACTGTCCTTCTGGCTTTTCTTTTGTTTCTTGGCAAGCCAATGAAGAGAGGATATTTGCTACCGAATCTGGGGGGAATTTCACATGCTTTCAAGTGAACACTTGGGACTTCTAGGGGTTGGGTTTGCGGTACAGCAATTATCATCTGAGAAAAGCTGGCTGAAACGTGGCCTGAGTTGGAGATGACTGAGAAAGTTCTCGCTGACATTGGCAAGCAGTACCTCTTAGCTGCCTTGCAAGATGGCACTGACTTTGTGGGTTTGGGGAGATTGCTCTTGAGTAGATTCCCCCGACCCCCTCAGTTGCCCTCAGACTCCCCCGACCCCCTCACTTCTCAACCCAGACACCACCGATGACCTCAACTCTCCCACATACACCCTTGATCCCCTCAGTTCCCCCCGCAAACACCCCTGCTGCCCTCAGTTCCCCCGCACACACTCCCATCCCCTCCCTTCTCCCAGACCCCTCCGACCCCCTCAGGCACCCGCTCCCCTCGCTGCCCCTCTAGACACCCTGGCCCTGGCCTGCTCCCCAGCTCAGTCCCGCACTCGCGATGCCGGGCAGGGCAGCGTACCTGGGGTCAGCCCTGGCCGGGGGGACGTTAACGGGGAGGGATGTTTACGGGGGGATGCATGCAGGGGCTTAGCAGCAGCTCAGCCACCAGTGACATCAGCAGTGCCCCCCGGGACCTGTCGTGCTGAGGTCGGGCGCAGTCCAAGGGGGTCTCGATCCCAGGCTGGCTCTGGCCCTGGCCCTGGCCCTGTGTGGGGTTCGGGGCCGTGCGGGGCTGGGAGCTCACAGCTGAGGCTGAGGCTCAGGGCTCTCTGGGGCTGTCATCAGGGTCTCTGCAGCTGCTCGGAGCGTGGGCTCAGTGGTGCTGTTGGGGTCGGTTCAGGCTGAGGGTGCTGGGGCTGGGGTGCTGCTCGCGGTCAGGGATGAGCGAGGGGGCAGTTTTGGGGATGGGTTAAGACGGCTAATAAGGGCTCGCGCCTTTGGGGTCCAGCTTCGCCTCTGAGCCCAAAGAGCCCCCGGGTAGCCTTGATGTTGGCAACTTAGACGTAACTGCTTTTAACCAAGATGAAGAGAAATGAGGAGCGTTTAGGAAAACCTCTACAAGAGCTGACGTAGGTTCAAATGTTCGTAAAAAGGACATGGGTTAAGAAATGGAAGAAGAAAGTGTATTGTAGTCTACTTGTGCCAAGACTAAATGGGAAAGGACTCTCTCTGCTGCCTATATTTAATTTCCTGCTAAGCATAGTGGAGATGATCTTAATAGTCAGAGGGGCAGAACTTCCAGCTCTTCAAGGAGTTAGTCCATAGGAGCCCCCGGGAAACTGGCCTCAGGGACAAGGGAGCAGAAGAGAGCTGGCAGGTCTTTAAGGATGCTTTCCATAGAGCACAAGAGCTCTCGATGCCCAGGTGTAAGAAATCAGGAAAGGAAGGCTAGAGACTGGCCTGGATGAGTCAAGACCTGCTGGTCAAACGAAAGGGCAAGAAGGAAATGCACAGGCAGTGGAAGCAGGAACGGCTATCCTGGGAAGAGTAGAGGGATGCTGCCTGGTTGTGTAGGGATGGGGTCAGGAAGACCAAGGCGAGGCTGGAGCTGAACCTAGAAGCTATGCTGAGGCACATGGAGGACAGGGAGGTGATTCGAGACAGCCAGCATGGCTTCACCAAGGGCAAGCCTTGCCTGACCAACCTAGTGGCCTTCTCTGACAGAGTGACTCCATCAGTGGACAAGGGAAGAGCTATGGATGTCATCTGTCTGGATTTCTGTAAGGCCTTTGACGCGGTCCCCCACAACATCCTTCTCTTTAAATTAGAGAGAGGTGGATCTGATGGGTGGACTGTTGGGTGGATGAGGAATTGGTTGGGTGGTCACATCCAGAGGGTAGTGGTCAAGGGCCCAATGTCCTGTCAATGTGCATGCCAGCCTCACCTGCCCTCCCTCCCCACAGTATCTGTGACTCCGTCAGTCTTTGCCTTGCGCTTCTCAGGGGGCCCTGGCCCCAGGGAAAAGCTGTACCAGAGACGTGCTTCTCACGACAGCTTCTCCCAGACATCTGTCTGGGGCTGGCTGCTGCAGAGCACCGCATCCCCTGGGGGCCACTGGGGGCACGTGGGGGTTCTGTGCCTCTGGGGGCTCCTTCTCTGCTTCATGGCCAAGGATCCTGGAGCACGTGCTCAAAGCACCCTGACCCAGAGGCACCCTAAGCTGTGCTAGACTACCGCTAGAGCCGAGGGAGGTGGGGAAGGGTTCCTTGGTCGAGCCTCGGTGTGCCCTTTTTCTGACGCCCTGCTCGAGGCTGACCTGCTCCCTTTGTCTCGTCTCTTTGAGGGAGTGGATGAGGCAACGGCAGAAACTCTCCTGGGGACATTCACCTCCAGGGAGATCGCTCAGACATTCCATGTGCCGGTACCGCAAGAGCCGTGGGCAGGATGCCCGGGAAGAAGGCAGGGTTGTCTGCAAGTCCTTGGAGGAAAGAGTGCGGAGGATCACCCTGGCAGCCTCCGCTCTCCCACGCTCCTTGCTGCTGCGGGGGAGATGGCAAGAGGAGAGCAAACGGGGCTTTGCTCGGCTGGCGGAGGCAGCTGCCCCACCTTTGCAAGGGCTTTCCTTTTCCTTCGGGTAGCGCAGAGAAAGCAGCAGTGGGAAGGGGGCCGGGAAGGGAGACAGTCCCCCTCAGGCGAGACGGCAGGAGGGACGATGGCAGACGTCTTCCCTCTTCGGCGAGACTCTCCCCACGCCCCGCGGCAGCCCAGCAGCAGAGCACCTCCGGTTTCCACAGCTCCCCTCAGCAAGCCTCTGAGGCCAGGCCTTTGCTTTCTGGGCACAGAGGGCTCCTCCTTGGCCCTGGCAAAGGGAGGTCTGGTTGCTCTCGCCTCCTCCCTCGTCAGGGCTGCCGTTTGGTCCTCAGCAGGGGGAGCGCGGGCAGAAGGGGCTCCGGCGATGTGCTGTGGCTCTTGCCACCTGCGTACTGAGGGCTCCCCTCATTTCTTTACAGAAGGAGCTTCCCAGGACCTTTCGCTACATCAAATTCCAGGTGCAGAGCAACTGGGGAAACCCTGAGTACGCCTGTGTGCACCGAGTACAGGTTCATGGGAAGACGGCGAGCCACAGCGACCACCCGCAGGCCCAAGAGCTCCTTTGGGAAGAGGAATTAAACAACGATGATGAGTGGCCGCTCGCCTTGTGTATGCTCCTTGCAAACATTCTTCCAGGGAGCTTCCAACAGCTTGCGCCGCTAGTGGGGAAGGGACCTTTCTCTCTCAGGAGAGGGATGCTCGTGGTCTGGGCTGCAAGGGACAGGGCAGGGGAATGGGGATTGGAGGAGAAGCCCCCAGTGGTCCAGCTCCAGCTTCTACAGCCCAGGGTGGCTCACCAAAGCTCCAGTGTCACCGGGAGAGCAGAACTGCAGCCCCGGGAAAGCTCTCCCGCTGGCAGAGAAGAGGAGCGAAGCAGGCCTGTCTGCAAGGCCCTGTGCGGTCTCTCCTTTCCTAAGCAGTGCTGGGCGGCACAGAGGGCTTGGGGCCATCCTGGCTCGCAGGTGCCCCTTCTCACTGGAGCTGCTTCGTGCCGGAGGGGGGCTTCCCTCAGGGGTCCTGCACTGGCTGGCCTCCCCTTGGTTCTGCAAGGTGATGGGCAGGGGAGCCCTTCTTCGGGCAGGTCACCGGCCAACCCCCACTTACACCAGGCATGATGTCTATGGCATGGAATACTCTCTTTGGCCAGTTTGGATCAACTGTTCTGGATATACCCCTCCCAGGTTTTTGCACCTGCACACTAGAAAAACCTGGGAAGCTGCAAAATGTCCTTGATGGTTTAGCAGACACCAACAACAGCAGTGTACTCTCACCGTTCTTCACACACTAATTGCAAAGCACAGTAGCTGCTGGAGGCAAAACTAGCTCCGTCCCAGCCAAAACCAGGACAGGCTGGCCTGCACGGTGCTAAAGGGTTGCCAAAACGGTGGAGTAAAGAAACTCCCGTGGCCTGAGAAGACGGTGCTTCCACCTGATGATAGAGCATCCTAGATACTGCGGGGACGCTTGGGAGGGCGGGCAGGTGAGGCTGGCACGCAGGGACCGGGCTTGCGGCAGGCAGGGTGGCGGCGCCCAGTGCCTGGCAGATGAGCCTGGGCCTGGCCTCGAGGGGCTGCGGGGACCGGCACGCGGGGCAAGACCCTCTCCCTGCAACCCCACAAACACGCCCGAGCACATGGAGCCGGAGATAAGAAGGGCTTTAGTCGGGGTGGGGGGGCTGTCAAAAGGGCAGCAGCCCCTCACTGCTCGCAGACAGGATCTCTCCCGGAGTATATTCCAGGCGGGCGTAGGTCTCCTGAGACAGCCGCCGCAGCAGCAGCTGGGAGAGGGGCTCAGGGTCATACTAGGAGATGCAGAACTGGCCCTGCGGACCCCTGCAGTGCAGCCGTGCCCGATAAAAGCATGGAGCACATCCTCCGGGAAGACATGTGAAGACCTATTGAAGACAGGGAGGTGATTACAGGCAGCCAACATGGCTTCATCAAGGGCAAATGGACCTGCTGGAGGGGGTCCAGAGGAGGGCCCCCTCCAGCAAAAACAATCCGAGGGCTGGAGCCCCTCTGCTATGAAGACAGGCTGAGAGAGTGGGGGTTGTTCAGGCTGGAGAAGAGAAGGCTCTGGGCAGACCTTCTGTGGCCTTTCAATCTATCAAGGGGGCTTAAAAGAAAGATGGAGGGAGACTTTTTAACCAAGGCCTGTAGTGACAGGACAAGAGGCAACGGTTTCACACTGAACGAGGGCTTGGACATGAGGAAGAAATGTTTTACGATAAGGGTGGTGAGACACCGGAAGAGGTTGCCCAGACAAATTGTGGATGCCCCATCATTGGAAGTGTTCAAGGTCAGCTTGGGTGGGGCTCTGAGCAAGCTGGTCTAGTGAAAGAGGTCCCTGCCCATGGCAGGGGGGTTGGACTAGACGATCTTTAAGGGTCCCCTTCCAACCCAACCTATTCTATGATTCTATGACCTGGAGCAGCCCCCACCCAGCTGCTCCCCAGGGGCAGCCCATCCCCAGGGAGGGGAGCCCATCACCAGGGAGGTGACGGCCGTGTCACAGTGGGTAGCCGTGGCCGTGGCCGTGTCACCGTGATGTCACTGTAGGCCTGTGACACGGGCGCCCTGGCGGGTATAAAGGGGGCTGCTCCCAGAGGCGGGGGAGCATCCGGAGGAGAACCTCGGTGCTGCTGGGCAGGAGTTTGGAGAGTACTCGCCAACGACCTGTCCTGTGTCCGCCGTGCAGTGGAAGGAGCCCGACGGAGGAGAGGAGGGTGAGGACAGAGTATCCCCATGGTCCCCACAACCCGTGGCTGGGTGAGGGAGCAGCCGGGGCTCTGTGGTGTGATTGCGAGTGGTGGGGGGAAGGCAGTAGCCTGGGCTGAGACAGGGCCAGGTAGGGAGGACGTGTGTACTACTAGGCCTAGTGCCCCCCACCCACCACCTCCTGCCACGCGCTCAGCACCCAGCTAGCACGGGCCGAGCTGGGCATGCAACTTGTATGCGTGTGCGCACAGGACCGGTGGCTGGAGGGGTGCAGGCACGTGAGTGCAGGCGCCTGACGGTGCCCCTCTCTTGGGGGAGGCTGCCGTGCCAGCCCTGGGCATCCCTGACTGTGCCTCTGCATGGCTGTGTCCCCGGCGTGAGAGAGCGCGGGGGCGCCTGCGCTTGGGAACTGACCCCGCACGTGTCCGTGCCTGACAGCGCCCGCGGCCGTGCCCCTCACACCCTGCTGGCTCCCGACGCGCAGGTGCAGCCATGCAGGCAGAAGCAGTGAAGCAAGAGCTCTGCATGCTCCGGGAGCGCCTGACCCAATGTTCATTCGAGTCACAAAGGAACAAGGAGCTGCTGCGGCGCGTGGTAGGTGTGCAGTGGTCCCCTGGTAAACGGGGGGGCTGGGGCTGCAAGCCCTGAGCCCCTGACCCCTCCTTTCTCCACGCAGGGGAAGAAGCAGCAGGAGCTGCGGGAAAGCATGCAGGAGCTGAGCATGGAGGTCAGGGTCCCCTCCTCTGCCCATGGCCCCCCAGCTGCGGCGGCTGGGGCTGTGTCAGGGGCTCAATGCCGCTGTCCGGCTCCTCTTCCCAGAACGGTGTGGTGGCGCGGGGTTTTGAAAGCAACCGCCAGGAGCTGCAGCAGCTGCAGGGGCTGGTGGCCAAGGCGAAGGCGAGTTCACAGAATCACAGACTGGTTGAGGTTGGAAGGGACCTCTGGAGACCTTCCTGTCTTGTGCAATGCCCCTGCTCAAGCAGGGTCACCTGGAGCCAGTTGCTCAGGACCATGCCCAGATGTGGACCGTGTCCAGAGTTGGGCCTGGGGGTCCCTCTGTCTGCCCCCAGTGCGTGCAGGGCTGGGGAGGAGAGGGGACGCGAGGGCAAAGGCAGTGCCCGAGGGGAGCCGGGAGGGGATGATGCCGAGGGGAGTGCACTCGTGGGAGTGTCCCGGTGCCCTCATGCCTGCTCCTCTTCCCCTCCTCTCCCGCAGGAGCACGTTCAGGTGGCAGGGAAGGAGGCAGACACAAGCCTGGAGGAGGCGTGGAAGGTACAGGGGAGAAGGAGGCCCCACCTGACGAGGGTTGGGGAGGGGGGTGCCGGTGCTGGATGCGTGCACCCCAGCAGCCACGGGCAGAGGCATGGCTGGGGAGGACTTTTACTTTGGGAGAGAGCGTCCGCGACGGAGGCATTGGGCCCCTGCCCCTCCCGGAGACGCTCCTCTTCCCTCTTCTCTCCCAGGCACACCTCTCTCAGGGAAAGGCAGAGGGAGGCACAGCAGTGCCGGTCCCTGCTGCCCCCCACCCCCTGCCAAGTCCGGGCCACCCAGCTAGCGCTGGCCGAGCCGGGCACAGGGCGAGGGGGCGTGCAGGACGGCCAGCCGGGTGCGGGTGTGCAGATGGCTGATGGGCGCCGGGACATGGGAAGCTGGGCCAGCGCCGTGTGCCAGGGGGTGTATGCCTGTGACAGGGAATCTGATGGTTGCCCATTCCTGCAGGCAGCAGAGGCTCCAGGGAGTCATCGAGGAGCCAGCAGAGATTCTGTGCAGAGGTCTGCACAAATAGCAAGCTGCAAGGCGCTGCTGCAGCGTATGGTAGGTGTGGAGTGGCTCGCGGCTCGCAGGGGCTGGGGCTGCAGACCCTGAGCCCCTGCTCTCCTTTCCACATACAGGAGGAGAACGATCAGGATCTCCATGACTCCATGCAGAAGCTCCACAGGGAGGTTGGTGTCCTCTCCTCTGCCCATGTCCCAGAGCTGCGTCGCCTGGGGCTGAGAGGTTTGAAGGGACCTCTGGAGGTCACCTGGTCTTGTCCAACCCCCCTGCTCAAGGAGGCTCACCTAGTGCCGGTTGCCCAGCGGCCATGGGCAGAAGCGCGACTGGGGAGGACGTTTTCCCCAAGATATGGGGGGGGGGCATCGCTTCCTAGGCTATGCCAGGCCTTGTGAATCGCCCACTCTCCCAGTGCCCTGGGACGGTGGGGTAGCGAGTGGGCGTGGCCCTGGGGCTGGAGAGGGGTGAGGGTGCCCAGGTCCCAGCCCAGCCACCCGCATGATGCACCCCTTGTTTTGCAGAAGGAAAAGCAAAATGCCCAGTTGGTGGCCTGTCTGTGGGAGGATATCCAGAACAATGAGGTAGTGCCTAGAGGGCTGGGGGAAAATGGGTGGGTGCCCATGGGCCCCGGGCTGGGGGGGTTGGAGGAGGACCGCAGTGGGCTCAGGGACTCACACCCTTCCTTCTCCCAGCTGCTGCGTCAGGAAATAAAGACTCGTGAAGAGGAGCTAGAGGAGATAGAGGCCTGGTGAGCTGGGCCCCTCGTCCCACACGGGTGTCCAGGGGGGGGGTCTCTGCAGCAGCCGGGGTGATGGGGCTGCCAATGCTGGTGCCAGGCAATGGGGTGGGGGAATGTGCAGCCCGCAGGGTGACAGGGGAGCCCATTCCCTGCCTGGGGGAGCATATCCTTGGAAGGGGACCCCCTGCGTGGCCATGGAGGTCTGTAACTTGTCCAACCGAGCCCTGTTGCCTGCAGGCAGCTGCAGAGGAAGAAGGAGGCAGAGACGCCGGGGACTGTGCTGCCGGAGGTGGTGGAAGCTCAGCTGGTAAGGGGGAGAGCCTGTGCCAGCCCCTGCCCCGGCCAGCGTGGGGGGTCTCCCTGGGGAGAGGGCTCCATGGAGGTCACAGCCACGCATGGGCTGTAAACCTGCGCGAGGCGGAGGCCAGGGGCACCATGCAACTCCCGCTTGTCCCGACTGTGCGGCAGTGCTTGACAAGTGTCCTTGCTCTGTGTTGACCTGCAGGAGAGGGACCTGCTGGCGAGGAGACGCGGCTTCCTTTATTGGCTGCAGTGAGTGTCCCCACTGGGTCCCCTGTGCCCTGGGGCCTGCTCCAGCTGGCGGGGCTCACAAGTCCAGGCTGCTGGGGAGCTGCTGGCTGTGTGCTTTCAGCTGGGAAGTGCTCAGCGTTGGTTTTCCCTGGGCCGGGCTGTTTTCCTGGGCTTGTGGAGTCTCGTGTCCCACCTTGCCCGAGGGAGCATCGAAAAAGGGCTGGGGAGGAGGCCGTGGGGCTCCCAGAACGGCCCCCTCCATCCCATAGGCAAGACGGGGTTGGGATGCACCCACCCTGCCCTGTCTGCCATCCCTCTTCTGCCCCGCAGGACCCTCTGCCTGCTCTTGGTCGGCCTGCAGCTGGCCGTCGGCTTCGCTCTGGCTGCTGCGGTGCTCTACGCCTCCTGCTACGACCCCGAGCTCTTCTACCGCCTGCTGTTGCGTGTGCTGCGTGAGGAGACCTACACCCACCTGGCATACGCCCTGGGAAAGCTCCTCCCCGTGGTCAGTGAGGGGCTGCTGCCCTTTTGACCGCCCCCCCAATAAAGCCTTTTCTATCTCCACCTCCATGTGCTCGGGCGTGTTTGTGGGGTTGCAGGGAGAGGGTCTTGCCCCGCGTGCCGGTCCCCAAACACACTTTGAGCCAGGTCCTTTACTGGGATTCATCCCGGTATGGGGTCAGACACAGAAAGCCCCCGGGTTGGAATGGGCAATGACGAGGACCCTTCCAGCCTCCCGTGCTGCGCAGGAGGGGCAGAGCCAGGGTGTATATAAGCAGGGGCTCGTACCTCGGCCGGCGGGGGGGAAGGGATTTGCAGGGGGCTGTGGGGCCTGGGGTGGGGCAGGGATGCCTGGGGGAGGGTTTTGTGGTGCGTTCATTTCTGCAGTCCTGTGATGTTGTGCTTCTATGTCAGGAAAGCTCTCCAGCCACGGGTGTGTGTTGCTGGGACACGGCACCCTTGGGGGGATGTGGCACTGCAGGGGCGCCTGTGGGGTGAGGAGCCATTTCCTTCCAGGGTGCAAGGCCCGCTGTGCTGGTCACCTGCGGGATGGGGGCACTGGCACACTTGCTCACCCCCACCTCTGATCTCCCCAAACACCCCACTTACTGCCCCTGTGTCCCCGACACCTCCAAATGCCCTGGGCCCTTACAGGTACCCTGATTCCCACAATCGCCCCAAATACCACGGGTACTCCTAAGGCCTCCCAGAGTCATGTGCTCCCCCCCCACCCCCGACAGTCCCCAGTACCTCCATGTCCCCAAACACCCCACTAACTGCTTCCCTCCCTGATCACCCCAGACACCCCATATGCCCCTGTTCCCTGCTACCCTAACACCCTCCATCCATCTACCATCCCCAACTCCCCATATGCCCCGTTTACTACCTTACACATCCCAGACCCGCCCAGGATACCCTTGATCCCCTCTGCTACCCCCTCAGTGCCCCCAGTCCCTTCAGTTAACCCCAGAAACCTCAGCCCCGAAGACACCTCTGTTTCCCCCCAGACAGCCCCGATACCCTCAGTTACCCTTCCAGGCATCCCAGATCTCCCATTCACATGTCTTTAATCTACTCAAATGCCCCCTAAATACCACTGATCCCCTCAGTTTCCCCCAGAAGACCCTGATCCCCTCACTTCCCCACTTCAGACACCTCCAGTCCTTTGAGTTCCTCTCAGACTCCCTCCATCTCCTCAGTTTCCCCCTGCGCACCCTTCATTGCCTTCACTTCTCCCCAGACAACCCCATCATCTCAGTTCTCGCCAGACACTCTCGACCCCCTCAGTTCCCCCACCCAGACCGTCCTGATCCCATCAGTTCCCCCCAGACTCCTTTCAGGTACCCCAGGTACCTGCTCCCCCCAACGTCCTGCTCCCTCCAGAGCCCCCCTGGCCCGGTCTCCGGCCAGGACCCACACTCAATATGTTGGGCCAGTCGGCATACTTGGGGTCAGATGTGGCTGGGGGATGTTTAGGCGAGGCGGGGGTGGGTGACGGGAGGGAGTTCTTCCCCCTGCCACAGTCTGGGCAGAGGGCGATGGCAGGGAGCTATTTCCCCCCAAAAAGGGGGAGGCTGACGGGGGGAGTTGTTTCCTCCCCAAGAGGGAGTGGTGACACAGAACAACCACCTAGAAAGGGAACTGGGGACAATTCACAGGGGAAATGAAATCCAGTCAGCGGCACTGAGCACAGGTAACCCTTCCATGAAGAGTTTGCCCACTTCCTTTCTTTCTCTGGTTTGCCCTTTCCAGTGGTTCCTGCTGGAGATTTTTATGGTTTCCAGCCCGCTATTGGTGCTGTAGAAGAGGTTTGTTCTCATGGGAGCGTGCAATGCCAGAAAGACTCTGTGCGCTCAAATGCTGCAGATGGGAGCATGGGGAAAGGCAGGCAGGAGGGGCGAAGCCGGTGTGACTGCCGCCATTTCGGGGGCAGGGGGCACTCCCGACGGGGCGGAGCCGCCTGTGAGGAGCCATGATGTGTCTGACGAGCAGTCACGTAGCACCGGGACCTCACCCACCCCGCCCCCCCGCCCCTTCCCCTTGCAAGAGGAACTGCTTGCTGATTGGTAGAGCAGAAGGGCAGAGCCCCCTGATTGGTTGCTGCGCTGTCTATCAGGTTGGTTGAGTAGGTGTGGGTCGGTGGTGCTTGCCGCAGGTGCTGGGTGGAGAGTGTGTCCAGACGTGGACTGAGTCCAGAGTTGGGCCTGCGGGTCCCTCTGCTGCCCCTGGTGCCTGCAGGGCTGGGTAAGAGAGGGGACATGAGGGCAAAGGAAGCACCGGAGGGGATAATGGGGAGGGGAGTGCACTTGTGGGAGTGTCCCGGTGCCCTGATGGCTGCTCATCGTCCCCTCCTGTCCCACAGGAGCACTTGCAGGTGACCAACAGGGAGGCAGTGGTGTTACTGGGGGGGAGACAGGCTCACCTGACCTTTTCCCTGGGCGATAGGTCTGTGGTGGAGGGATTGGGCCTCTGGAGCTTGCACAAGCAGTCATAGAATCATAGAATCATAGAATAGTTTGGGTTGGAAGGGACCTTTAAAGGCCATCTAGTCCACCCCCCCTGCCATAAGCAGGGACAACCTCACTAGATCAGGTTGCTCAGAGCCCCGTCCAGCCTGACCTTGAATGTTTCCAGGGATGGGGCTTCTACCACCTCTCTGGGCAACCTGTTCCAGTGCTTCACAACCCTCATTGTGAAAAACTTCTTTCTGATTTCCAACCTATATCTCCCCTCCTTTAGTTTAAAACCATTCCCCCTTGTCCTATCACAACAGGCCCTGCTAAAAAGGTTCTCCCCCTTTTTCCTATAGGCCCCCTTCAAGTACTGAAAGGCTGCAATAAGGTCTCCCCGGAGCCTTCTCTTCTCCAGGCTGAACAGGCCCAACTCCCTCAGCCTGTCTTCGTAGGAGAGGTGCTCCATTCCTCTGATCATCCTTGTGGCCCTCCTCTGGACCCGCTCCAGCAGGTCCACGTCCTTCTTATGTTGAGGGGCCCAGAGCTGGACGCAGTACTCCAGGTGGGGTCTCACCAGGGCAGAGTAGAGGGGCAGAATCACCTCTCTCGACAGTGGTGGCTGTGCTGAGGTGGGACACTGATCTGAGTCAACAGGTACAGCGATACGGCTTTGGGGAAGGGGGTGGGATGAATGACCCTCACTTGTGTGTCTGGGGACGCTGTGTGTAAGAGGAAGTCAGGCGTGGGCTGGAGGGAGTGTGCCGGGTAGTCTGGTGTTGGGCCCTGGTCCGTGTCATGGGGGTCCTCTTCCACCCCCTGCCCCTCCTGGAGATGTTCCTGTTCCCTCTTCTCTCTCAGGCAGATCTCTTTCAAGGAAAGGCAGAGGGACATGCAGCAGTGCAGGACCAGATCAAGGTCTGTGACCCGCATCCAGAAATTCCTCGAGGAGGGACCAGAGTTGCTGAGCAACGGTGCTAGCCCCAGGACACCCGGGCGCCTGCTGCCTTGAGGGAGGCACAGCAGTGCCGGTCCCTGCTGCCCCCCACCCCCTGCCAAGTCCGGGCCACCCAGCTAGCGCTGGCCGAGCCGGGCACAGGGCGAGGGGGCGTGCAGGACGGCCAGCCGGGTGCGGGTGTGCAGATGGCTGATGGGCGCCGGGACATGGGAAGCTGGGCCAGCGCCGTGTGCCAGGGGGTGTATGCCTGTGACAGGGAATCTGATGGTTGCCCATTCCTGCAGGCAGCAGAGGCTCCAGGGAGTCATCGAGGAGCCAGCAGAGATTCTGTGCAGAGCTCCGCACAAATGGCAAGCAGCAAGGAGCTGCTGCAGCGTATGGTAGGTGTGGAGTGGCTCGCAGTCTACGGGGGCAGGGGCTGCAGACCCTGAGCCCCTGCTCTCCTTTCCACATGCAGGAGGAAAATCAGGAGCTGCATGATGCCACCTTTTCCCAGTGGCAAAGGGCAGAAGCGCGACTGGGGAGGACATTTTCCCAGGATATGGAGGCGTCCATCACTTCCTAGGCTATGCCTGGCCTTGTGAGTCACCCACTATCCCGTTCCCCCGGGTGTCTCCCAACTTGGTGTCATCTGCAAACTTACTGAGGGTGCCCTCAATCCCCTCATCCAGATCGTTGAGAAAGATGTTAAACAGAACTGGCCCCAGTACTGAGCCCTGGGGGACACCACTTGTGACCGGCCGCCAACTGGATTTAAGTCCATTCACCACAACTCTTTGGGCCCGGCCATCCAGCCAGTTTCTTACCCGGCGCAGAGTACGCCCATCCAAGCCATGAGTAGCTAGTTTCTCCAGGAAGATGCTGTGGGAGACTGTGCCAAAGGCTTTAGTAAAGTCCGTGTACACAATGTCCACAGCCTTTCCCTCATCCACTAGGCGGGTCATCATGTCGTAGAAAGAGATCAGGTTAGTCAAGCAGGACCTGCCTTTCATAAACCCATGCTGACTGGGTCTGATTGCCCGGTTGTCCCGTACGTGCTGCGTGATGGCACTCAAGGTGATCTGCTCCATAACCTTCCCAGGCTCCGAGGTCAGACTGACAGGCCTGTAGTTGCCCAGATCCTCCTTCCGGCCCTTCTTGTAGATGGGCGTCACATTTGCCAGCCTCCAGTCAACTGGGACCTCCCCAGTTAGCCAGGACTGCTGGTAAATGATGGAGAGTGGCTTGGTGAGCACTTCTGCCAGCTCTTTCAGCACCCTTGGGTGGATCCCATCCGGCCCCATAGACTTGTGCGTCTCATTTTTCAGTTTCAGTTACCATCTGGGATTAAACCACAACACCATGTCACAGTGGGTAGCCATGGCTGTGTCACCGTGATGTCCCTGTAGGCCCGTGACACGGGCGCCCTGGCGGGTATAAAGGGGGCTGCTCCCAGAGGCGGAGGAGCATCCGGAGGAGAACCTCGGTGCTGCTGGGCAGGAGTTTGGAGAGTACTCGCCAACGACCTGTCCTGTGTCCGCCGTGCAGTGGAAGGACCCTGACAGAGGAGAGGAGGGTAAGGACAGAGTATCCCAATGGTCCCCACAACCCACAGCCGGGCAAGGGAGCAACTCTGTGTGTGGTTGCGAACAGTGGGGGAAGGCAGTAGCCTGGACTGAGGAAGGGCCAAGTGGGGAGGACATATGTACATGTATACATGCCAGCCCTGGGCATCCCTGACTGTGCCTCTGCATGGCTGTGTCCCCGGCGTGAGAGAGTGCGGGGGCGCCTGCGCTTGGGAACCGTCCCTGTGCATGTCCGTGCCTGACAGTGCCTGCGGCCGTGCCCCTCACACCCTGCTGGCTCCCGACGCGCAGGTGCAGCCATGCAGGCAGAAGCAGAGAAGCAAGACCTCCGCATGCTCTGGGAGCGCCTGACCCAATGTTCTGCAGAAGCACAAAGAGAAAAGGAGCTGCTGCAGTGTCTGGTAGGTGTGGAGTGGTCCTGCTGCCCTGGCCTGACCTCCCAATGCCCTGGGAACTGTGGGGATGCACTTTCCTACCATGGCTCCCTGCAATGTGTCCTGCTTGCTTTGCAGAGGGAGCAGTTGTCAAACCCGGTAAAGGCTGCTGAGGAGCAGGTTGAGGTCAAGAAGGTACTGGGGACAGGAGGGACAGGGGCTCAACATGTTTGTGGGGGGAAGCCCCCTTAGAGTGGGCATGGCATGGACTCTTGACCGAGCCCATTGCTTGTGCAGCTGCTCAGGAACAAGCTCCAGGACCTCGTGGAGAGAGCGGAAGGCCTCCGAGAGCCAGCAGCTTTGTGAGTGGGGATGGGGCCCTGATTGAAACCTGGGGCTGGGGGGTGAGGGGTGCTGAGCAGCTTTGGGCAGAGCTGTGCTGCTTGCAGACATCTTTCTGGTTCCTCCAGCCTTCTCTGGAGAGCCCTTTGTCTTCTCCTAAGTCGCTCTAAAGATCTCTGAGCAACTCGGGACTCCTGGAAGCAGCTCTGAACAACTCTGAGCACCTCCCAGGCTCTCCTCCATGCCCTCCCCAGGCCTGGGGCGAGACAGGGGCAGGGGGTGGGTCTGTGCAGTGCTGGGACGCTGGAGGTGCCTGGTGCCAGCCCCAGCAGAGGCTGGGCAGCACCCTGGCTCCCTGTTGGCCACCCGGCGGGTCGCCGTGCCAGCCGAGGTCTCTTCTCACAGCCCAGAACCCCACGGTGTCCATAGCAGGGGAAAGACGGCGCAGGCAGAGGGGACAGGCGAGGCGCTGCTGCAGGAGATGGTGGCTGTGCGGCTGGTAGGACAGACAACCCCGCTGTCAGCCTTGGGGAGGGAAGGGTCTGCGCTGTGCCCAGGGGACAAGGGGGCACTGATCTCAGCGGGGATGAGGGAGGGGGTCTGAGCCCCCAAACCTTGGCCACCTCGCACGCCCCAACACATGTCCCTGCTGTGCCTTGGCCTGTAGGAGAAGCAGCTGACGTCAAGGAGGCCTAAGATCACTTCTTGGCTGAGGTGAGTTGCCCTGGAGGCTTGGGGTGCCGGGGCTCTTCCATAGGCAGTGGGATGCCCGTGCCAGTGGTCCAAGGGCATTAGGCAGCTTTGGACTTCTCTGGGATGAAATGTTTCAGTATTTCTTTTCTTTCTAGCTTGGAGGGCACGGGGGGGGGGTGGGGGGGGGGGCGAGATTTTGGGGCCCACTGGTGAGATGTACAATAGAGCCAAGAGAGATGCCCGGGCCCCTCACCCCAGTCCTGAGCGAGGGGTGTTGTGCCCAGCACGGTGCAAGGTCCCACGGTGGCGTTCAAAGAGGGTGGTTGGAAGGAGCTGAGAGGAATTTGGCCCCTGCTTGGCCTGACCCCTCTCGTGTTTCCCAGGGGGCTGCTTCTGTTCCTCGCCTTCCTGCAGATTGCCCTCCTCATCCTGGTCCTGCTGAAGAGGGACATCCTTCACTGCGTCCTGCCACCCAAGCTGGCAGCCGCCTTTGGGAGCCGCCCAGCAGAGTCTCGATTCTTTTGAAATAAAACTGGAAAGCAAATAAAGAAATCTGTGATTGTAGGACAAGTGCGTCACCTTGTCAATGTTACAGGAGAAAAGCCACCACATAAAGATGGCTTTGAAGACATGGGCAATGGCACTTGACTGACAATGACCTTGCCTGTACAAGAGGGTCTGCTGTTAGACGAAACCAGACCAAACCATCTGAAAGCGGCAAAGTTGCAACAAAATACTGCCAATTCAGCTGATAACCCCCCTGCTCAAGGAGGCTCACCTAGTGCCGGTTGCCCAGCGGCCATGGGCAGAAGCGCGACTGGGGAGGACGTTTTCCCCAAGATATGGGGGGGGGCATCGCTTCCTAGGCTATGCCAGGCCTTGTGAATCGCCCACTCTCCCAGTGCCCTGGGACGGTGGGGTAGCGAGTGGGCGTGGCCCTGGGGCTGGAGAGGGGTGAGGGTGCCCAGGTCCCAGCCCAGCCACCCGCATGATGCACCCCTTGTTTTGCAGAAGGAAAAGCAAAATGCCCAGTTGGTGGCCTGTCTGTGGGAGGATATCCAGAACAATGAGGTAGTGCCTAGAGGGCTGGGGGAAAATGGGTGGGTGCCCATGGGCCCCGGGCTGGGGGGGTTGGAGGAGGACCGCAGTGGGCTCAGGGACTCACACCCTTCCTTCTCCCAGCTGCTGCGTCAGGAAATAAAGACTCGTGAAGAGGAGCTAGAGGAGATAGAGGCCTGGTGAGCTGGGCCCCTCGTCCCACACGGGTGTCCAGGGGGGGGGTCTCTGCAGCAGCCAGAGTGATGGGGCTGCCAATGCTGGTGCCAGGCAATGGGGTGGGGGAATGTGCAGCCCGCAGGGTGACAGGGGAGCCCATTCCCTGCCTGGGGGAGCATATCCTTGGAAGGGGACCCCCTGCGTGGCCATGGAGGTCTGTAACTTGTCCAACCGAGCCCTGTTGCCTGCAGGCAGCTGCAGAGGAAGAAGGAGGCAGAGACGCCGGGGACTGTGCTGCCGGAGGTGGTGGAAGCTCAGCTGGTAAGGGGGAGAGCCTGTGCCAGCCCCTGCCCCGGCCAGCGTGGGGGGTCTCCCTGGGGAGAGGGCTCCATGGAGGTCACAGCCACGCATGGGCTGTAAACCTGCGCGAGGCGGAGGCCAGGGGCACCATGCAACTCCCGCTTGTCCCGACTGTGCGGCAGTGCTTGACAAGTGTCCTTGCTCTGTGTTGACCTGCAGGAGAGGGACCTGCTGGCGAGGAGACGCGGCTTCCTTTATTGGCTGCAGTGAGTGTCCCCACTGGGTCCCCTGTGCCCTGGGGCCTGCTCCAGCTGGCGGGGCTCACAAGTCCAGGCTGCTGGGGAGGTGCTGGCTGTGTGCTTTCAGCTGGGAAGTGCTCAGCGTTGGTTTTCCCTGGGCCGGGCTGTTTTCCTGGGCTTGTGGAGTCTCGTGTCCCACCTTGCCCGAGGGAGCATCGAAAAAGGGCTGGGGAGGAGGCCGTGGGGCTCCCAGAACGGCCCCCTCCATCCCATAGGCAAGACGGGGTTGGGATGCACCCACCCTGCCCTGTCTGCCATCCCTCTTCTGCCCCGCAGGACCCTCTGCCTGCTCTTGGTCGGCCTGCAGCTGGCCGTCGGCTTCGCTCTGGCTGCTGCGGTGCTCTACGCCTCCTGCTACGACCCCGAGCTCTTCTACCGCCTGCTGTTGCGTGTGCTGCGTGAGGAGACCTACACCCACCTGGCATACGCCCTGGGAAAGCTCCTCCCCGTGGTCAGTGAGGGGCTGCTGCCCTTTTGACCGCCCCCCCAGTAAAGCCTTTTCTATCTCCACCTCCATGTGCTCAGGCGTGTTTGTGGGGTTGCAGGGAGAGGGTCTTGCCCCGTGTGCCGGTCCCCGCAGCCCCTCGAGGCCAGGCCCAGGCTCATCTGCCAGGCACTGGGCGCCGCCACCCTGCCTGCCGCAAGCCCGGTCCCTGCGTGCCAGCCTCACCTGCCCGCCCTCCCAAGCGTCCCCGCAGTATCTAGGATGCTCTATCATCAGGTGGAAGCACCGTCTTCTCAGGCCACGGGAGTTTCTTTACTCCACCGTTTTGGCAACCCTTTAGCACCGTGCAGGCCAGCCTGTCCTGGTTTTGGCTGGGACGGAGCTAGTTTTGCCTCCAGCAGCTACTGTGCTTTGCAATTAGTGTGTGAAGAACGGTGAGAGTACACTGCTGTTGTTGGTGTCTGCTAAACGATCAAGGACATTTTGCAGCTTCCAAGATTTTCCTAACGTGCAGGTTGTCGTGGCTTAGCCCCAGCCGGAGGCTGAGCCACGCGGTTGCTCGCTCACCCCCCCTCCCGGTGGGACGGGGAGAGAATCGGGACAAAGAAAGGCAAAACTCATGGGTTAACAACAGCAGCAGTTTAACCGAACAACAAAGGGAAAGAAAACAAAGAAACGAGAAACCCCAACAATAACAACAACAGCGTGTACTTAGCGCTGCTTCCCTTCCCGTACAGGTCGCTCCCCGCCCGCAGCCCCACGCCCAGCCCGCTCCCGATCAGCGATCACCCCCACCTCCGGTCGACCCCCTCTATATAGTGACCGTGACGGTCACATGGTGTAGGATAGACCCCGGCCAGCTTCTGGCGAAAATTAACGCTATCCCAGCCACAACCAGGACACAGGTGCAAAAACTGATCCAAACTGGCCAAAGAGAGTATTCCATACCATAGACGTCATGCCCGGGTTAAGTGGGGGTCGGCCGGTGGGCCACTTCCCTTAAGCGTCCCTTCTGGTTGCCTTTTGTTCCCTGTTTTTTTCCCTTTTTTTGTTCTTTTGGGCCTTTGTTTGTCTGTTCGTTCCCTCCCTCACTCTCTCTGGAACTTGCTGTTCTGGGATAGCTGCGGGGGGGAATATCCCTGCTCCCTGACTGCTGCTCGCACGGGCTGTGTCCGTCGTCAGGTGGTGAGAAATTGTGCATCGGTCATTTTATACATTCTATTATCCTTATATGTATGATTATCATCATCTCTTTTTTTTTTTTTTTTTCTCCTTTGCTGTCCTGGTGAAATGCTTTTATCTCAACCCACGAGTTTTCCTTTCTCCCCGATTCTCCTCCCCACCCCACCAGGGAGCGGGGTGAGGGAGGGAGCGGCTGCGTGGTATTCGGGTAAACCATGACACCTCCCTTGGCTGCTGATCATTTCCACGATGCACGGAGTCACCTCTGTTAGCACCGTTAGCATCTTCCGTTAGACTCAAGACATGCCTACAGTCATGTAGACTGTATGGATCGCCACAAAAATAAATCATTTGCAGGTTCACAATTAACTTCAGGATTGCTTCAAGTTGGTTTCACTGAGCATTATGACATTCTTTTTTCTAAAATTAAAATATTGAATCCTTGTGCTTGTTAGGTCCCGTTGACTGTCCTTCTGGCTTTTCTTTTGTTTCTTGGCAAGCCAATGAAGAGAGGATATTTGCTACCGAATCTGGGGGGAATTTCACATGCTTTCAAGTGAACACTTGGGATTTCTAGGGGTTGGGTTTGCGGTACAGCAATTATCATCTGAGAAAAGCTGGCTGAAACGTGGCCTGAGTTGGAGATGACTGAGAAAGTTCTCGCTGACATTGGCAAGCAGTACCTCTTAGCTGCCTTGCAAGATGGCACTGACTTTGTGGGTTTGGGGAGATTGCTCTTGAGTAGATTCCCCCGACCCCCTCGGTTGCCCTCAGACTCCCCCGACCCCCTCACTTCTCAACCCAGACACCACCGATGACCTCAACTCTCCCACATACACCCTTGATCCCCTCAGTTCCCCCCGCAAACACCCCTGCTGCCCTCAGTTCCCCCGCACACACTCCCATCCCCTCCCTTCTCCCAGACCCCTCCGACCCCCTCAGGCACCCGCTCCCCTCGCTGCCCCTCTAGACACCCTGGCCCTGGCCTGCTCCCCAGCTCAGTCCCGCACTCGCGATGCCGGGCAGGGCAGCGTACCTGGGGTCAGCCCTGGCCGGGGGGACGTTAACAGGGAGGGATGTTTACGGGGGGATGCATGCAGGGGCTTAGCAGCAGCTCAGCCACCAGTGACATCAGCAGTGCCCCCCGGGACCTGTCGTGCTGAGGTCGGGCGCGGTCCAAGGGGGTCTCGATCCCAGGCTGGCCCTGGCCCTGGCCCTGGCCCTGTGTGGGGTTCGGGGCCGTGCGGGGCTGGGAGCTCACAGCTGAGGCTGAGGCTCAGGGCTCTCTGGGGCTGTCATCAGGGTCTCTGCAGCTGCTCGGAGCGTGGGCTCAGTGGTGCTGTTGGGGTCGGTTCAGGCTGAGGGTGCTGGGGCTGGGGTGCTGCTCGCGGTCAGGGATGAGCGAGGGGGCAGTTTTGGGGATGGGTTAAGACGGCTAATAAGGGCTCGCGCCTTTGGGGTCCAGCTTCGCCTCTGAGCCCAAAGAGCCCCCGGGTAGCCTTGATGTTGGCAACTTAGACGTAACTGCTTTTAACCAAGATGAAGAGAAATGAGGAGCGTTTAGGAAAACCTCTACAAGAGCTGACGTAGGTTCAAATGTTCGTAAAAAGGACATGGGTTAAGAAATGGAAGAAGAAAGTGTATTGTAGTCTACTTGTGCCAAGACTAAATGGGAAAGGACTCTCTCTGCTGCCTATATTTAATTTCCTGCTAAGCATAGTGGAGATGATCTTAATAGTCAGAGGGGCAGAACTTCCAGCTCTTCAAGGAGTTAGTCCATAGGAGCCCCCGGGAAACTGGCCTCAGGGACAAGGGAGCAGAAGAGAGCTGGCAGGTCTTTAAGGATGCTTTCCATAGAGCACAAGAGCTCTCGATGCCCAGGTGTAAGAAATCAGGAAAGGAAGGCTAGAGACTGGCCTGGATGAGTCAAGACCTGCTGGTCAAACGAAAGGGCAAGAAGGAAATGCACAGGCAGTGGAAGCAGGAACGGCTATCCTGGGAAGAGTAGAGGGATGCTGCCTGGTTGTGTAGGGATGGGGTCAGGAAGACCAAGGCGAGGCTGGAGCTGAACCTAGAAGCTATGCTGAGGCACATGGAGGACAGGGAGGTGATTCGAGACAGCCAGCATGGCTTCACCAAGGGCAAGCCTTGCCTGACCAACCTAGTGGCCTTCTCTGACAGAGTGACTCCATCAGTGGACAAGGGAAGAGCTATGGATGTCATCTGTCTGGATTTCTGTAAGGCCTTTGACGCGGTCCCCCACAACATCCTTCTCTTTAAATTAGAGAGAGGTGGATCTGATGGGTGGACTGTTGGGTGGATGAGGAATTGGTTGGGTGGTCACATCCAGAGGGTAGTGGTCAAGGGCCCAATGTCCTGTCAATGTGCATGCCAGCCTCACCTGCCCTCCCTCCCCACAGTATCTGTGACTCCGTCAGTCTTTGCCTTGCGCTTCTCGGGGGGCCCTGGCCCCAGGGAAAAGCTGTACCAGAGACGTGCTTCTCACGACAGCTTCTCCCAGACATCTGTCTGGGGCTGGCTGCTGCAGAGCACCGCATCCCCTGGGGGCCACTGGGGGCACGTGGGGGTTCTGTGCCTCTGGGGGCTCCTTCTCTGCTTCATGGCCAAGGATCCTGGAGCACGTGCTCAAAGCACCCTGACCCAGAGTCACCCTAAGCTGTGCTAGACTACCGCTAGAGCCGAGGGAGGTGGGGAAGGGTTCCTTGGTCGAGCCTCGGTGTGCCCTTTTTCTGACGCCCTGCTCGAGGCTGACCTGCTCCCTTTGTCTCGTCTCTTTGAGGGAGTGGATGAGGCAACGGCAGAAACTCTCCTGGGGACATTCACCTCCAGGGAGATCGCTCAGACATTCCATGTGCCGGTACCGCAAGAGCCGTGGGCAGGATGCCCGGGAAGAAGGCAGGGTTGTCTGCAAGTCCTTGGAGGAAAGAGTGCGGAGGATCACCCTGGCAGCCTCCGCTCTCCCACGCTCCTTGCTGCTGCGGGGGAGATGGCAAGAGGAGAGCAAACGGGGCTTTGCTCGGCTGGCGGAGGCACCTGCCCCACCTTTGCAAGGGCTTTCCTTTTCCTTCGGGTAGCGCAGAGAAAGCAGCAGTGGGAAGGGGGCCGGGAAGGGAGACAGTCCCCCTCAGGCGAGACGGCAGGAGGGACGATGGCAGACGTCTTCCCTCTTCGGCGAGACTCTCCCCGCGCCCCGCGGCAGCCCAGCAGCAGAGCACCTCCGGTTTCCACAGCTCCCCTCAGCAAGCCTCTGAGGCCAGGCCTTTGCTTTCTGGGCACAGAGGGCTCCTCCTTGGCCCTGGCAAAGGGAGGTCTGGTTGCTCTCGCCTCCTCCCTCGTCAGGGCTGCCGTTTGGTCCTCAGCAGGGGGAGCGCGGGCAGAAGGGGCTCCGGCGATGTGCTGTGGCTCTTGCCACCTGCGTACTGAGGGCTCCCCTCATTTCTTTACAGAAGGAGCTTCCCAGGACCTTTCGCTACATCAAATTCCAGGTGCAGAGCAACTGGGGAAACCCTGAGTACGCCTGTGTGCACCGAGTACAGGTTCATGGGAAGACGGCGAGCCACAGCGACCACCCGCAGGCCCAAGAGCTCCTTTGGGAAGAGGAATTAAACAACGATGATGAGTGGCCGCTCGCCTTGTGTATGCTCCTTGCAAACATTCTTCCAGGGAGCTTCCAACAGCTTGCGCCGCTAGTGGGGAAGGGACCTTTCTCTCTCAGGAGAGGGATGCTCGTGGTCTGGGCTGCAAGGGACAGGGCAGGGGAATGGGGATTGGAGGAGAAGCCCCCAGTGGTCCAGCTCCAGCTTCTACAGCCCAGGGTGGCTCACCAAAGCTCCAGTGTCACCGGGAGAGCAGAACTGCAGCCCCGGGAAAGCTCTCCCGCTGGCAGAGAAGAGGAGCGAAGCAGGCCTGTCTGCAAGGCCCTGTGCGGTCTCTCCTTTCCTAAGCAGTGCTGGGCGGCACAGAGGGCTTGGGGCCATCCTGGCTCGCAGGTGCCCCTTCTCACTGGAGCTGCTTCGTGCCGGAGGGGGGCTTCCCTCAGGGGTCCTGCACTGGCTGGCCTCCCCTTGGTTCTGCAAGGTGATGGGCAGGGGTGCCCTTCTTCGGGCAGGTCACCGGCCAACCCCCACTTACACCAGGCATGATGTCTATGGCATGGAATACTCTCTTTGGCCAGTTTGGATCAACTGTTCTGGATATACCCCTCCCAGGTTTTTGCACCTGCACACTAGAAAACCTGGGAAACTGCAAAATGTCCTTGATGGTTTAGCAGACACCAACAACAGCAGTGTACTCTCACCGTTCTTCACACACTAATTGCAAAGCACAGTAGCTGCTGGAGGCAAAACTAGCTCCGTCCCAGCCAAAACCAGGACAGGCTGGCCTGCACGGTGCTAAAGGGTTGCCAAAACGGTGGAGTAAAGAAACTCCCGTGGCCTGAGAAGACGGTGCTTCCACCTGACGATAGAGCATCCTAGATACTGCGGGGACGCTTGGGAGGGCGGGCAGGTGAGGCTGGCACGCAGGGACCGGGCTTGCGGCAGGCAGGGTGGCGGCGCCCAGTGCCTGGCAGATGAGCCTGGGCCTGGCCTCGAGGGGCTGCGGGGACCGGCACGCGGGGCAAGACCCTCTCCCTGCAACCCCACAAACACGCCCGAGCACATGGAGCCGGAGATAAGAAGGGCTTTAGTCGGGGTGGGGGGGCTGTCAAAAGGGCAGCAGCCCCTCACTGCTCGCAGACAGGATCTCTCCCGGAGTATATTCCAGGCGGGCGTAGGTCTCCTGAGACAGCCGCCGCAGCAGCAGCTGGGAGAGGGGCTCAGGGTCATACTAGGAGATGCAGAACTGGCCCTGCGGACCCCTGCAGTGCAGCCGTGCCCGATAAAAGCATGGAGCACATCCTCCGGGAAGACATGTGAAGACCTATTGAAGACAGGGAGGTGATTACAGGCAGCCAACATGGCTTCATCAAGGGCAAATGGACCTGCTGGAGGGGGTCCAGAGGAGGGCCACAAAAACAATCCGAGGGCTGGAGCACCTCTGCTATGAAGACAGGCTGAGAGAGTGGGGGTTGTTCAGGCTGGAGAAGAGAAGGCTCTGGGCAGACCTTCTGTGGCCTTTCAATCTATCAAGGGGGCTTAAAAGAAAGATGGAGGGAGACTTTTTAACCAAGGCCTGTAGTGACAGGACAAGAGGCAACGGTTTCACACTGAACGAGGGCTTGGACATGAGGAAGAAATGTTTACAATAAGGGTGGTGAGACACCGGAAGAGGTTGCCCAGACAAATTGTGGATGCCCCATCATTGGAAGTGTTCAAGGTCAGCTTGGGTGGGGCTCTGAGCAAGCTGGTCTAGTGAAAGAGGTCCCTGCCCATGGCAGGGGGGTTGGACTAGACGATCTTTAAGGGTCCCCTTCCAACCCAACCTATTCTATGATTCTATGACCTGGAGCAGCCCCCACCCAGCTGCTCCCCAGGGGCAGCCCATCCCCAGGGAGGGGAGCCCATCACCAGGGAGGTGACGGCCGTGTCACAGTGGGTAGCCGTGGCCGTGGCCGTGTCACCGTGATGTCACTGTAGGCCTGTGACACGGGCGCCCTGGCGGATATAAAGGGGGCTGCTCCCAGAGGCGGGGGAGCATCCGGAGGAGAACCTCGGTGCTGCTGGGCAGGAGTTTGGAGAGTACTCGCCAACGACCTGTCCTGTGTCCGCCGTGCAGTGGAAGGAGCCCGACGGAGGAGAGGAGGGTGAGGACAGAGTATCCCCATGGTCCCCACAACCCGTGGCTGGGTGAGGGAGCAGCCGGGGCTCTGTGGTGTGATTGCGAGTGGTGGGGGGAAGGCAGTAGCCTGGGCTGAGACAGGGCCAGGTAGGGAGGACGTGTGTACTACTAGGCCTAGTGCCCCCCACCCACCACCTCCTGCCACGCGCTCAGCACCCAGCTAGCACGGGCCGAGCTGGGCATGCAACTTGTATGCGTGTGCGCACAGGACCGGTGGCTGGAGGGGTGCAGGCACGTGAGTGCAGGCGCCTGACGGTGCCCCTCTCTTGGGGGAGGCTGCCGTGCCAGCCCTGGGCATCCCTGACTGTGCCTCTGCATGGCTGTGTCCCCGGCGTGAGAGAGCGCGGGGGCGCCTGCGCTTGGGAACTGACCCCGCACGTGTCCGTGCCTGACAGTGCCCGCGGCCGTGCCCCTCACACCCTGCTGGCTCCCGACGCGCAGGTGCAGCCATGCAGGCAGAAGCAGTGAAGCAAGAGCTCTGCATGCTCCGGGAGCGCCTGACCCAATGTTCATTCGAGTCACAAAGGAACAAGGAGCTGCTGCGGCGCGTGGTAGGTGTGCAGTGGTCCCCTGGTAAACGGGGGGGCTGGGGCTGCAAGACCTGAGCCCCTGACCCCTCCTTTCTCCACGCAGGGGAAGAAGCAGCAGGAGCTGCGGGAAAGCATGCAGGAGCTGAGCATGGAGGTCAGGGTCCCCTCCTCTGCCCATGGCCCCCCAGCTGCGGCGGCTGGGGCTGTGTCAGGGGCTCAATGCCGCTGTCCGGCTCCTCTTCCCAGAACGGTGTGGTGGCGCGGGGTTTTGAAAGCAACCGCCAGGAGCTGCAGCAGCTGCAGGGGCTGGTGGCCAAGGCGAAGGCGAGTTCACAGAATCACAGACTGGTTGAGGTTGGAAGGGACCTCTGGAGACCTTCCTGTCTTGTGCAATGCCCCTGCTCAAGCAGGGTCACCTGGAGCCAGTTGCTCAGGACCATGCCCAGATGTGGACCGTGTCCAGAGTTGGGCCTGGGGGTCCCTCTGTCTGCCCCCAGTGCGTGCAGGGCTGGGGAGGAGAGGGGACGCGAGGGCAAAGGCAGTGCCCGAGGGGAGCCGGGAGGGGATGATGCCGAGGGGAGTGCACTCGTGGGAGTGTCCCGGTGCCCTCATGCCTGCTCCTCTTCCCCTCCTCTCCCGCAGGAGCACGTTCAGGTGGCAGGGAAGGAGGCAGACACAAGCCTGGAGGAGGCGTGGAAGGTACAGGGGAGAAGGAGGCCCCACCTGACGAGGGTTGGGGAGGGGGGTGCCGGTGCTGGATGCGTGCACCCCAGCAGCCACGGGCAGAGGCATGGCTGGGGAGGACTTTTACTTTGGGAGAGAGCGTCCGCGACGGAGGCATTGGGCCCCTGCCCCTCCCGGAGACGCTCCTCTTCCCTCTTCTCTCCCAGGCACACCTCTCTCAGGGAAAGGCAGAGGGAGGCACAGCAGTGCCGGTCCCTGCTGCCCCCCACCCCCTGCCAAGTCCGGGCCACCCAGCTAGCGCTGGCCGAGCCGGGCACAGGGCGAGGGGGCGTGCAGGACGGCCAGCCGGGTGCGGGTGTGCAGATGGCTGATGGGCGCCGGGACATGGGAAGCTGGGCCAGCGCCGTGTGCCAGGGGGTGTATGCCTGTGACAGGGAATCTGATGGTTGCCCATTCCTGCAGGCAGCAGCGGCTCCAGGGAGTCATCGAGGAGCCAGCAGAGATTCTGTGCAGAGGTCTGCACAAATAGCAAGCTGCAAGGCGCTACTGCAGCGTATGGTAGGTGTGGAGTGGCTCGCGGCTCGCAGGGGCTGGGGCTGCAGACCCTGAGCCCCTGCTCTCCTTTCCACATACAGGAGGAGAACGATCAGGATCTCCATGACTCCATGCAGAAGCTCCACAGGGAGGTTGGTGTCCTCTCCTCTGCCCATGTCCCAGAGCTGCGACGCCTGGGGCTGAGAGGTTTGAAGGGACCTCTGGAGGTCACCTGGTCTTGTCCAACCCCCCTGCTCAAGGAGGCTCACCTAGTGCCGGTTGCCCAGCGGCCATGGGCAGAAGCGCGACTGGGGAGGACGTTTTCCCCAAGATATGGGGGGGGGCATCGCTTCCTAGGCTATGCCAGGCCTTGTGAATCGCCCACTCTCCCAGTGCCCTGGGACGGTGGGGTAGCGAGTGGGCGTGGCCCTGGGGCTGGAGAGGGGTGAGGGTGCCCAGGTCCCAGCCCAGCCACCCGCATGATGCACCCCTTGTTTTGCAGAAGGAAAAGCAAAATGCCCAGTTGGTGGCCTGTCTGTGGGAGGATATCCAGAACAATGAGGTAGTGCCTAGAGGGCTGGGGGAAAATGGGTGGGTGCCCACGGGCCCCGGGCTGGGGGCGTTGGAGGAGGACCGCAGTGGGCTCAGGGACTCACACCCTTCCTTCTCCCAGCTGCTGCGTCAGGAAATAAAGACTCGTGAAGAGGAGCTAGAGGAGATAGAGGCCTGGTGAGCTGGGCCCCTCGTCCCACACGGGTGTCCAGGGGGGGGTCTCTGCAGCAGCCAGAGTGATGGGGCTGCCAATGCTGGTGCCAGGCAATGGGGTGGGGGAATGTGCGGCCCGCAGGGTGACAGGGGAGCCCATTCCCTGCCTGGGGGAGCATATCCTTGGAAGGGGACCCCCTGCGTGGCCATGGAGGTCTGTAACTTGTCCAACCGAGCCCTGTTGCCTGCAGGCAGCTGCAGAGGAAGAAGGAGGCAGAGACGCCGGAGACTGTGCTGCCGGAGGTGGTGGAAGCTCAGCTGGTAAGGGGGAGAGCCTGTGCCAGCCCCTGCCCCGGCCAGCGTGGGGGGTCTCCCTGGGGAGAGGGCTCCATGGAGGTCACAGCCACGCATGGGCTGTAAACCTGCGCGAGGCGGAGGCCAGGGGCACCATGCAACTCCCGCTTGTCCCGACTGTGCGGCAGTGCTTGACAAGTGTCCTTGCTCTGTGTTGACCTGCAGGAGAGGGACCTGCTGGCGAGGAGACGCGGCTTCCTTTATTGGCTGCAGTGAGTGTCCCCACTGGGTCCCCTGTGCCCTGGGGCCTGCTCCAGCCGGCGGGGCTCACAAGTCCAGGCTGCTGGGGAGCTGCTGGCTGTGTGCTTTGCAGCTGGGAAGTGCTCAGCGTTGGTTTTCCCTGGGCCGGGCTGTTTTCCTGGGCTTGTGGAGTCTCGTGTCCCACCTTGCCCGAGGGAGCATCGAAAAAGGGCTGGGGAGGAGGCCGTGGGGCTCCCAGAACGGCCCCCTCCATCCCATAGGCAAGACGGGGTTGGGATGCACCCACCCTGCCCTGTCTGCCATCCCTCTTCTGCCCCGCAGGACACTCTGCCTGCTCTTGGTCGGCCTGCAGCTGGCCATCGGCTTCGCTCTGGCTGCTGCGGTGCTCTACGCCTCCTGCTACGACCCCGAGCTCTTCTACCGCCTGCTGTTGCGTGTGCTGCGTGAGGAGACCTACACCCACCTGGCATACGCCCTGGGAAAGATCCTCCCCGTGGTCAGTGAGGGGCTGCTGCCCTTTTGACCGCCCCCCCAATAAAGCCTTTTCTATCTCCACCTCCATGTGCTCGGGCGTGTTTGTGGGGTTGCAGGGAGAGGGTCTTGCCCCGCGTGCCGGTCCCCGCAGCCCCCCGAGGCCAGGCCCAGGCTCATCTGCCAGGCACTGGGCGCCGCCACCCTGCCTGCCGCAAGCCCGGTCCCTGCGTGCCAGCCTCACCTGCCCGCCCTCCCAACCGTCCCTGCAGTATCTAGGATGCTCTATTGAGATAATTAAGACAATGTTTGTAAACCATATATTCTGTTTGACGTGTTTAATGAGACCATACATTCCAGGGGGGATTAAGCTAGGCGATAAATCAGAGAACATGATACCAATGGAAAGGACCATCAGATAAAGAACGGATACCGAGGAACGGACGCTGAGAAAGCGGATAACAGGAGAATGACAAACAAAAGGTGATCCAAAGGACCATCTTCACTGAAGTTTAGTAGGTGAAAGGGGAGAGGAAGACTACCGGCCTTCATCGGAACGACCCTCGGATAAGTCCAGACGACCACCCTCACGGACTACTGCGCAGGCGCAAGGAGAAAGGCGGAACTCAGGAAGGAGGCGTATCCCGGAATTACATATGCATGAGCCATAGTAGAATATTAATGTAGTAAATGTATAAAAGAGTGCTTTTTGTATTCACTGGTGTGCACGTTAGGCGGAGATATCCCCCGTGCACCCGGCGCCGCTGAATAAAGAATTTCTTACTCAAACCTAAATTTCAACATTTTACAAATCAATCTGGCACCCCAGGTGGGACTCCTTCTCTGTCGGACTGCGAGATCCGTTGAGAACAGGACTCCCTAGGGTACCCCCGGGATTTCTCGGAGGGACTCCTCGACTCATCGGATCATCGCGGAGGCAGACAAGGACCCATTACAGTGAGTAAGTATATTCTTTATTCTTGGGTTTTGTATAGAGAAAACCGGTTATTTGTTTTGGGGTACTAAAAGTACCATTTGGGTTATCTGTTTTGGGGTACTAAAGTACCATTTGGGTTATCTGGACATAGAGCTCAGTGTCGGATAACATTTGGTAATGGGGGGGCAACAATCGGTTGAGATTCCTAGAAGAAGTCCTCTAGGATGTATAATAATGCATTGGAAGGATATAGTGGGTTCATCAAAAGGGACTGAAAGTAAGAAAGTGTTGATAAAATATTGTAACCAATGGTGGCCTTTGTATAAGTTGTAAGGTGGGGAGAAGTGGCCAATGAATGGTACATTGAACTATAATACTTTGTTACAACTTATGTTATTTTTGAGACGGGAAGGAAAATGGGATGAAGTGGGTTTATACAGATATGTTCTTTACTCTGCGAGACCATCTTGAGTGGCAAAAGGAATGTCGAATTAATTTAGCACCCCAGGATCCTATGATCCTGGCGATAGAAAAAAGGAAAAAAAAAAAACAAAAACAAAAAACAAAGCAGAAAGGGAAATTAAAAAGGTGCTGCTGGGCTTGTAGCATTGGACAAAGACGGCCAGAGAGAAAAAAATAATGGGAAAGACAATTGCCAGTGCTACAGTGGCCGCTTTGCGCACCACAGGGGGTCAAGTACCCTCTCGGAGTTCATTAGGAAATAACTTTAAGGGAGGGAGAGGAGCCGTGAGAAGCGGTGTAAGTACCCCGCATAAAGGTAATCACCCCCCCCCGAAAGATCAGTGTGCTTATTGTAAGAGGATGGGGCATTGGAAAAGGATTGCCCGAAATTGAGCACACTGGTGACGGTTGCTAACATGGAAGATGATTGACGGGGACCAGGGGAATCTTCCCTCGCAGAACCCTTGGTTAAAGTTCAGCTAAGGAAAGAAGAAAAACCTGTAGAATTTCTAGTAGATACAGGTGCCACATTTTCAGTATTAAACCAGACTTTATTACCCGTAAGTAGACAAAATGTTAATGTTCTAGGAGCAACCAGACAGGTCGAGAAAGCTTTCTTTTTGAAACCTTTAAAATTCAAAATTGGGAAGAATGTAGGGATTCATAAATTTCTCTACCTGCCTGAAGCTCCTAGACCACTTCTGGGAAGGGATTTATTAGAACAATTGAATGCTGAGATAAAATTTAAAAATGGAGAACTTGAATTTAAAATACCAGAAGAGAACCATATTGAAATTTTAAGTCTGGTTCTCTCTGAACCCCAAGTTAGGGCAGAAGAAATCATACAAGAAATAAAGGACTAGGTATACCCAGGGGTATGGGCCTCAGGAATACCTGGAAAAGCTAAAAATGCAGAATTGGTAGTTGTTAAACTCAAAGAGGGAGCACGACCTGTTAGGGTAAAGCAATATCCCTTGAGATTGGAAGACAGGCAAGGAATGAAAAGCATTATAGAAGAATTTATAAAATTCGGGCTATTAATTGAATGTTCTTCAGAATATAACATTCCTATTCTGCCTGTCAAAAAGCCTGATGGCAAAACTTATCGATTAGTGCGGGATACGCGGGCGATAAATCAGATAGTTGAAGATTTGTACCCGGTAGTGGCAAACCCATATACTTTGTTGACCAATCTAAAGGAAACCTATGAATGGTTTACTGTATTAGATCTGAAGGATACATTCTTTTGCCTCACCTTAGCTCCTGAAAGCTGTAATTTATTTGCCTTTGAATGGGGAAATCCTGATACAGGATGGAAAACCCAACTAACCTGTACAGTGTTACCTCAAGGATTTAAGAATAGCCCCACCATTTTTGGAAATCAATTAGCCAAAGAATTAGAGACCTGGGAAAGGCCTTCAGGAAATGGAGTTCTTTTGCAATATGTGGGTGATATTTTGGTAGCCACAGAAAAGAAAGAAGAATGTAAAGAATGGACTGTGAGTTTGTTAAATTTTCTCGGACTAAGTGGTTATCGAGTCTCCTTACAGAAAGCCCAGATCTTGAAGAAAGAAGTATTATACCTGGGATTTGTGATTTCTAAGGGACAGAGACAGCTCGGGAGTGACCGAAAAGAAGCCATTTGCAGGACCCCAGAACCGAATACGGTAAAAGAGCTTCGAACCTTTTTGGGAATGACAGGTTGGTGATTTAAACCTCTATATGAACTGTTGAAAAATGGTCAGACCCAAGTGACATTGGCTCTCACCATCACGGTTCCTGAAATATCAAGCAGTCCTGATGGAACAGGATGATATAAAAATTGTCACATCTACTGTTACCAACCCTGCTTTCTTTTTAAGTGATAAACAGGAAATGGGTACCGTTGTGCATGATTGTATAGAGACCATTGAGACTGTGTATGCGAGTAGGCCTGACCTAAAGGAAGAGCTGCTGGAAGAAGCTGATCATACTTGGTATACTGATGGGAGCAGTTTCGAAAAGAAAAAAGAAAAAGAAAAAAAAAAAGGAGTTTGAATGACTGGATATGCTGTGACCACTATAGACCAAGTGGTGGAAGCAAAGTCACTCCCTAAGGGCACCTCTGCACAACGAGCTGAAATAATTGCTCTAGTGAGAGTGTTGGAACTTGCTAAGGGACTATGAGTGAATATCTGGACAGATTCGAAATACGCCTTTTGTGTAGTCCATGCCCATGGAGCAATTCGGAAAGAACAAGGACTCTTGACGGCTCAAGGGAAAGATATAAAGCATGCTGATATAATTTTGCGACTTTTAGATGCTGTGCAACTTCCATCAGCAGTGGCAATTATGCATTGTAGAGGACGTCAGAAAGGTAACACTGACAGGGAAGTGGGAAATAAATTGGCCGATCACGAGGCAAGATGAGCTGCGGAACAAGGTGAGGTATTAAGTTTAATTCCTGAAAAATCTTTGCCGCTACCTGAGATGATCAAATATGATGAAAAGGATCAGAAGCTAATTACTGATTTAGAGGCTGAAATTGGCCCATCAGGATGGGCAACGTTGAAAGATAACAGGATAATAGTTCCCTTTAGAATATTATGAAAACTGATAAAAACAGAGCATGACAAAACTCATTCGGGAACTGAAGCTTTGTATAGTTCCCTTACCAAGCAAATAGTAGCTAGAAATTTCTTTCAAACTGTGAAAACTATAGTTGGTAGATGTGAAATATGTTTAAAGAATAATCCAAAGGTAGAAAATCATGTAAAATTTGGAAGCATTGATAAAGGGAATGTTCCAGGTCAAAATTGGCAGATAGACTTTTCGGAACTCCCTAGAAGGGGGGGGTATAGGTATCTATTAGTGTTAACCGATACCTTTTCTGGGTGGCCTGAAGCTTTCCCTTGCAGAACGAACAAAACCCGGGAGGTAACAAAAATTCTATTGAGAAAAATTATTCCTAGATTTGGAGTACCAGGAGTGATCTCCTCTGATAGAGGACCACACTTTATATCACAAATAGTTCAACAAGTTAGTAAATTCTTAGAAATAATTGGAAACTGCATACAGCTTATTGCCCACAAGCAAGTGGGCAAGTGGAAAAGATGAATCATTTAATAAAGACACAATTGAGTAAAATTTGTCAGGAAACCAATTTAAAGGTGGGATCAAGCTCTCCCTATTGCGTTACTAAGGCTTCGAGCCAAGCTGAGAAGTAAGGAAAATTTAAGCCCTTTCGAGATTCTATATGGACGGCCTTATCAACATACATTCTCAGGGGAGGATATTAGTCAAGTAGGAGAAGAATATTGGTATATTTATTTACGTACTTTGCAACGTCAGTTAAAGGAGGTGTTTACACAAATAGGTAAAACTCGAGCTCGTGGATTAGATGGTCCATTACATGACTTTGAACCAGGTGATTATGTGTTCGTTAAAACCATTTTAGGTGACCCGCTGGAACAAAAGTGGAAAGGACCATACCAAGTTCTACTTACTACATATACCGCAATTAAAATACAGGAAAAGAAAGCGTGGATACATTATTCGCAAGTGAAAAAAGCTCCGTCTTCTATGAAATGGAGAGTCCAGAACGAGGGTCCAACCAGAATAAAATTATACCGTTCTTGATGTTAGTAATAGTAAACTTAGCTGAAGGGGAATGGGGAAAGAACGCACATGTAACATTAATACACCAAATTAGTACATTTGTCAATAAATCTGATTGTTGGATTTGTACCCAGATGCCTGAACATGGGGCACGGGGAATGTCTTTGATAGGAGTACCAATCCCCTCTAACGTTTCTTGGACTAATTTGTGGACGAATTGAAATAATAACCCCAACTCCGCGAGTGCCTTATTTTAATTGTGTGCAAAGATGTAATCCACCTAAAGGGATGGGAAAGTACTATGTACTAATGCTGTATTCGCTGGAAATCAAACTGCATGTAATGTAACTATGGATATTAGTGTTAATAGTGGAGTAGGAAATGCTACTAAATGGCCGGTTCCAGAAGGTACAGGATGGTATTGGATTTGTAACGATACAGCAAGAAAAACCTTACCTGAGAATTGGAAGGGGACATGTACTCTAGGTGCAGTTATTCCCAATATGACTTTACATAATCGATTAATTCGGGGATTTATAAGAAATCCTCTGCAGCGGATAAAGCGAGGTAACCCTTTAATTGAACGACCTACAGCATTTCATAGCTTCGTGAGATGGTTTTTGCCGTGGCTGGGAGTAAGTGAAATTGAAAAAGCATTGGTGAATATCTCGGCAGTGATTGAAAAATTGGAAAATGCTACCATGGACATTATAAGAGCCCAACAGGAGGAGATTAGTAGTTTGTCTAAAATGGTAGTTCAAAACAGAATGGCCCTCGATATGTTGCTAGCTGCACAAGGAGGAGTATGTACCATTATAAATACCAGCTGTTGTACATATATAGACCAAAGTGGGCGGATTGCTACGGATCTAAACCAAATTTGGGCTCAAACCCAAATTTTACATCGGATAACCCAAGATGATACCTCTTGGGGTTTTAAAGAGGTATGGGACAAAGTCACTTCGTGGCTACCTAATGTACAGTGGCTTAAACAAATCTTTGTAATATTTATAGTGATAATTGCTATAGGAATACTAGTTTGTCTTTTGTTTAGATGTATGGCAGCATGTTTTCCAGTTAAGTTAGTGTAAAAGAATTTACATAGTAAATAGAAAAGGGGGGACTGAGATAATTAAGACAATGTTTGTAAACCGTATATTCTGTTTGACGTGTTTAATGAGACCATACATTCCAGGGGGGATTAAGCTAGGCGATAAATCAGAGAACATGATACCAATGGAAAGGACCATCAGATAAAGAACGGATACCGAGGAACGGACGCTGAGAAAGCGGATAACAGGAGAATGACAAACAAAAGGTGATCCAAAGGACCATCTTCACTGAAGTTTAGTAGGTGAAAGGGGAGAGGAAGACTACCGGCCTTCATCGGAACGACCCTCGGATAAGTCCAGACGACCACCCTCACGGACTACTGCGCAGGCGCAAGGAGAAAGGCGGAACTCAGGAAGGAGGCGTATCCCGGAATTACATATGCATGAGCCATAGTAGAATATTAATGTAGTAAATGTATAAAAGAGTGCTTTTTGTATTCACTGGTGTGCACGTTAGGCGGAGATATCCCCCGTGCACCCGGCGCCGCTGAATAAAGAATTTCTTACTCAAACCTAAATTTCAACATTTTACAAATCACTATCGTCAGGTGGAACCACCGTCTTCTCAGGCCACGGGAGTTTCTTTACTCCACCGTTTTGGCAACCCTTTAGCACCGTGCAGGCCAGCCTGTCCTGGTTTTGGCTGGGACGGAGCTAGTTTTGCCTCCAGCAGCTACTGTGCTTTGCAATTAGTGTGTGAAGAACGGTGAGAGTACACTGCTGTTGTTGGTGTCTGCTAAACGATCAAGGACATTTTGCAGCTTCCAAGATTTTCCTAACGTGCAGGTTGTCGTGGCTTAGCCCCAGCCGGAGGCTGAGCCACGCGGTTGCTCGCTCACCCCCCCTCCCGGTGGGACGGGGAGAGAATCGGGACAAAGAAAGGCAAAACTCATGGGTTAACAACAGCAGCAGTTTAACCGAACAACAAAGGGAAAGAAAACAAAGAAACGAGAAACCCCAACAATAACAACAACAGCGTGTACTTAGCGCTGCTTCCCTTCCCTACAGGTCGCTCCCCGCCCGCAGCCCCACGCCCAGCCCGCTCCCGATCAGCGATCACCCCCACCTCCGGTCGACCCCCTCTATATAGTGACCGTGACGGTCACATGGTGTAGGATAGACCCCGGCCAGCTTCTGGCGAACATTAACGCTATCCCAGCCACAACCAGGACACAGGTGCAAAAACTGATCCAAACTGGCCAAAGAGAGTATTCCATACCGTAGACGTCATGCCCGGGTTAAGTGAGGGTCGGCCGGTGGGCCACTTCCCTTAAGCGTCCCTTCTGGTTGCTTTTTGTTCCCTGTTTTTTTCCCTTTTTTTGTTCTTTTGGGCCTTTGTTTGTCTGTTCGTTCCCTCCCTCACTCTCTCTGGAACTTGCTGTTCTGGGATAGCTGCGGGGGGGAATATCCCTGCTCCCTGACTGCTGCTCGCACGGGCTGTGTCCGTCGTCAGGTGGTGAGAAATTGTGCATCGGTCATTTTATACATTCTATTATCCTTATATGTATGATTATCATCATCTTTTTTATTTTTTTTTCCTTTGCTGTCCTGGTGAAATGCTTTTATCTCGACCCGCGAGTTTTCCTTTCTCCCCGATTCTCCTCCCCACCCCACCAGGGAGCGGGGTGAGGGAGGGAGCGGCTGCGTGGTATTCGGGTAAACCATGACACCTCCCTTGGCTGCTGATCATTTCCACGATGCACGGAGTCACCTCTGTTAGCACCGTTAGCATCTTCCGTTAGACTCAAGACATGCCTACAGTCATGTAGACTGTATGGATCGCCACAAAAATAAATCATTTGCAGGTTCACAATTAACTTCAGGATTGCTTCAAGTTGGTTTCACTGAGCATTATGACATTCTTTTTTCTAAAATTAAAATATTGAATCCTTGTGCTTGTTAGGTCCCGTTGACTGTCCTTCTGGCTTTTCTTTTGTTTCTTGGCAAGCCAATGAAGAGAGGATATTTGCTACCGAATCTGGGGGGAATTTCACATGCTTTCAAGTGAACACTTGGGATTTCTAGGGGTTGGGTTCGCGGTACAGCAATTATCATCTGATAAAAGCTGGCTGAAACATGGCCTGAGTTGGAGATGACTGAGAAAGTTCTCGCTGACATTGGCAAGCAGTACCTCTTAGCTGCCTTGCAAGATGGCACTGACTTTGTGGGTTTGGGGAGATCGCTCTTGAGTAGATTCCCCCGACCCCCTCAGTTGCCCTCAGACTCCCCCGACCCCCTCACTTCTCAACCCAGACACCACCGATGACCTCAACTCTCCCACATACACCCTTGATCCCCTCAGTTCCCCCCGCAAACACCCCTGCTGCCCTCAGTTCCCCCGCACACACTCCCATCCCCTCCCTTCTCCCAGACCCCTCCGACCCCCTCAGGCACCCGCTCCCCTCGCTGCCCCTCTAGACACCCTGGCCCTGGCCTGCTCCCCAGCTCAGTCCCGCACTCGCGATGCCGGGCAGGGCAGCGTACCTGGGGTCAGCCCTGGCCGGGGGGACGTTAACGGGGAGGGATGTTTACGGGGGGATGCATGCAGGGGCTTAGCAGCAGCTCAGCCACCAGTGACATCAGCAGTGCCCCCCGGGACCTGTCGTGCTGAGGTCGGGCGCAGTCCAAGGGGGTCTCGATCCCAGGCTGGCCTGGCCCTGGCCCTGGCCCTGGCCCTGTGTGGGGTTCGGGGCCGTGCGGGGCTGGGAGCTCACAGCTGAGGCTGAGGCTCAGGGCTCTCTGGGGCTGTCATCAGGGTCTCTGCAGCTGCTCGGAGCGTGGGCTCAGTGGTGCTGTTGGGGTCGGTTCAGGCTGAGGGTGCTGGGGCTGGGGTGCTGCTCGCGGTCGGGGATGAGCGAGGGGGCAGTTTTGGGGATGGGTTAAGACGGCTAATAAGGGCTCGCGCCTTTGGGGTCCAGCTTCGCCTCTGAGCCCAAAGAGCCCCCGGGTAGCCTTGATGTTGGCAACTTAGACGTAACTGCTTTTAACCAAGATGAAGAGAAATGAGGAGCGTTTAGGAAAACCTCTACAAGAGCTGACGTAGGTTCAAATGTTCGTAAAAAGGACATGGGTTAAGAAATGGAAGAAGAAAGTGTATTGTAGTCTACTTGTGCCAAGACTAAATGGGAAAGGACTCTCTCTGCTGCCTATATTTAATTTCCTGCTAAGCATAGTGGAGATGATCTTAATAGTCAGAGGGGCAGAACTTCCAGCTCTTCAAGGAGTTAGTCCATAGGAGCCCCCGGGAAACTGGCCTCAGGGACAAGGGAGCAGAAGAGAGCTGGCAGGTCTTTAAGGATGCTTTCCATAGAGCACAAGAGCTCTCGATGCCCAGGTGTAAGAAATCAGGAAAGGAAGGCTAGAGACTGGCCTGGATGAGTCAAGACCTGCTGGTCAAACGAAAGGGCACAGGCAGTGAAAGCAGGAACGGCTATCCTGGGAAGAGTAGAGGGATGCTGCCTGGTTGTGTAGGGATGGGGTCAGGAAGACCAAGGCGAGGCTGGAGCTGAACCTAGAAGCTATGCTGAGGCACATGGAGGACAGGGAGGTGATTCGAGACAGCCAGCATGGCTTCACCAAGGGCAAGCCTTGCCTGATCAACCTAGTGGCCTTCTCTGACAGAGTGACTCCATCAGTGGACAAGGGAAGAGCTATGGATGTCATCTGTCTGGATTTCTGTAAGGCCTTTGACGCGGTCCCCCACAACATCCTTCTCTTTAAATTAGAGAGAGGTGGATCTGACGGGTGGACTGTTGGGTGGATGAGGAATTGGTTGGGTGGTCACATCCAGAGGGTAGTGGTCAAGGGCCCAATGTCCTGTCAATGTGCATGCCAGCCTCACCTGCCCTCCCTCCCCACAGTATCTGTGACTCCGTCAGTCTTTGCCTTGCGCTTCTCGGGGGGCCCTGGCCCCAGGGAAAAGCTGTACCAGAGACGTGCTTCTCACGACAGCTTCTCCCAGACATCTGTCTGGGGCTGGCTGCTGCAGAGCACCGCATCCCCTGGGGGCCACTGGGGGCACGTGGGGGCTCTGTGCCTCTGGGGGCTCCTTCTCTGCTTCATGGCCAAGGATCCTGGAGCACGTGCTCAAAGCACCCTGACCCAGAGTCACCCTAAGCTGTGCTAGACTACCGCTAGAGCCGAGGGAGGTGGGGAAGGGTTCCTTGGTCGAGCCTCGGTGTGCCCTTTTTCTGACGCCCTGCTCGAGGCTGACCTGCTCCCTTTGTCTCGTCTCTTTGAGGGAGTGGATGAGGCAACGGCAGAAACTCTCCTGGGGACATTCACCTCCAGGGAGATCGCTCAGACATTCCATGTGCCGGTACCGCAAGAGCCGTGGGCAGGATGCCCGGGAAGAAGGCAGGGTTGTCTGCAAGTCCTTGGAGGAAAGAGTGCGGAGGATCACCCTGGCAGCCTCCGCTCTCCCACGCTCCTTGCTGCTGCGGGGGAGATGGCAAGAGGAGGGCAAACGGGGCTTTGCTCGGCTGGCGGAGGCAGCTGCCCCACCTTTGCAAGGGCTTTCCTTTTCCTTCGGGTAGCGCAGAGAAAGCAGCAGTGGGAAGGGAGCCGGGAAGGGAGACAGTCCCCCTCAGGCGAGACGGCAGGAGGGACGATGGCAGACGTCTTCCCTCTTCGGCGAGGCTCTCCCCGCGCCCCACGGCAGCCCAGCAGCAGAGCACCTCCGGTTTCCACAGCTCCCCTCAGCAAGCCTCTGAGGCCAGGCCTTTGCTTTCTGGGCACAGAGGGCTCCTCCTTGGCCCCGGCAAAGGGAGGTCTGGTTGCTCTCGCCTCCTCCCTCGTCAGGGCTGCCGTTTGGTCCTCAGCAGGGGGAGCGCGGGCAGAAGGGGCTCCGGCGATGTGCTGTGGCTCTTGCCACCTGCGTACTGAGGGCTCCCCTCATTTCTTTACAGAAGGAGCTTCCCAGGACCTTTTGCTACATCAAATTCCAGGTGCAGAGCAACTGGGGAAACCCTGAGTACGCCTGTGTGCACCGAGTACAGGTTCATGGGAAGACGGCGAGCCACAGCGACCACCCGCAGGCCCAAGAGCTCCTTTGGGAAGAGGAATTAAACAACGATGATGAGTGGCCGCTCGCCTTGTGTATGCTCCTTGCAAACATTCTTCCAGGGAGCTTCCAACAGCTTGCGCCGCTAGTGGGGAAGGGACCTTTCTCTCTCAGGAGAGGGATGCTCGTGGTCTGGGCTGCAAGGGACAGGGCAGGGGAATGGGGATTGGAGGAGAAGCCCCCAATGGTCCAGCTCCAGCTTCTACAGCCCAGGGTGGCTCACCAAAGCTCCAGTGTCACCGAGAGAGCAGAACTGCAGCCCCGGGAAAGCTCTCCCGCTGGCAGAGAAGAGGAGCGAAGCAGGCCTGTCTGCAAGGCCCTGTGCGGTCTCTCCTTTCCTAAGCAGTGCTGGGCGGCACAGAGGGCTTGGGGCCATCCTGGCTCGCAGGTGCCCCTTCTCACTGGAGCTGCTTCGTGCCGGAGGGGGGCTTCCCTCAGGGGTCCTGCACTGGCTGGCCTCCCCTTGGTTCTGCAAGGTGATGGGCAGGGGAGCCCTTCTTCGGGCAGGTCACCGGCCAACCCCCACTTACACCAGGCATGATGTCTATGGCATGGAATACTCTCTTTGGCCAGTTTGGATCAACTGTTCTGGATATACCCCTCCCAGGTTTTTGCACCTGCACACTAGAAAGACCTGGGAAACTGCAAAATGTCCTTGATGGTTTAGCAGACACCAACAACAGCAGTGTACTCTCACCGTTCTTCACACACTAATTGCAAAGCACAGTAGCTGCTGGAGGCAAAACTAGCTCCGTCCCAGCCAAAACCAGGACAGGCTGGCCTGCACGGTGCTAAAGGGTTGCCAAAACGGTGGAGTAAAGAAACTCCCGTGGCCTGAGAAGACGGTGGTTCCACCTGACGATAGAGCATCCTAGATACTGCGGGGACGGTTGGGAGGGCGGGCAGGTGAGGCTGGCACGCAGGGACCGGGCTTGCGGCAGGCAGGGTGGCGGCGCCCAGTGCCTGGCAGATGAGCCTGGGCCTGGCCTCGGGGGGCTGCGGGGACCGGCACGCGGGGCAAGACCCTCTCCCTGCAACCCCACAAACACGCCCGAGCACATGGAGCCGGAGATAAGAAGGGCTTTAGTCGGGGTGGGGGGGCTGTCAAAAGGGCAGCAGCCCCTCACTGCTCGCAGACAGGATCTCTCCCGGAGTATATTCCAGGCGGGCGTAGGTCTCCTGAGACAGCCGCCGCAGCAGCAGCTGGGAGAGGGGCTCAGGGTCATACTAGGAGATGCAGAACTGGCCCTGCGGACCCCTGCAGTGCAGCCGTGCCCGATAAAAGCATGGAGCACATCCTCCTGGGAAGACATGTGAAGACCTGTTGAAGACAGGGAGGTGATTACAGGCAGCCAACATGGCTTCATCAAGGGCAAATGGACCTGCTGGAGGGGGTCCAGAGGAGGGCCACAAAAACAATCCGAGGGCTGGAGCACCTCTGCTATGAAGACAGGCTGAGAGAGTGGGGGTTGTTCAGGCTGGAGAAGAGAAGGCTCTGGGCAGACCTTCTGCGGCCTTTCAATCTATCAAGGGGGCTTAAAAGAAAGATGGAGGGAGACTTTTTAACCAAGGCCTGTAGTGACAGGACAAGAGGCAACGGTTTCACACTGAACGAGGGCTTGGACATGAGGAAGAAATGTTTTACGCTAAGGGTGGTGAGACACCGGAAGAGGTTGCCCAGACAAATTGTGGATGCCCCATCATTGGAAGTGTTCAAGGTCAGCTTGGGTGGGGCTCTGAGCAAGCTGGTCTAGTGAAAGAGGTCCCTGCCCGTGGCAGGGGGGTTGGACTAGATGATCTTTAAGGGTCCCCTTCCAACCCAACCTATCCTATGATTCTATGACCTGGAGCAGCCCCCACCCAGCTGCTCCCCAGGGGCAGCCCATCCCCAGGGAGGGGAGCCCATCACCAGGGAGGTGACGGCCGTGTCACAGTGGGTAGCCGTGGCCGTGGCCGTGTCACCGTGATGTCACTGTAGGCCTGTGACACGGGCACCCTGGCGGGTATAAAGGGGGCTGCTCCCAGAGGCGGGGGAGCATCCGGAGGAGAACCTCGGTGCTGCTGGGCAGGAGTTTGGAGAGTACTCGCCAACGACCTGTCCTGTGTCCGCCGTGCAGTGGAAGGAGCCCGACGGAGGAGAGGAGGGTGAGGACAGAGTATCCCCATGGTCCCCACAACCCGTGGCTGGGTGAGGGAGCAGCCGGGGCTCTGTGGTGTGATTGCGAGTGGTGGGGGGAAGGCAGTAGCCTGGGCTGAGACAGGGCCAGGTAGGGAGGACGTGTGTACTACTAGGCCTAGTGCCCCCCACCACCTCCTGCCACGCGCTCAGCACCCAGCTAGCACGGGCCGAGCTGGGCATGCAACTTGTATGCGTGTGCGCACAGGACCGGTGGCTGGAGGGGTGCAGGCACGTGAGTGCAGGCGCCTGACGGTGCCCCTCTCTTGGGGGAGGCTGCCGTGCCAGCCCTGGGCATCCCTGACTGTGCCTCTGCATGGCTGTGTCCCCGGCGTGAGAGAGCGCGGGGGCGCCTGCGCTTGGGAACTGACCCCGCACGTGTCCGTGCCTGACAGCGCCCGCGGCCGTGCCCCTCACACCCTGCTGGCTCCCGACGCGCAGGTGCAGCCATGCAGGCAGAAGCAGTGAAGCAAGAGCTCTGCATGCTCCGGGAGCGCCTGACCCAATGTTCATTTGAGTCACAAAGGAACAAGGAGCTGCTGCGGCGCGTGGTAGGTGTGCAGTGGTCCCCTCGGTAAACGGGGGGGCTGGGGCTGCGAGATCTGAGCCCCTGACCCCTCCTTTCCCCGCGCAGAGGAAGAAGCAGCAGAGGCTTCAGGAAACCATGGAGCAGCTGAGCATGGAGGTCAGTGTCCCCTCCTCTGCCCATGGCCCCCCCCAGCTGCGGTGGCTGGGGCTGTGTCAGGAGCTCAGCGCCTCCGTCTGGCTCCTCTTCCCAGAACTGTATGGTAGCACGGGGTTTGGAAAACAACCGCCAGGAGCTGCAGCGGCCGGAGGGGCTGGTGGCCCAGACGAAGGTGAGTTCGCAGAATCACGGACTGGTTGAGGTTGGAAGGGACCTCTGGAGATCATCTTGTCTTGTGCAAGGCCCCTGCTCAAGCACGGTCACCGGGAGCCGGTGGCTCAGGACCGTGCCCAGATGTGGACCGTGTCCAGAGTTGGGCCTGGGGGTCCCTCTGTCTGCCCCCAGTGCGTGCAGGGCTGGGGAGGAGAGGGGACGCGAGGGCAAAGGCAGTGCCCGAGCGGAGCCAGAAGGGGATAATGCTGAAGGGCGTGCACTCGTGGGAGTGTCCCGGTGCCCTGATGGCTGCTCCTCTTCCCCTCCTCTCCCGCAGGAGCACGTTCAGGTGGCAGGGAAGGAGGCAGACACAAGCCTGGAGGAGGCGTGGAAGGTACAGGGGAGAAGGAGGCCCCACCTGACGAGGGTTGGGGAGGGGGGTGCCGGTGCTGGATGCGTGCACCCCAGCAGCCACGGGCAGAGGCATGGCTGGGGAGGACTTTTACTTTGGGAGAGAGCGTCCGCGACGGAGGCATTGGGCCCCTGCCCCTCCCGGAGACGCTCCTCTTCCCTCTTCTCTCCCAGGCACACCTCTCTCAGGGAAAGGCAGAGGGAGGCACAGCAGTGCCGGTCCCTGCTGCCCCCCACCCCCTGCCAAGTCCGGGCCACCCAGCTAGCGCTGGCCGAGCCGGGCACAGGGCGAGGGGGCGTGCAGGACGGCCAGCCGGGTGCGGGTGTGCAGATGGCTGATGGGCGCCGGGACATGGGAAGCTGGGCCAGCGCCGTGTGCCAGGGGGTGTATGCCTGTGACAGGGAATCTGATGGTTGCCCATTCCTGCAGGCAGCAGAGGCTCTAGGGAGTCATCGAGGAGCCAGCAGAGATTCTGTGCAGAGGTCTGCACAAATAGCAAGCTGCAAGGCGCTGCTGCAGCGTATGGTAGGTGTGGAGTGGCTCGCGGCTCGCAGGGGCTGGGGCTGCAGACCCTGAGCCCCTGCTCTCCTTTCCACATACAGGAGGAGAACGATCAGGATCTCCATGACTCCATGCAGAAGCTCCACAGGGAGGTTGGTGTCCTCTCCTCTGCCCATGTCCCAGAGCTGCGACGCCTGGGGCTGAGAGGTTTGAAGGGACCTCTGGAGGTCACCTGGTCTTGTCCAACCCCCCTGCTCAAGGAGGCTCACCTAGTGCCGGTTGCCCAGCGGCCATGGGCAGAAGCGCGACTGGGGAGGACATTTTCCCCAAGATATGGGGGGGGGCATCGCTTCCTAGGCTATGCCAGGCCTTGTGAATCGCCCACTCTCCCAGTGCCCTGGGACGGTGGGGTAGCGAGTGGGCGTGGCCCTGGGGCTGGAGAGGGGTGAGGGTGCCCAGGTCCCAGCCCAGCCACCCGCATGATGCACCCCTTGTTTTGCAGAAGGAAAAGCAAAATGCCCAGTTGGTGGCCTGTCTGTGGGAGGATATCCAGAACAATGAGGTAGTGCCTAGAGGGCTGGGGGAAAATGGGTGGGTGCCCATGGGCCCCGGGCTGGGGGCGTTGGAGGAGGACCGCAGTGGGCTCAGGGACTCACACCCTTCCTTCTCCCAGCTGCTGCGTCAGGAAATAAAGACTCGTGAAGAGGAGCTAGAGGAGATAGAGGCCTGGTGAGCTGGGCCCCTCGTCCCACACGGGTGTCCAGGGGGGGGGTCTCTGCAGCAGCCAGAGTGATGGGGCTGCCAATGCTGGTGCCAGGCAATGGGGTGGGGGAATGTGCGGCCCGCAGGGTGACAGGGGAGCCCATTCCCTGCCTGGGGGAGCATATCCTTGGAAGGGGACCCCCTGCGTGGCCATGGAGGTCTGTAACTTGTCCAACCGAGCCCTGTTGCCTGCAGGCAGCTGCAGAGGAAGAAGGAGGCAGAGACGCCGGAGACTGTGCTGCCGGAGGTGGTGGAAGCTCAGCTGGTAAGGGGGAGAGCCTGTGCCAGCCCCTGCCCCGGCCAGCGTGGGGGGTCTCCCTGGGGAGAGGGCTCCATGGAGGTCACAGCCACGCATGGGCTGTAAACCTGCGCGAGGCGGAGGCCAGGGGCACCATGCAACTCCCGCTTGTCCCGACTGTGCGGCAGTGCTTGACAAGTGTCCTTGCTCTGTGTTGACCTGCAGGAGAGGGACCTGCTGGCGAGGAGACGCGGCTTCCTTTATTGGCTGCAGTGAGTGTCCCCACTGGGTCCCCTGTGCCCTGGGGCCTGCTCCAGCTGGCGGGGCTCACAAGTCCAGGCTGCTGGGGAGCTGCTGGCTGTGTGCTTTCAGCTGGGAAGTGCTCAGCGTTGGTTTTCCCTGGGCCGGGCTGTTTTCCTGGGCTTGTGGAGTCTCGTGTCCCACCTTGCCCGAGGGAGCATCGAAAAAGGGCTGGGGAGGAGGCCGTGGGGCTCCCAGAACGGCCCCCTCCATCCCATAGGCAAGACGGGGTTGGGATGCACCCACCCTGCCCTGTCTGCCATCCCTCTTCTGCCCCGCAGGACCCTCTGCCTGCTCTTGGTCGGCCTGCAGCTGGCCGTCGGCTTCGCTCTGGCTGCTGCGGTGCTCTACGCCTCCTGCTACGACCCCGAGCTCTTCTACCGCCTGCTGTTGCGTGTGCTGCGTGAGGAGACCTACACCCACCTGGCATACGCCCTGGGAAAGCTCCTCCCCGTGGTCAGTGAGGGGCTGCTGCCCTTTTGACCGCCCCCCCAGTAAAGCCTTTTCTATCTCCACCTCCATGTGCTCGGGCGTGTTTGTGGGGTTGCAGGGAGAGGGTCTTGCCCCGCGTGCCGGTCCCCGCAGCCCCTCGAGGCCAGGCCCAGGCTCATCTGCCAGGCACTGGGCGCCGCCACCCTGCCTGCCGCAAGCCCGGTCCCTGCGTGCCAGCCTCACCTGCCCGCCCTCCCAAGCGTCCCCGCAGTATCTAGGATGCTCTATCATCAGGTGGAAGCACCGTCTTCTCAGGCCACGGGAGTTTCTTTACTCCACCGTTTTGGCAACCCTTTAGCACCGTGCAGGCCAGCCTGTCCTGGTTTTGGCTGGGACGGAGCTAGTTTTGCCTCCAGCAGCTACTGTGCTTTGCAATTAGTGTGTGAAGAACGGTGAGAGTACACTGCTGTTGTTGGTGTCTGCTAAACCATCAAGGACATTTTGCAGCTTCCCAGATTTTCCTAACGTGCAGGTTGTCGTGGCTTAGCCCCAGCCGGAGGCTGAGCCACGCGGTTGCTCGCTCACCCCCCTTCCTGGTGGGACGGGGAGAGAATCGGGACAAAGAAAGGCAAAACTCATGGGTTAACAACAGCAGCAGTTTAACCGAACAACAAAGGGAAAGAAAACAAAGAAACGAGAAACCCCAACAATAACAACAACAGCGTGTACTTAGCGCTGCTTCCCTTCCCTACAGGTCGCTCCCCGCCCGCAGCCCCACGCCCAGCCCGCTCCCGATCAGCGATCACCCCCACCTCCGGTCGACCCCCTCTATATAGTGACCGTGACGGTCACATGGTGTAGGATAGACCCCGGCCAGCTTCTGGCGAAAATTAACGCTATCCCAGCCACAACCAGGACACAGGTGCAAAAACTGATCCAAACTGGCCAAAGAGAGTATTCCATACCGTAGACGTCATGCCCGGGTTAAGTGGGGGTCGGCCGGTGGGCCACTTCCCTTAAGCGTCCCTTCTGGTTGCCTTTTGTTCCCTGTTTTTTTCCCTTTTTTGTTCTTTTGGGCCTTTGTTTGTCTGTTCGTTCCCTCCCTCACTCTCTCTGGAACTTGCTGTTCTGGGATAGCTGCGGGGGGGAATATCCCTGCTCCCTGACTGCTGCTCGCACGGGCTGTGTCCGTCGTCAGGTGGTGAGAAATTGTGCATCGGTCATTTTATACATTCTATTATCCTTATATGTATGATTATCATCATCTTTTTTTTTTTTTTTCTCCTTTGCTGTCCTGGTGAAATGCTTTTATCTCGACCCACGAGTTTTCCTTTCTCCCCGATTCTCCTCCCCACCCCACCAGGGAGCGGGGTGAGGGAGGGAGCGGCTGCGTGGTATTCGGGTAAACCATGACACCTCCCTTGGCTGCTGATCATTTCCACGATGCACGGAGTCACCTCTGTTAGCACCGTTAGCATCTTCCGTTAGACTCAAGACATGCCTACAGTCATGTAGACTGTATGGATCGCCACAAAAATAAATAATTTGCAGGTTCACAATTAACTTCAGGATTGCTTCAAGTTGGTTTCACTGAGCATTATGACATTCTTTTTTCTAAAATTAAAATATTGAATCCTTGTGCTTGTTAGGTCCCGTTGACTGTCCTTCTGGCTTTTCTTTTGTTTCTTGGCAAGCCAATGAAGAGAGGATATTTGCTACCGAATCTGGGGGGAATTTCACATGCTTTCAAGTGAACACTTGGGATTTCTAGGGGTTGGGTTTGCGGTACAGCAATTATCATCTGAGAAAAGCTGGCTGAAACGTGGCCTGAGTTGGAGATGACTGAGAAAGTTCTCGCTGACATTGGCAAGCAGTACCTCTTAGCTGCCTTGCAAGATGGCACTGACTTTGTGGGTTTGGGGAGATCGCTCTTGAGTAGATTCCCCCGACCCCCTCAGGTTGCCCTCAGACTCCCCCGACCCCCTCACTTCTCAACCCAGACACCACCGATGACCTCAACTCTCCCACATACACCCTTGATCCCCTCAGTTCCCCCCGCAAACACCCCTGCTGCCCTCAGTTCCCCCGCACACACTCCCATCCCCTCCCTTCTCCCAGACCCCTCCGACCCCCTCAGGCACCCGCTCCCCTCGCTGCCCCTCTAGACACCCTGGCCCTGGCCTGCTCCCCAGCTCAGTCCCGCACTCGCGATGCCGGGCAGGGCAGCGTACCTGGGGTCAGCCCTGGCCGGGGGGACGTTAACGGGGAGGGATGTTTACGGGGGGATGCATGCAGGGGCTTAGCAGCAGCTCAGCCACCAGTGACATCAGCAGTGCCCCCCGGGACCTGTCGTGCTGAGGTCGGGCGCAGTCCAAGGGGGTCTCGATCCCAGGCTGGCTCTGGCCCTGGCCCTGGCCCTGTGTGGGGTTCGGGGCCGTGCGGGGCTGGGAGCTCACAGCTGAGGCTGAGGCTCAGGGCTCTCTGGGGCTGTCATCAGGGTCTCTGCAGCTGCTCGGAGCGTGGGCTCAGTGGTGCTGTTGGGGTCGGTTCAGGCTGAGGGTGCTGGGGCTGGGGTGCTGCTCGCGGTCGGGGATGAGCGAGGGGGCAGTTTTGGGGATGGGTTAAGACGGCTAATAAGGGCTCGCGCCTTTGGGGTCCAGCTTCGCCTCTGAGCCCAAAGAGCCCCCGGGTAGCCTTGATGTTGGCAACTTAGACGTAACTGCTTTTAACCAAGATGAAGAGAAATGAGGAGCGTTTAGGAAAACCTCTACAAGAGCTGACGTAGGTTCAAATGTTCGTAAAAAGGACATGGGTTAAGAAATGGAAGAAGAAAGTGTATTGTAGTCTACTTGTGCCAAGACTAAATGGGAAAGGACTCTCTCTGCTGCCTATATTTAATTTCCTGCTAAGCATAGTGGAGATGATCTTAATAGTCAGAGGGGCAGAACTTCCAGCTCTTCAAGGAGTTAGTCCATAGGAGCCCCCGGGAAACTGGCCTCAGGGACAAGGGAGCAGAAGAGAGCTGGCAGGTCTTTAAGGATGCTTTCCATAGAGCACAAGAGCTCTCGATGCCCAGGTGTAAGAAATCAGGAAAGGAAGGCTAGAGACTGGCCTGGATGAGTCAAGACCTGCTGGTCAAACGAAAGGGCAAGAAGGAAATGCACAGGCAGTGGAAGCAGGAACGGCTATCCTGGGAAGAGTAGAGGGATGCTGCCTGGTTGTGTAGGGATGGGGTCAGGAAGACCAAGGCGAGGCTGGAGCTGAACCTAGAAGCTATGCTGAGGCACATGGAGGACAGGGAGGTGATTCGAGACAGCCAGCATGGCTTCACCAAGGGCAAGCCTTGCCTGACCAACCTAGTGGCCTTCTCTGACAGAGTGACTCCATCAGTGGACAAGGGAAGAGCTATGGATGTCATCTGTCTGGATTTCTGTAAGGCCTTTGACGCGGTCCCCCACAACATCCTTCTCTTTAAATTAGAGAGAGGTGGATCTGACGGGTGGACTGTTGGGTGGATGAGGAATTGGTTGGGTGGTCACATCCAGAGGGTAGTGGTCAAGGGCCCAATGTCCTGTCAATGTGCATGCCAGCCTCACCTGCCCTCCCTCCCCACAGTATCTGTGACTCCGTCAGTCTTTGCCTTGCGCTTCTCAGGGGGCCCTGGCCCCAGGGAAAAGCTGTACCAGAGACGTGCTTCTCACGACAGCTTCTCCCAGACATCTGTCTGGGGCTGGCTGCTGCAGAGCACCGCATCCCCTGGGGGCCACTGGGGGCACGTGGGGGTTCTGTGCCTCTGGGGGCTCCTTCTCTGCTTCATGGCCAAGGATCCTGGAGCACGTGCTCAAAGCACCCTGACCCAGAGTCACCCTAAGCTGTGCTAGACTACCGCTAGAGCCGAGGGAGGTGGGGAAGGGTTCCTTGGTCGAGCCTCGGTGTGCCCTTTTTCTGACGCCCTGCTCGAGGCTGACCTGCTCCCTTTGTCTCGTCTCTTTGAGGGAGTGGATGAGGCAACGGCAGAAACTCTCCTGGGGACATTCACCTCCAGGGAGATCGCTCAGACATTCCATGTGCCGGTACCGCAAGAGCCGTGGGCAGGATGCCCGGGAAGAAGGCAGGGTTGTCTGCAAGTCCTTGGAGGAAAGAGTGCGGAGGATCACCCTGGCAGCCTCCGCTCTCCCACGCTCCTTGCTGCTGCGGGGGAGATGGCAAGAGGAGAGCAAACGGGGCTTTGCTCGGCTGGCGGAGGCACCTGCCCCACCTTTGCAAGGGCTTTCCTTTTCCTTCGGGTAGCGCAGAGAAAGCAGCAGTGGGAAGGGGGCCGGGAAGGGAGACAGTCCCCCTCAGGCGAGACGGCAGGAGGGACGATGGCAGACGTCTTCCCTCTTCGGCGAGACTCTCCCCGCGCCCCGCGGCAGCCCAGCAGCAGAGCACCTCCGGTTTCCACAGCTCCCCTCAGCAAGCCTCTGAGGCCAGGCCTTTGCTTTCTGGGCACAGAGGGCTCCTCCTTGGCCCTGGCAAAGGGAGGTCTGGTTGCTCTCGCCTCCTCCCTCGTCAGGGCTGCCGTTTGGTCCTCAGCAGGGGGAGCGCGGGCAGAAGGGGCTCCGGCGATGTGCTGTGGCTCTTGCCACCTGCGTACTGAGGGCTCCCCTCATTTCTTTACAGAAGGAGCTTCCCAGGACCTTTCGCTACATCAAATTCCAGGTGCAGAGCAACTGGGGAAACCCTGAGTACGCCTGTGTGCACCGAGTACAGGTTCATGGGAAGACGGCGAGCCACAGCGACCACCCGCAGGCCCAAGAGCTCCTTTGGGAAGAGGAATTAAACAACGATGATGAGTGGCCGCTCGCCTTGTGTATGCTCCTTGCAAACATTCTTCCAGGGAGCTTCCAACAGCTTGCGCCGCTAGTGGGGAAGGGACCTTTCTCTCTCAGGAGAGGGATGCTCGTGGTCTGGGCTGCAAGGGACAGGGCAGGGGAATGGGGATTGGAGGAGAAGCCCCCAATGGTCCAGCTCCAGCTTCTACAGCCCAGGGTGGCTCACCAAAGCTCCAGTGTCACCGGGAGAGCAGAACTGCAGCCCTGGGAAAGCTCTCCCGCTGGCAGAGAAGAGGAGCGAAGCAGGCCTGTCTGCAAGGCCCTGTGCGGTCTCTCCTTTCCTAAGCAGTGCTGGGCGGCACAGAGGGCTTGGGGCCATCCTGGCTCGCAGGTGCCCCTTCTCACTGGAGCTGCTTCGTGCCGGAGGGGGGCTTCCCTCAGGGGTCCTGCACTGGCTGGCCTCCCCTTGGTTCTGCAAGGTGATGGGCAGGGGAGCCCTTCTTCGGGCAGGTCACCGGCCAACCCCCACTTACACCAGGCATGATGTCTATGGCATGGAATACTCTCTTTGGCCAGTTTGGATCAACTGTTCTGGATATACCCCTCCCAGGTTTTTGCACCTGCACACTAGAAAAACCTGGGAAACTGCAAAATGTCCTTGATGGTTTAGCAGACACCAACAACAGCAGTGTACTCTCACCGTTCTTCACACACTAATTGCAAAGCACAGTAGCTGCTGGAGGCAAAACTAGCTCCGTCCCAGCCAAAACCAGGACAGGCTGGCCTGCACGGTGCTAAAGGGTTGCCAAAACGGTGGAGTAAAGAAACTCCCGTGGCCTGAGAAGACGGTGCTTCCACCTGATGATAGAGCATCCTAGATACTGCGGGGACGGCTTGGGAGGGCGGGCAGGTGAGGCTGGCACGCAGGGACCGGGCTTGCGGCAGGCAGGGTGGCGGCGCCCAGTGCCTGGCAGATGAGCCTGGGCCTGGCCTCGGGGGGCTGCGGGGACCGGCACGCGGGGCAAGACCCTCTCCCTGCAACCCCACAAACACGCCCGAGCACATGGAGCCGGAGATAAGAAGGGCTTTAGTCGGGGTGGGGGGGCTGTCAAAAGGGCAGCAGCCCCTCACTGCTCGCAGACAGGATCTCTCCCGGAGTATATTCCAGGCGGGCGTAGGTCTCCTGAGACAGCCGCCGCAGCAGCAGCTGGGAGAGGGGCTCAGGGTCATACTAGGAGATGCAGAACTGGCCCTGCGGACCCCTGCAGTGCAGCCGTGCCCGATAAAAGCATGGAGCACATCCTCCGGGAAGACATGTGAAGACCTATTGAAGACAGGGAGGTGATTACAGGCAGCCAACATGGCTTCATCAAGGGCAAATGGACCTGCTGGAGGGGGTCCAGAGGAGGGCCACAAAAACAATCCGAGGGCTGGAGCACCTCTGCTATGAAGACAGGCTGAGAGAGTGGGGGTTGTTCAGGCTGGAGAAGAGAAGGCTCTGGGCAGACCTTCTGTGGCCTTTCAATCTATCAAGGGGGCTTAAAAGAAAGATGGAGGGAGACTTTTTAACCAAGGCCTGTAGTGACAGGACAAGAGGCAACGGTTTCACACTGAACGAGGGCTTGGACATGAGGAAGAAATGTTTTACGATAAGGGTGGTGAGACACCGGAAGAGGTTGCCCAGACAAATTGTGGATGCCCCATCATTGGAAGTGTTCAAGGTCAGCTTGGGTGGGGCTCTGAGCAAGCTGGTCTAGTGAAAGAGGTCCCTGCCCATGGCAGGGGGGTTGGACTAGATGATCTTTAAGGGTCCCCTTCCAACCCAACCTATTCTATGATTCTATGACCTGGAGCAGCCCCCACCCAGCTGCTCCCCAGGGGCAGCCCATCCCCAGGGAGGGGAGCCCATCACCAGGGAGGTGACGGCCGTGTCACAGTGGGTAGCCGTGGCCGTGGCCGTGTCACCGTGATGTCACTGTAGGCCTGTGACACGGGCGCCCTGGCGGGTATAAAGGGGGCTGCTCCCAGAGGCGGGGGAGCATCCGGAGGAGAACCTCGGTGCTGCTGGGCAGGAGTTTGGAGAGTACTCGCCAACGACCTGTCCTGTGTCCGCCGTGCAGTGGAAGGAGCCCGACGGAGGAGAGGAGGGTGAGGACAGAGTATCCCCATGGTCCCCACAACCCGTGGCTGGGTGAGGGAGCAGCCGGGGCTCTGTGGTGTGATTGCGAGTGGTGGGGGGAAGGCAGTAGCCTGGGCTGAGACAGGGCCAGGTAGGGAGGACGTGTGTACTACTAGGCCTAGTGCCCCCCACCCACTACCTCCTGCCACGCGCTCAGCACCCAGCTAGCACGGGCCGAGCTGGGCATGCAACTTGTATGCGTGTGCGCACAGGACCGGTGGCTGGAGGGGTGCAGGCACGTGAGTGCAGGCGCCTGACGGTGCCCCTCTCTTGGGGGAGGCTGCCGTGCCAGCCCTGGGCATCCCTGACTGTGCCTCTGCATGGCTGTGTCCCCGGCGTGAGAGAGCGCGGGGGCGCCTGCGCTTGGGAACTGACCCCGCACGTGTCCGTGCCTGACAGTGCCCGCGGCCGTGCCCCTCACACCCTGCTGGCTCCCGACGCGCAGGTGCAGCCATGCAGGCAGAAGCAGTGAAGCAAGAGCTCTGCATGCTCCGGGAGCGCCTGACCCAATGTTCATTTGAGTCACAAAGGAACAAGGAGCTGCTGCGGCGCGTGGTAGGTGTGCAGTGGTCCCCTGGTAAACGGGGGGGCTGGGGCTGCAAGACCTGAGCCCCTGACCCCTCCTTTCTCCACGCAGGGGAAGAAGCAGCAGGAGCTGCGGGAAAGCATGCAGGAGCTGAGCATGGAGGTCAGGGTCCCCTCCTCTGCCCACGGCCCCCCAGCTGCGGCGGCTGGGGCTGTGTCAGGGGCTCAATGCCGCTGTCCGGCTCCTCTTCCCAGAACGGTGTGGTGGCGCGGGGTTTTGAAAGCAACCGCCAGGAGCTGCAGCAGCTGCAGGGGCTGGTGGCCAAGGCGAAGGCGAGTTCACAGAATCACAGACTGGTTGAGGTTGGAAGGGACCTCTGGAGACCTTCCTGTCTTGTGCAATGCCCCTGCTCAAGCAGGGTCACCTGGAGCCAGTTGCTCAGGACCATGCCCAGATGTGGACCGTGTCCAGAGTTGGGCCTGGGGGTCCCTCTGTCTGCCCCCAGTGCGTGCAGGGCTGGGGAGGAGAGGGGACGCGAGGGCAAAGGCAGTGCCCGAGGGGAGCCGGGAGGGGATGATGCCGAGGGGAGTGCACTCGTGGGAGTGTCCCGGTGCCCTCATGCCTGCTCCTCTTCCCCTCCTCTCCCGCAGGAGCACGTTCAGGTGGCAGGGAAGGAGGCAGACACAAGCCTGGAGGAGGCGTGGAAGGTACAGGGGAGAAGGAGGCCCCACCTGACGAGGGTTGGGGAGGGGGGTGCCGGTGCTGGATGCGTGCACCCCAGCAGCCACGGGCAGAGGCATGGCTGGGGAGGACTTTTACTTTGGGAGAGAGCGTCCGCGACGGAGGCATTGGGCCCCTGCCCCTCCCGGAGACGCTCCTCTTCCCTCTTCTCTCCCAGGCACACCTCTCTCAGGGAAAGGCAGAGGGAGGCACAGCAGTGCCGGTCCCTGCTGCCCCCCACCCCCTGCCAAGTCCGGGCCACCCAGCTAGCGCTGGCCGAGCCGGGCACAGGGCGAGGGGGCGTGCAGGACGGCCAGCCGGGTGCGGGTGTGCAGATGGCTGATGGGCGCCGGGACATGGGAAGCTGGGCCAGCGCCGTGTGCCAGGGGGTGTATGCCTGTGACAGGGAATCTGATGGTTGCCCATTCCTGCAGGCAGCAGCGGCTCCAGGGAGTCATCGAGGAGCCAGCAGAGATTCTGTGCAGAGGTCTGCACAAATAGCAAGCTGCAAGGCGCTACTGCAGCGTATGGTAGGTGTGGAGTGGCTCGCGGCTCGCAGGGGCTGGGGCTGCAGACCCTGAGCCCCTGCTCTCCTTTCCACATACAGGAGGAGAACGATCAGGATCTCCATGACTCCATGCAGAAGCTCCACAGGGAGGTTGGTGTCCTCTCCTCTGCCCATGTCCCAGAGCTGCGTCGCCTGGGGCTGAGAGGTTTGAAGGGACCTCTGGAGGTCACCTGGTCTTGTCCAACCCCCCTGCTCAAGGAGGCTCACCTAGTGCCGGTTGCCCAGCAGCCATGGGCAGAAGCGCGACTGGGGAGGACAGTTTTCCCCAAGATATGGGGGGGGGCCATCGCTTCCTAGGCTATGCCAGGCCTTGTGAATCGCCCACTCTCCCAGTGCCCTGGGACGGTGGGGTAGCGAGTGGGCGTGGCCCTGGGGCTGGAGAGGGGTGAGGGTGCCCAGGTCCCAGCCCAGCCACCCGCATGATGCACCCCTTGTTTTGCAGAAGGAAAAGCAAAATGCCCAGTTGGTGGCCTGTCTGTGGGAGGATATGCAGAACAATGAGGTAGTGCCAAAAGGGCTGGGGGAAAATGGGTGGGTGCCCACGGGCCCCGGGCTGGGGGGGTTGGAGGAGGACCGCAGCGGGCTCAGGGACTCACACCCTTCCTTCTCCCAGCTGCTGCGTCAGGAAATAAAGAAACGTGAAGAGGAGCTAGAGGAGATAGAGGCCTGGTGAGCTGGGCCCCTCGTCCCACACGGGTGTCCAGGGGGGGGTCTCTGCAGCAGCCGGGGTGATGGGGCTGCCAATGCTGGTGCCAGGCAATGGGGTGGGGGAATGTGCAGCCCACAGGGTGACAGGGGAGCCCATTCCCTGCCTGGGGGAGCATATCCTTGGAAGGGGACCCCCCGCGTGGCCATGGAGGTCTGTAACTTGTCCAACCGAGCCCTGTTGCCTGCAGGCAGCTGCAGAGGAAGAAGGAGGCAGAGACGCCGGAGACTGTGCTGCCGGAGGTGGTGGAAGCTCAGCTGGTAAGGGGGAGAGCCTGTGCCAGCCCCTGCCCCGGCCAGCGTGGGGGGTCTCCCTGGGGAGAGGGCTCCATGGAGGTCACAGCCACGCATGGGCTGTAAACCTGCGCGAGGCGGAGGCCAGGGGCACCATGCAACTCCCGCTTGTCCCGACTGTGCGGCAGTGCTTGACAAGTGTCCTTGCTCTGTGTTGACCTGCAGGAGAGGGACCTGCTGGCGAGGAGACGCGGCTTCCTTTATTGGCTGCAGTGAGTGTCCCCACTGGGTCCCCTGTGCCCTGGGGCCTGCTCCAGCCGGCGGGGCTCACAAGTCCAGGCTGCTGGGGAGCTGCTGGCTGTGTGCTTTGCAGCTGGGAAGTGCTCAGCGTTGGTTTTCCCTGGGCCGGGCTGTTTTCCTGGGCTTGTGGAGCCTCGTGTCCCACCTTGCCCGAGGGAGCATCGAAAAAGGGCTGGGGAGGAGGCCGTGGGGCTCCCAGAACGGCCCCCTCCATCCCATAGGCAAGACGGGGTTGGGATGCACCCACCCTGCCCTGTCTGCCATCCCTCTTCTGCCCCGCAGGACCCTCTGCCTGCTCTTGGTCGGCCTGCAGCTGGCCGTCGGCTTCGCTCTGGCTGCTGCGGTGCTCTACGCCTCCTGCTACGACCCCGAGCTCTTCTACCGCCTGCTGTTGCGTGTGCTGCGTGAGGAGACCTACACCCACCTGGCATACGCCCTGGGAAAGCTCCTCCCCGTGGTCAGTGAGGGGCTGCTGCCCTTTTGACCGCCCCCCCAATAAAGCCTTTTCTATCTCCACCTCCATGTGCTCGGGCGTGTTTGTGGGGTTGCAGGGAGAGGGTCTTGCCCCGCGTGCCGGTCCCCAAACACACTTTGAGCCAGGTCCTTTACTGGGATTCATCCCGGTATGGGGTCAGACACAGAAAGCCCCCGGGTTGGAATGGGCAATGACGAGGACCCTTCCAGCCTCCCGTGCTGCGCAGGAGGGGCAGAGCCAGGGTGTATATAAGCAGGGGCTCGTACCTCGGCCGGCGGGGGGGAAGGGATTTGCAGGGGGCTGTGGGGCCTGGGGTGGGGCAGGGATGCCTGGGGGAGGGTTTTGTGGTGCCTTCACTTCTGCAGTCCTGTGATGTTGTGCTTCTATGTCAGGAAAGCTCTCCAGCCACGGGTGTGTGTTGCTGGGACATGGCACCCTTGGGGGGATGTGGCACTGCAGGGGCGCCTGTGGGGTGAGGAGCCATTTCCTTCCAGGGTGCAAGGCCCGCTGTGCTGGTCACCTGCGGGATGGGGGCACTGGCACACTTGCTCACCCCCACCTCTGATCTCCCCAAACACCCCACTTACTGCCCCTGTGTCCCCAACACCTCCAAATGCCCTGGGCCCTTACAGGTACCCTGATTCCCACAATCGCCCCAAATACCACGGGTACTCCTAAGGCCTCCCAGAGTCATGTGCTCCCCCCCATCCCCGACAGTCCCCAGTACCTCCATGTCCCCAAACACCCCACTAACTGCTTCCCTCTCTGATCACCCCAGACACCCCATATGCTCCTGTTCCCTGCTACCCTAACACCCTCCATCCATCTACCATCCCCAACTCCCCATATGCCCCGTTTACTACCTTACACATCCCAGACCCGCCCAGGATACCCTTGATCCCCTCTGCTACCCCCTCAGTGCCCCCAGTCCCTTCAGTTAACCCCAGAAACCTCAGCCCCGAAGACACCTCTGTTTCCCCCCAGACAGCCCCGATACCCTCAGTTACCCTTCCAGGCATCCCAGATCTCCCATTCACATGTCTTTAATCTACTCAAATGCCCCCTAAATACCACTGATCCCCTCAGTTTCCCCCAGAAGACCCTGATCCCCTCACTTCCCCACTTCAGACACCTCCAGTCCTTTGAGTTCCTCTCAGACTCCCTCCATCTCCTCAGTTTCCCCCTGCGCACCCTTCATTGCCTTCACTTCTCCCCAGACAACCCCATCATCTCAGTTCTCGCCAGACACTCTCGACCCCCTCAGTTCCCCCACCCAGACCGTCCTGATCCCATCAGTTCCCCCCAGACTCCTTTCAGGTACCCCAGGTACCCGCTCCCCCCAACGTCCTGCTCCCTCCAGAGCCCCCCTGGCCCGGTCTCCGGCCAGGACCCACACTCAATATGTTGGGCCAGTCGGCATACTTGGGGTCAGATGTGGCTGGGGGATGTTTAGGCGAGGCGGGGGTGGGTGACGGGAGGGAGTTCTTCCCCCTGCCACAGTCTGGGCAGAGGGCGATGGCAGGGAGCTATTTCCCCCCAAAAAGGGGGAGGCTGACGGGGGGAGTTGTTTCCTCCCCAAGAGGGAGTGGTGACACAGAACAACCACCTAGAAAGGGAACTGGGGACAATTCACAGGGGAAACGAAATCCAGTCAGCGGCACTGAGCACAGGTAACCCTTCCATGAAGAGTTTGCCCACTTCCTTTCTTTCTCTGGTTTGCCCTTTCCAGTGGTTCCTGCTGGAGATTTTTATGGTTTCCAGCCCGCTATTGGTGCTGTAGAAGAGGTTTGTTCTCATGGGAGCGTGCAATGCCAGAAAGACTCTGTGCGCTCAAATGCTGCAGATGGGAGCATGGGGAAAGGCAGGCAGGAGGGGCAAAGCCGGTCTGACTGCCGCCATTTCGGGGGCAGGGGGCACTCCCGACGGGGCGGAGCCGCCTGTGAGGAGCCATGAGGTGTCTGACGAGCAGTCACGTAGCACCGGGACCTCACCCACCCCGCCCCCCGCCCCTTCCCCTTGCAAGAGGAACTGCTTGCTGATTGGTAGAGCAGAAGGGCAGAGCCCCCTGATTGGTTGCTGCGCTGTCTATCAGGTTGGTTGAGTAGGTGTGGGTCGGTGGTGCTTGCCGCAGGTGCTGGGTGGAGAGTGTGTCCAGACGTGGAGTGAGTCCAGAGTTGGGCCTGTGGGTCCCTCTGCTGCCCCTGGTGCCTGCAGGGCTGGATAAGAGAGGGGACATGAGGGCAAAGGAAGCACCGGAGGGGATAATGGGGAGGGGAGTGCACTTGTGGGAGCGTCCCGGTGCCCTGATGGCTGCTCATCGTCCCCTCCTGTCCCACAGGAGCACTTGCAGGTGACCAACAGGGAGGCAGTGGTGTTACTGGGGGGGAGACAGGCTCACCTGACCTTTTCCCTGGGCGATAGGTCTGTGGTGGAGGGATTGGGCCTCTGGAGTTGCACAAGCAGTCATAGAATCATAGAATCATAGAATCATAGAATAGTTTGGGTTGGAAGGGACCTTTAAAGGCCATCTAGTCCAACCCCCCTGCCATAAGCAGGGACAACCTCACTAGATCAGGTTGCTCAGAGCCCCGTCCAGCCTGACCTTGAATGTTTCCAGGGATGGGGCTTCTACCACCTCTCTGGGCAACCTGTTCCAGTGCTTCACAACCCTCATTGTGAAAAACTTCTTTCTGATTTCCAACCTATAGCTCCCCTCCTTTAGTTTAAAACCATTCCCCCTTGTCCTATCACAACAGGCCCTGCTAAAAAGGTTCTCCCCCTTTTCCCTATAGGCCCCCTTCAAGTACTGAAAGGCTGCAATAAGGTCTCCCCGGAGCCTTCTCTTCTCCAGGCTGAACAGGCCCAACTCCCTCAGCCTGTCTTCGTAGGAGAGGTGCTCCATTCCTCTGATCATCCTTGTGGCCCTCCTCTGGACCCGCTCCAGCAGGTCCACGTCCTTCTTATGTTGAGGGGCCCAGAGCTGTAGGCAGTACTCCAGGTGGGGTCTCACCAGGGCAGAGTAGAGGGGCAGAATCACCTCTCTCGACAGTGGTGGCTGTGCTGAGGTGGGACACTGATCTGAGTCAACAGGTACAGCGATACGGCTTTGGGGAAGGGGGTGGGATGAATGACCCTCACTTGTGTGTCTGGGGACGCTGTGTGTAAGAGGAAGTCAGGCGTGGGCTGGAGGGAGTGTGCTGGGTAGTCTGGTGTTGGGCCCTGGTCCGTGTCATGGGGGTCCTCTTCCACCCCCTGCCCCTCCTGGAGATGTTCCTGTTCCCTCTTCTCTCTCAGGCAGATCTCTTTCAAGGAAAGGCAGAGGGACATGCAGCAGTGCAGGACCAGATCAAGGTCTGTGACCCGCATCCAGAAATTCCTCGAGGAGGGACCAGAGTTGCTGAGCAACAGTGCTAGCCCCAGGACACCCGGGCGCCTGCTGCCTTGAGGGAGGCACAGCAGTGCAGGTCCCTGCTGCCCCCCCCCGCCCCCCAAGTCTGGGCCACCCAGCTAGCGCTGGCCGAGCCGGGCACAGGGCGAGGGGGCGTGCAGGACGGCCAGCCGGGTGCAGGTGTGCAGATGGCTGATGGGCGCCGGGACATGGGAAGCTGGGCCAGCGCCGTGTGCCAGGGGGTGTATGCCTGTGACAGGGAATCTGATGGCTGCCCATTCCTGCAGGCAGCAGCGGCTCCAGGGAGTCATCGAGGAGCCAGCAGAGATTCTGTGCAGAGCTCCGCACAAATGGCAAGCAGCAAGGAGCTGCTGCAGCGTATGGTAGGAGTGGAGTGGCTCGCGGTCTACGGGGGCAGGGGCTGCAGACCCTGAGCCCCTGCTCTCCTTTCCACATGCAGGAGGAAAATCAGGAGCTGCATGATGCCACCTTTTCTCAGTGGCAAAGGGCAGAAGCGCGACTGGGGAGGACATTTTCCCCAAGATATGGGGGGGGCCATCGCTTCCTAGGCTATGCCTGGCCTTGTGAGTCACCCACTATCCCGTTCCCCCGGGACGGTGGGGTAGCGAGTGGGCATGGCCCTGGGGCTGGAGAGGGGCGAGGGTGCCCAGGTCCCATCCCAGCCACCTGCATGATGCACCCCTTGTTTTGCAGAAGGAAAAGCAAAATGCTAGCACGGGCCGAGCTGGGCATGCAACTTGTATGCGTGTGCGCACAGGACCGGTGGCTGGAGGGGTGCAGGCACGTGAGTGCAGGCGCCTGACGGTGCCCCTCTCTTGGGGGAGGCTGCCGTGCCAGCCCTGGGCATCCCTGACTGTGCCTCTGCATGGCTGTGTCCCCGGCGTGAGAGAGCGCGGGGGCGCCTGCGCTTGGCAGTGTCCGTGCCTGACAGTGCCCGCGGCCGTGCCCCTCGCACCCTGCTGGCTCCCGACGCGCAGGTGCAGCCATGCAGGAGGAATGGGTGAAGGAAGACCTCTGCGTGCTCCGGGAGCGCCTGACCCAATGTTCATTCGAGTCACAAAGGAACAAGGAGCTGCTGCGGCGCGTGGTAGGTGTGCAGTGGTCCCCTCGTAAACGGGGGGGCTGGGGCTGCAAGACCTGAGCCCCTGACCCCTCCTTTTCTCCACGCAGGGGAAGAAGCAGCAGGAGCTGCGGGAAAGCATGCAGGAGCTGAGCATGGAGGTCAGGGTCCCCTCCTCTGCCCACGGCCCCCCAGCTGCGGCGGCTGGGGCTGTGTCAGGGGCTCAATGCCGCTGTCCGGCTCCTCTTCCCAGAACGGTGTGGTGGCGCGGGGTTTTGAAAGCAACCGCCAGGAGCTGCAGCAGCTGCAGGGGCTGGTGGCCAAGGCGAAGGCGAGTTCACAGAATCACAGACTGGTTGAGGTTGGAAGGGACCTCTGGAGACCTTCCTGTCTTGTGCAATGCCCCTGCTCAAGCAGGGTCACCTGGAGCCAGTTGCTCAGGACCATGCCCAGATGTGGACCGTGTCCAGAGTTGGGCCTGGGGGTCCCTCTGTCTGCCCCCAGTGCGTGCAGGGCTGGGGAGGAGAGGGGACGCGAGGGCAAAGGCAGTGCCCGAGGGGAGCCGGGAGGGGATGATGCCGAGGGGAGTGCACTCGTGGGAGTGTCCCGGTGCCCTCATGCCTGCTCCTCTTCCCCTCCTCTCCCGCAGGAGCACGTTCAGGTGGCAGGGAAGGAGGCAGACACAAGCCTGGAGGAGGCGTGGAAGGTACAGGGGAGAAGGAGGCCCCACCTGACGAGGGTTGGGGAGGGGGGTGCCGGTGCTGGATGCGTGCACCCAGCAGCCACGGGCAGAGGCATGGCTGGGGAGGACTTTTACTTTGGGAGAGAGCGTCCGCGACGGAGGCATTGGGCCCCTGCCCCTCCCGGAGACGCTCCTCTTCCCTCTTCTCTCCCAGGCACACCTCTCTCAGGGAAAGGCAGAGGGAGGCACAGCAGTGCCGGTCCCTGCTGCCCCCCACCCCCTGCCAAGTCCGGGCCACCCAGCTAGCGCTGGCCGAGCCGGGCACAGGGCGAGGGGGGCGTGCAGGACGGCCAGCCGGGTGCGGGTGTGCAGATGGCTGATGGGCGCCGGGACATGGGAAGCTGGGCCAGCGCCGTGTGCCAGGGGGGTGTATGCCTGTGACAGGGAATCTGATGGCTGCCCATTCCTGCAGGCAGCAGCGGCTCCAGGGAGTCATCGAGGAGCCAGCAGAGATTCTGTGCAGAGGTCTGCACAAATAGCAAGCTGCAAGGCGCTACTGCAGCGTATGGTAGGTGTGGAGTGGCTCGCTGGCTCGCAGGGGCTGGGGCTGCAGACCCTGAGCCCCTGCTCTCCTTTCCACATACAGGAGGAGAACGATCAGGATCTCCATGACTCCATGCAGAAGCTCCACAGGGAGGTTGGTGTCCTCTCCTCTGCCCATGTCCCAGAGCTGCGTCGCCTGGGGCTGAGAGGTTTGAAGGGACCTCTGGAGGTCACCTGGTCTTGT
>WNMK01000056.1:154368-245941 GCA_009819775.1 Phoenicopterus ruber ruber | reverse complement strand
TGCCCCCCACTCCCCCCCCACTCTGCCCCCCAGCCCCCCCTCACCTGGGTGCTGGCGGTGGCGAGGGCTCGGGGTGTGGGGCCCAGCCCCAGGGGGGGTCTCCGGGGCCAGAGGGGCCCCCGCAGCGTCTGGGGGGAGCAAGGAGTTGGGGAGGGGGGCATGCGTGACATCACAGCCTCCAGCGTGACATCATCAGCGCCTGCTCCTCCCACCCTGGGTCAAAGCCCTCCGTGACCTCGCTCTGCAGAGCACCAGCAAGGTCGTGACCTCCATGACATCACTGCGGAGGGCAACGCTCGCCCCCTGCAACAGAGAAGTGCTGGGGGTGTGACGTCACAGCCGGCCGTGATGTCATTTTAAAGAAACGCGTGGGAAATGTTCTCAGAATGGGGGAAAACCGCGGGGGGGGTGGGGCGGGGACTGAATCCGCGCGATCCCACCTGGGGGGGCTCGCCGTGACGTCACTGCTGCCAGTGACGTCACGGGAAGGACAGGGAGAGGGAAAGGCAAAGAGGGAGCAAGGTGGGAAGCGGGGAGCCGCCGGGCGACCTCCCCCGACCGGAGTGACGCCACGGCGCGGGCGTGATGTCATCAGAGCGTCGCGACGTCATCCCCGAGGTCCCGGGACAGCCCCTCCCGGCTCACCTGTGCCCGCAGGGCCCGGAGGAGCGGCCGGAGCCGCGGTGCCGCCGCCGCCGCCATCATGGTGGCCTGAGGAGAGAGGGGAGAAGGGGCGGGGCTGAGGGCGGTGCGGCGCCGCGCATGCGCGAGGGGGCGGAGCCGGCGAAGCGTCGCCCCGCCATGGCAGGTGCGGGCTGCCCGGGAGGGGGCGTGGCCAGAAGGGCAAAAAAAAAGGTCGGCGCATGCGCAGGCCGGCGACGCAGCGCTCCGCCATGGCGGGTGAGGGCAGCCCGGGCGGGGGCGTGGCCAGCTCGGCGTGACGTCATCCGGGCGGGAAGCCGCCGGGTTCCCCTCTTCCGCCGCCGCCGCCGCCATCTTGAAGGCGCCGCCGGCCGGGGCGGTCGCTGCCGCCGCCGCCGCCTCTCCCCGCCCCCGGCCCCGAGGTAGGCCGGGGCTCCCCGGTGTGGTTCCCCCCCCCCCTCTGACTCCGGCTCCTCCTGGGACCCCCGCGGTGGGGCCGGGCCGGGCGTCCCGAGTTCTCCCCGGCACCCCCGGAGCCTCACAAACCCGCTGCGGGCGCCCCCGGAGCGCCGCGCTCCGCACACGGGGACCCGCGGGGGGGGGGGGCTCAGGGGTCCTTTCCTGACAGGGACCCCCCCCTCCCCAGGGACCCCGCGCACGGACCCCAGGGGTTTGGGGGGCAGTGGGGCGAGGGGTGCCCCCCACGGCTCGTTCCCCCCCGCCGGCCCCCCGTAACCCCCCGTCTCTCCCCGCTGCCCCCGCCCAGGAGATGGCAGAAGAGGCCGAGCCCCGCACCCCGGTGCCGGGGGGTGGGGGCTCCCAGGGGGCACCCCCCAACCCAGAGGAGTCGCTTCACGTCGTGGATGCCTCCGAGGGGGCACCCCAAGATCTGGAGGGCTCCCCCCACATCATGGACGCGTCGAAGGGGTCACCCCGCAACCCAGGGGGGTCCCCCCCGAGCCGGGAGGGCTGCGAGGGGGCCCCCCCGCCCAGCCTCGGGGCGCTGCGGGCGGCGCTGGAGGCGGCTCTGACCCGGGACCCCGGGGAGGCGACGCCGGCCGAGCTGAGCCCGCTTTTGGGGGTCCCCCTGCCCCCCCCTGCCAAGTGCCAGCACCTGGACGGGGCCCGGCTGCTGCGGGACAACCTGCGCCTGGTACAGGGGGGGGAACACCCCAAAACCGGGGGGGGGGAGTGGGGTGTGGGGGGCGGCAGGGGGAGGAGTGGGGTGGTTTGGGGGGGCGGTGATGGGGGGTGTTGGAGGTCAGTGGGGTGACTGGGGGGCACCAGGGGGATTTAGGGGTGCAGTGGGGTCTGGGGAGGGGGGGGGGGGCGGCTCGGGGGCCCTGCTGGGGTTTTTGGGGGTGCCCCTGACCCCCCCTGCCCCCCCAGGAGGCGGGGCGGCCGCTGCAGGGGCTGGGGGGGCTGCGGACGGCGCTCAGCATCCTGGAGAAGTACGGCCGGAACCTGCTCCAGCCCCGGCCCCCCCGGCACTGGCGCGCCGTCCGCTTCGGCAACCCCGTCTTCCGCAGCACCGTCGGCGCCGTACAGGTACCCCAAAACCCGCCCCGCGCCCCTAACCTCCCCGGGGGGATCCCCCACCCCTGCGGCCCGCAGCACCGAGGGGGGGGCGGCCCAAAAACGTCCCCCCCCCAGCGCCCCAGAATCCCCCTGGGGCACGCAGTGTACTCCTAGAGCACCCCGATACCCCCCCGGGGTACCCCAGTACCCCCTGGGGAGCACAGATGTTCCCCTGGGGCACCCCAGTTCCTCCTGGGACCCCCCCAATTCCCCTTGGGACCCCCCAATGCTTCCTGGGTCACCCCAGTACCCCCCAGGGAACCCAAATGCTTCCCTGGAGCACCCCAGTTACCCCCCCAGGGGACCCCAATATCGTCTCTACAGCACCCCAGCGCCCTCCACAACGTGTCAGTAGCCCACGTAGCACCCCAATAACGTCCGTGGCACCCCGATGCATCCTTGGGGAGCCCCAGTGTCCCTCTGTAGCACCCCAATATTTCCCAGGACACCCTAATTCCCCCTGTAGCATCCCAATATTCCCCTTAGGACACCCCAAATGCCCCTCAGGGTACCCTAATACGCCCCCAGGGAACCCCAGTGTCCCCCTGTAGCACCCCAGTTCCCCCTGCGAAACCCCAATACCCTCCTCTAGGACCCCAATATCCCCCTATAGGCCCCTGGTATCCCCCCGGGGAACCCCAATATCCTGCCAGTGGACCCCAATCCCCCCCAGAGCCCCCCAGTCCCCCCCCCGTTCCCCCGGCCCCCCCAGTGAGGGTGCCCCCCCCCCGCAGGGCGGCCGGGGGGTGCTGCGGCTGTTGGGGTACACGGAGGAGACGGGGGAGGGGATGAGCTTCCCCCCGGAGGTGGGGGCTCCCCACGGCCCCCGCGTGGCCGCCGTCACCGCCGACGTCCTGCTGCTGCGCGCCGAGCTCGACCTCCTGCTGGCCGTGAGCGCTGGGAGGGCGCTGGGGGGCACTGGGAGGGTGATTGAGGGTGCTGGGGGGCACTGGGAGGGTGCTGGGGGGCACTGGGAGGGCGCTGGGGGGCACTGGGAGGGGACTGGGGGGCACTGGGAGGGTGATTGGGGGGACTGAGGGGCACTGGGAGGGTGCTGGGAGGCACTGGGAGGGTGATTGAGGGGACTGGGGGGCACTGGAAGGGTGATTGGGGGGACTGGGGGGCACTGGGAGGGACTGGGATGGACTGGGGAGCACTAGGAGGGACTGGGGATCACTGGGAGGGGCACTGGGCCGTACTGGGGAGCACTGGGCGGGGCACTGGGCTGTACTGGGGGGCACTGGGAGGGTCACTGGGCCGTACTGGGGGGCACTGGGAGGGGCACTGGGCCGTACTGGGGAGCACTGGGAGGGGCACTGGGCCGTACTGGGGGGCACTGGGAGGGGCACTGGGCCGTACTGGGCAGAACTGGGCAGGCTCTGACTCTTCTCCCCCCAGAACAAGCACCCGAACCCCCAGTTCTTCACCGACATCCTGGCGGGGGGGGCCGAGGTAAGCGGGGACTGGGGGGACTGGGAGGGACTGGGGGGGTGCACGGCTATACTGGGAGGGACTGGGATGCACTGGGGGGGGTCACTGGTCCATACTGGTGTGAACTGGGCGGCGCTGCTCTCCCCCCAGGGGCTGCTGGTGCCCGACTCGCTGCCGATAACGGATGGGGACAGCCCCGCAGGTACGGGGGGGCTGTGGGGGCTCTATAGGGGGTCGGGGGGGTTCTATAGGGGCTGGGGGGGGGGTATAGGGGGTTGGGGGGTTCTATAGGGGCTGGGTGTGGTTCTATAGGGGTTTATGGGGCCTGGGGGGGCTCTGTACAGCTGGGGGGTGGTTCTATAGGGGCTGGGGGGGTACAGGGGGTTGGGGGGGTTCTATAGAAGCTGGGTGTGGATCTATAGGAGTCTATGGGGCCTGGGGGGGCTCTGTATGGGCTGTGGGATGGTTCTATAGGGGTGGGGGGGGCTGTGTGGAGACTGTATAGGGGCTGCAGAGTGTCTATAGAGGCTGGGTGGTTTCCGTGGCGTTTGCGGTGTCTATATGGTCTGGCATAGGGCCCGGGGGGGGGTCTGGGGTGTGTGTGGGTCTATAGGGGCCCTATAGGGACCATGCAGCAGCTGAGGGTCCTGCCCCCCAGGCGGGCCCCCCCCCAGCCAGCCCCGCCCCGCCTGCGCCCCCCTGCGCTCGGCCAGTCCCCCACGGGGGGACCCCAGGTAACCTATAGCGCCCCTAAACATCCCCTCTGGCCCTCGGGCAGCCCCATAGCCCCCCCCCCCCCACCCCCTGCAGCCCCCCCATAGGGGCTCTGGGGGGTTATGGGGAGCTATAGGGTGTCTCACTCCCCTTCCCCCCCCCAGCTCGTCTCTGCCCCCGTGGCAATACGGGACCGGGCAGCCCCCCAGCGCTATGGGGCAGCCCCCCAGCGCTATGGGGCAGCCCCCCAGCACCAGCGACGGGGGGGGCTGGGCCTGCGCCTCCTGCACCTTCCTGAACCCCGGCCCCAGCGTCCTCTGCGGGGTCTGCGAGCGCCCCCGCCTCGCCCGGCGGCCCCCCCCCACCCCACAGGTCAGTGTGGGGGGGGGACACACCCAGGCGTCCGGGGGGGGACCCTGGTGTCTGGGGGGGACCCCGGCGTCCAGGCGCTGACCCCCCACCCCCCCAGGGCTGGCAGTGCCCCCACTGCACCTACTGGAACGAGGGCTCGGGGCGGGTGTGCGACGTCTGCCACCGCACCGGGGGGGACGCGCCGCCGCCCCCCCCCCGCCTCCCCCCGCCCCGCGGCGGCGGCACCGGGGGGACCCAGGCGTCCGGAGGAGCCCCCCACGCCCCCACCCGCCATCGCCCCCTCCCAGGAGGCCGAGCGGCGTCGGCAGGAGCGGCTGCGGGAGGATGGGCGGCGCCTCGTCGCCCTCGTCAGGGTGAGCTCGCGTGTCCCGGGGGGCCTCAGGGTCTTGGGGGGGGCCCCTGGGGGAGGGTCTCAAGGGAGTGGGGGGATCCTTGGTGTCCCCACGGGTGTCTCCAGGGGGGCGGGGTGCTCCTTGGTGTCCTCAGGGGCGTCCCCAAAAGTGTGGGGTGCCCTGAAAGGGCCCGGTGTGGGGCCCCCCCTGACCCGCTCTCCCCCCCCGCAGGCGGCGGAGGCGCAGGGGGTGCCGGCCGAGGCGGTGGTGGCGGGGGCGGCGGCGCTGGGGGGCCCGGCGGGGCAGGCGGTGGGGCGGGCGCGGGCGGCGCTGGGGGCGGCGCTGGGGGCGCTGGCGGGGGCGGCGGAGCGGCGGGGGGCGGCCGAGCCGGGGGGGCCGCTGGGGGCCGTGTCCCTGCGCGAGGCCGCCCGCGCCTGGGCCCGCGCCCGCGCCCACCCCCAGCGCGCCCTGGAGGCCTGCCTGGGCGCCCGGCGCCGGCAGGTAGGCGGGGCCACGGGGGGGGCGGGGCCAGGGGCGGGGCGATGGGCCCGGGGGCGGTACCCCCCTTGTGCCCTACAGGGATCCCAGGGCACTTGCTGGGAGCTGGGGGGGCTGGGGTTTAATGGGGGCGGGGCTTGGAGCGTGGAGGTGGAGCTTAATGTGGGGCAGAGCCATAGGGGTGGGGCTGGGGGCGGGGCTATAGTGGGGGTTTCCCTGTGGGGGGGCTTACTTGCAGTGGGAGGGTGGAGCTTGGTGTGTGGGCGGGGCTGTGTGGCTGTGGGCGGGGCTGTGTGGCTGTGGGCGGGGCTCTCCCATTTCTCTGTCCCTGCCCACCTGGGTGCATGCTGTCAGCCGGGAGGCGGGGCTTTGGGTGTGTGGGCGGGCCCTAGCACATCGGGGTGGGGCTATGGGCATGTGGGCGGGGCTCCCCTTTGCACTGAGTGCTGCCATGTGGGCGGGGTTTAACGCAGGGGGCGTGGCCGCAGGGCTCAGGGGGCGTGGTTAGGGGGCTGGGGCAGGGACTGGGGCCCGTACTGGTGCAGACTGGTGCTCACTGGTGCGTCCCCGGGGCAGCTGCGGGCGCTGGCGGCGCTGGGTTTCGGGGAGCGGGGCGTGGCGGCCGCCGCCCTGTACCAGAACGGGGGGGACGTGTGGGGGGCGCTGGGGGACCTGCAGCGGCAGCGGCTGGAGCCCTTCCAGCGGCGGCTCTGGGACCCCCAGCAGCCCCCCCTCGACTTCGACTGCCCCGACCAGCAGGTGGGACTGGGGGGGACTGGGAGGGGGATTGGGGTTACTGGGGGCACTGGGAGGGGGGTTGGGGTTACTGGGGAGGGCCTGGGAGTTACTGGGAGGGGGTTTGGGGGGGGCTGAGAGAGAGATTAAGGGTTACTGGGAGGGACGGGGAGTGCTGGGAGCACTGGGAAGGGGGTTGGGGTTACTGGGGATGACTGGGAAGGTGTTTGGGGTTACTGGGAGTTACTGGGAAGGGGTCTGGAGTTACTGGGAGGGGGTTTGGGGTGCTGGGAGAGGGTTTAGGGGTGCTGAGAGAGAGATTAAGGGTTACTGGGAGGGACGGGGAGTGCTGGGAGGACTGGGAAGGGGGCGTGCGGGTTACTGGGGGTGACTGGGAAGGTGTTTGTGGTTACTGGGAGTTACTGGGAGGGGGTCTGGGGTTACTGGGAGGGGGTTTGGGGTGCTGGGAGAGGGTTTAGAGGTGCTGAGACATTAAGGGTTACTGGGAGGGATGAGGAGTGCTGGGAGGACTGGGAAGGGGGTTGGGGTGACTGGGAAAGTGTTTGTGGTTACTGGGGGTTACTGGGAGGGGGGCTGGGGTGCTGGGAGAGGGTCTGGGGTTACTGGGAGAGGGTTTGGGGTTACTGGGGGTGACTGGGAAAGTGTTTGTGGTTACTGGGAGTTACTGGGAGGGGGTCTGGGGTTACTGGTGGGAGGTTTAGGATTCTGGGGGGGGGGGCGGGTTGGGGGGCTGGGGTTCCTGGGAGGAGACTGGGGTTCCTGGGAGTTCCCGGGGTTCCTGGGGGCCGGGGCCCCCCTGACGGGTGCCGCGGGCAGGCGCTGGTGCGGCGGGCGCTGGCCACGCTGGGACTGGCCAGCTGGGGCCGGGCGCAGCTGGTGGCCACGCTGGGGCGGGAGCTGGGGCTGGGCCGGGCCCCGCGGGGGCTGGGGGAGCTGGTGGAGGCCGTGGGGCGCTGCCCCGACCGCGCCGTCCTGCGCCGCCGCCTGCGCTGCGAGTGCGCCGTCTGCGGCTGGGGGCTGCCCCGCCACCAGGTACCGCGGGCTGGGGGGGACCCCGGGGCGAGGGGGGGGACCCCGGGGCGAGGGGGGGGGACCCTGGTGATGGGGGGACCCTGGGGGGGGGGGGGACACCCTGGTGATGGGGGGAGCCTGGGGTGAGGGGGGACCCCAGGGCGAGAGGTGGGAGCCCAGGGTGAGGGGGGGGGGCCCTGGTGATGGGGGGACTGGGGACTGCAGGGACCCCCCCCAAGGCAATGGGGGCAGACCCCCAGGGTGATGGGGGGGACCCCCAGGGCAAAGGGGGATGGGGGACCATGGGGACCCCCAGGGCGATGGCGGGGGACGACACCCCCTGGCGATGGGGGGGGGACACCCTCAGGGCAATGGGGGGGACCTCTTGGCAATGGGAGACCCTCAGGGTGATGGGGGGGCCATGGGGACCCCTGGGCGATGGGGGGCACCCCAGGGTGATGGGGGGGATGACACCCCCTGGCGATGGGGGGGACCCCCAGGGCGATGGGGGGGACCCCCGGCGATGGGGGGGGTACACCCCCTGGCGATGGGGGACCATGGGGGACCCCCGGCGATGGGACACCCCCTGTCGCGCCCCCCCCCAGATGCAGTGGCTGACGTCCTGCGAGTGCCCGCTGTGCCCCGAGTGCTTCCGCCTGCACTTCACCATCGGGGTGAAGGAGCGGCGCGTGGGGGACCTGGTCTGCCCCGCCTGCGCCCGCCCCGACCTGGCCGACGAGGCCCAGCGCCTCTCCTACTTCTCCACCCTCGACATCCAGGTCCGCCCCGCGCGCCCCCCCACCCCACGGCGGGGGGCTTGGGGCCCCCCACCCCGGAGGTCCCCTGACGGCCACCTCCTGGGGGGCTCGGGGGGGATGTGGGTGTCCGAGGGGAGCTCTGGGGGGGGTGTGTGGGTGTCCAGGGGAAGCTCTGGGGGTGCTGTAGGGGTTTTGGGGTGCTGTGGGGGTTTTGGGGGGCCCACGGGACCCTCACCCCCCCTCGCCCCCCCCCCCCCAGCTGCGGCAGTGCCTGGACCCCGACACCTACCAGCTCTTCACCCAGAAGCTGACGGAGCTGGAGCTGATGCGGGACCCCAAGTTCATCTGGTGCATCCAGGTGGGGGGGGTGGCTCCGGGGGGACCTGTGGGGCTGGGAGAGGGGGGGGGGCTCTGTGGGTGTCTGGGGGCAGGGCCGTGGGGCTGACCCCCCCCTCTGCCCGCCCCCCAGTGCTCGTTCGGGTTCATCTTCGAGGCGGAGCAGGGCCCGGCCCAGTGCCCCCAGTGCCAGCAGCGCTTCTGCCCCCGCTGCCAGCGCCCGGTGGGGACGGGGGGCTCTCTGTGGGGCTGGGGGGGACGGGGGCTCCTGGGGGGCTGGGGGGGGGGCACGGGGAGCTGTGGAGCAGCCAAAGGGTGAAGGAGGGGGTGCTATGGGGCAGTCGGGGGGCTCTGGGGTCACTGTGGGGTGCTCTGTAGGGCAATGTGGGGTCTCTGTGGGGTTCGGGGGGCTCTGTGGGGCAATGTGGGTGTTTGGGGGGCTCCCTGTGGGGCGGCTGCGGGTCCTTATGAGGCACCATGGAGTGCTGGGGGGGGCCCTATAGGGTGATTAGAGGTCCCTGTGGGGCGATGGGGGTCCCTATGGGTCAGCTGTGGGGTCCCCATGGGGCGATGGGGGTTCCTGTGGGGCAGTGTAGGTCCCCAGGGGGCAGCTGTGGGGTCCCTATGGGGTGCTGGGGTCCCTGTGGGGTGCCAGGGACGCTATGGGGTGCCGGGGGTCCCCGTGGGGTAGGGTGCTGGGGTCGCTGTGGGGTGCCATGGGTCCCCGTGGGCGGCGGTGGGGTGACGCCGACCCCGCCCGCAGTGGGACCCCCAGCACGGGACCCTCTCCTGCGCCGAGTTCGAGGCCTGGCTGAGCGCCCGCGACCCCCAAGCGCCGCCCGTGGGGCTGGCGGCCTTCCTGCAGGAGCACGGCATCGGTGGGTGCCCCACGGCGGCGCTCGGGGGGGGCGGGGCGCAGGGGCCGCGGGCACGGCCTCACCCCACGGCTGCCCCACGGCTGCCCCACAGCGTGCCCGCAGTGCGGGGTGTGGTACGCGCTGGCCCGGGGGGGCTGCATGCACTTCCAGTGCTCCCAGTGCCGCCACCACTTCTGCAGCGGCTGCTACGGCCCCTTCCACGCCAAGGACGTGAGTGGGGCCCGGGGGGGCTCTGTGGGGTCTCTGGGGGGGTGGTGTGGGGCAGGGAGGGGGGGTCTGTGGGGTGTTGCAGTGGGAGAGGCCCTATAGGGTGCAAGGGGGGGGGGTTTGCGGGGGGGGGGTGTGTGTTTCTGAGGTGAGGGAGTCTCTGTGGGGCACCCTGGGGGGATTGTGGGGCTGAGGGGTCTCTATGGGGGGCTATGGGATGAGGGGGGGTCTCTATAGGGCACCTTGTGGGGGCTATGGGGGGCTCTGTGGGGCTGAAGGTGGTCTCTGGGGCAGGTCCCCATGGGGCAGGGGGGTCTCTGGGGCAGGTCCCTATGGGGCAGCAGGGGTCTGTGGGGTCCCCGTGGGGCAGGGGGGTCTCTGGGGCAGATCCCTGTGGGGCAGGGGGGGTCTGTGGGGTCCCCGTGGGGCAGGCTGCCCGGGTCCCATGGGGCTGACGGTGCCTCAGAGCTGCCCCGAGCCGAGCTGTTCCCTGCGGGGGTCCCTGCACGGCCACCACCCCCGCGACTGCCTCTTCTACCTGCGGGACTGGGAGCCCCCCCGCCTCCAGCGCCTCCTCCAGGTGCGTGGCTGTGGGGTGCTGTGGGGCGCTGTGGGGCGGGGGGGCAGTTGTGGGGCAGGAGAGCAGCTGTGCTGCTGGGGGGGGCCTTTTGGGTGGGAGTCTTGGGGGGTAGCGGGGGCACTGGGGTGGTTTGGGAGCACTGGGGGCGCCGGTTGGGGGTCGCTATGGGGCAGCTGCTGGTCCCTGTGTGGCACTTGAGCATTACTGGGGGTCACTGGGGGGCAGCTGAGAGGCACTTGTGGGTCACTTTGGGGCACTTCGCTACAATGGGGCGCTGGGGGGGAGCTGTGGGGCGCTGTGGGGCAGCAGGGCTCTCTGACCCCCATCCTGCCCCCCCAGGAGGGGGGGGTGCCCTTCGACACAGAGCCGCCGGCTGAAGCCCAACCCGTGCCTGGAGGTGGGGACCCCCTGTCACCCCGTGTGTCCCCCATCCCCCTCCCCGTGCCCCCCAAGTGTGGGGCAGCCCCACGCCTGCCTGTGGGGCACGTGCTGAGGCTGTGGGCGCAGGGGGCTGCGGGGTGCTGGAGCAGAAGGAGACGCCGGCGGGGCTGCGGGACGAGCCCTGCGGCAGGGAGACCCCCCCGGGGCACGCCGGGCTCTGCCGGTGAGCGGGGGCTGTGGGGTGCCCGGTGGGTCCCTGTGGGGTGCGTGGGGGTCCCTGTGGGGCATCTGGGGCCCCCCCATGGGACACTTAGGTGTCCTTGTAGGGTCCCTCTGGGGCAGTTGGGGGTTCCTCTGGGGTGTTGGGGGTCCCTACGGGCTCTCGCTAACGGCCGGGCTGACCTCCGGGCCGGCAGGGGGCACTACACGGAGTACCTAGTGCGGCTGATCAACGAGCACCGCCTGGACCCGGCGCGCCTCTACACGGCGGCCGAGCTGCGCGCCGCCGCCGAGCGCCACCTGCCGGGCGGGAGGCCGTCCCGCGGCGGCCAGGAGAGCGAGGAGGAGTACGACGCGCGCCTGCGCCGCCTGCTGGCGCGGGAGGCGCCGCTGGGGACACGCCCCCCGCGGCGCTGACCACGCCCCCCCCCCGCGCGAGCAATAAAGGCGGCGCCGGACTCTTCCCCCCCGTGTCTGCGTGCTGAGGGGCGGGGCGAGGGGCGGGGCCGGGCGGCGTCACGTGATTTCGCGGAAGCGGCGGCGGGGAACGGAGGTGAGCGGGGAGGTGGCGGCGACCCCGTCCCGGCGGGTCCCCGCGGGCTGGGGGGGGCTGTCCCCGCGTCCCCACGGACCCGGCCTCCCCACGGACCTGCTGTCCCCGTCCCCGCGGTCCCGGCGCCCCTGTCGCCGTGGGCTCAGTGTCCCCAGGGTCCCATCCCCGCAGACCCAGGGTCCCTTGTCCCCACATCCCCCTCCCCAGGGTCCTGGCATCCCCCCACTGACGGTGTCCCTGTCCCCAGGGTCCCTTGTCCCTCCAGACCCGGTGTCCCCAGGGTTCTGGTGTCCCCAGTGTCCCCTTGTCCCCAGGGTCCTGGTGTCCCCATGTCCCTTGTCCCCAGGGTCCCCGCGCTGTCCCCAGGGTCCCAATACTGTCCCCAAGGTCCCTTGTCCCTGCAGACCTGGTGTCCCCAGGGTCCCCATGTCCCTTGTCCCCAGGGTCCCAGTGTCCCCAGGGTCCCTGCGCTGTCCCCAGGGTCCCTTGTCCCTGCAGACCCGATGTCCCCAGGGTTCTGGTGTCCCCATGTCCCTTATCCCCAGGGTCCCGGTGTCCCATGTCCCTTGTCCCCAGGGTCCCGGTGTCTCCAGGGTCCCCTTGTCCCCAGGGTCCCTGCACTGTCCCCAGGGTCCCTTGTCTCTGCAGACCCGATGTCCCCAGTGTTCTGGTGTCCCCAGTGTCCCCTTGTCCCTTATCCCCAGGGTCCCAGTGTCCCTATGTCCCTTGTCCCTAGGGTCCCGGTGTCCCCTTGTCCCCAGGGTCCCAGTGTCCCCAGGGTCCCGGTGTCCCTATGTCCCTTGTCCTCAGGGTCCTGGTGTCCCCATGTCCCCAGGGTCCCCTTGTCCCCAGGGTCCCGGTGTCCCCTTGTCCCCAGGGTCCCTGCGCTGTCCCCAGGGTCCCTTGTCCCTGCAGACCCGGTGTCCCCAATGTCCCCTTGTCCCCAGTGTCCCCTTGTCCCCAGGGTCCCCGCGCTGTCCCCAGGATGGCGGGGGGCGGCGGGCGGAAGCTGCGCCCCTGGCTGGTGGCGCAGGTGGAGAGCGGGCGCTTCCCGGGGCTGGTGTGGGATGACGCCGGGCGCTCCGCCCTCCGCATCCCCTGGCAGCACGCGGGCAAGGGCGGGGCCAGGGGCGGGGCCGGCACCGCCCTCTGCCAGGTGACGTGGGCGGGGCAGGGCGGGGCGGGCGGGACCCCCACCCTCTCACCTGCATCCTCGCACGCCGTCGCGCGTCGTCGCCGCCGCGTGCCGCCGTCGCGCCTCGTCGTCACGTGTCCCCCTGTGGGTGTGGCAGGCGTGGGCGGAGTTCAAGGGGCGGCTCCGCCCCGGGGCGCGGCCCGACCCTGCCGGCTGGAAGACGCGGCTGCGCTGCGCCCTCAACAAGAGCCCCGAGTTCCAGGAGGTGCCGGAACGCTCCCGCCTGGAGGGGCCCCGGCCCTACAAGGTCTATCGGCTACTGCCGCCCCCCCAGCAGCGAGGTGGGGAACCACGGGGGGGGGGGGGGCACGGGGGTGTGGGGGGACCCCAAAGCGTGAGGGACCTATATCTGGGGGGCACTGGGTGTGGGGGGCACTGAGCGGGGGGACACCCACGTGCGGGGGGACCCAAGTCTGGGGGGGACCCATATCTGGGGGGCACTGGGTGTGGGGGGCACTGAGCGGGGGGACACCCACGTGCGGGGGGACCCAAGTCTGGGGGGGGACCCATATCTGGGGGGCACTGGGTGTGGGGGGTACTGGGTGTGGGGACACCCACGTGCGGGGGGACCCAAGTCTGGGGGGGACCCATATGTGGGGGGCACTGGGTGTGGGGGACACCCACGTGCGGGGGGACCCAAGTCTGGGGGGCACCAAATGGAGGGGGGGGGGCTGGGTTTGGGAGGGATGCACATGTGGGGGGCACCAGGTGTAGGGGGGAATAGATTTGAGAGTGGACCCACATCTAGAGGGGGGGAGCCATATCTGGGGGGCACCGGGTGGGGGGCAGACCCACATCTGGGGGGCAGTGGGCGTGGGGAGGGGTCCCAGGCATCTGGGCCCTACAGGTGGGCAGCCCCCCAAGCGTGGGGGCTTGCGGCCCCGGAAGGAGGCGGGACTGAGCCCCACAGCGGGGGGTGACGGAGACCCCCAGCCCCCCACCGCGCCGGTAAGTGTGTGTGTGGGGGGCACTTGTGGGGCGGGGAGGCAGCCATGGGGGGCGTGGGGCAGCCCCCCCACGGCTGCCGCCCCACGGCTTCCCCCGCCCCCAGGCGCCGTCCCCCAGCCCCGATGAGGAGCCGGCCAAGGAGCCTCGCCTGGACAATGGGCACCCCGGTGAGAGATGGGGGGGTCAGGAGGGGGCTGGGGGCGCTTGGGGGCGTGGCCACCGTGTCTCACCCTGCCCCCCCAGCCAAGGACCCGCCCCCAGTCCCGCTGAAACTGGGCATCGTGGTGGACAGCACTGAGCCCCTCCCGCCTCCACAGGGTAAGCCCCGCCCTGGGTGCTAAGCCCCGCCCCCTGCCCAATCACCAGCTGGGCCCCAAGAGTTGACCCTGCCCCCCCATGCAAGGCCCCACCCTGGATGCAAGTCCCACCCCCCTGTGCTGCCCTGGCCCCGCCCCAATCCCAGACCACGCCCCCAGCTTGCCCCTGGCTCCACCCCCAGCCTAGACTCCACCCCCACTGTGGCCCCACCCCCAGCCCAGACCCCACCCCTGACCCTGCCCCACCCCATGGCCCTGCCCCCAGCCCCAAAGTGGCTCCACCCCCAGCCCTGCCCCCTCATAGGCCCCACCCCCAGCCATGCCCTAGCTCCACCCCCCAGCCCTGGCCACACCTCCAGCCCAGACCCCACCCCACTGTGGCTCCACCCCCAGCCCAGACTCCACCCCAGCCCCTACCCTGTGGCCCCACCCCCAGCCCCAAAGTGGCTCCACCCCAGCCCTCATAGGCCCTGCCCCCAGCCCAGACTCCACCCCCAGCCCAGACTCCACCCCCAGCCCTGCAGCCCCGCCCCCAGTCCCAAAGTGGCTCCACCCCCAGCCCTGCCCCTCATAGGCCCTGCCCCCAGCCCAGACTCCACCCCCAGCCCAGACTCCGCCCCCAGCCCAACCCTGCAGCCCCGCCCCCAGCCCCAAAGTGGCTCCACCCCAGCCCTGCCCCTCATAGGCCCTGCCCCCAGCCCAGACTCCACCCCCAGCCCAGACTCCGCCCCCAGCCCAACCCTGCAGCCCCGCCCCCAGCCCCGAAGTGGCTCCACCCCAGCCCTGCCCCCTCATTGGCCTCACCCCCAGCCATGCCCTAGCTCCACCCCCAGCCCTGGCCACACCTCCAGCCCAGACCCCACCCCACTGTGGCTCCACCCCCAGCCCAGACTCCACCCCCAGCCCCTACCCTGTGGCCCCGCCCCCAGCCCCAAAGTGGCCCCACCCCCAGCCCTGCCCCCTCATAGGCCCCACCCCAGCCGACTCCACCCCCAGCCCCTACCCTGTGGCCCCACCCCCAGCCCCAAAGTGGCTCCACCCCAGCCCTGCCCCCTCATAGGCCCTGCCCCAGCCCAGACTCCACCCCCAGCCCAGACTCCACCCCCAGCCCTGCAGCCCCGCCCCCAGCCCCAAAGTGGCTTCACCCCCAGCCCTGCCCCCTCATAGGCCCCACCCCCAGCCATGCCCTAGCTCCACCCCCAGCCCAGACCCCACCCCACTGTGGCTCCACCCCCACCCAGCCTGCCCTGGAGCCCTGGCCCCGCCCCTCCCAAGCCCCTCCCCTCCCCAGGCGAGCCCCGCCCACCACCATGGGGGGGCGTGTCCCCTTGGGTGGGCGTGTCCCCTTGGGTGGGCGTGTCCCCTCTGGCGGCCCCGCCCCTGACGACTCCCTGGCAGGGGGGGCGTGCCTGGGGCTGCGGCTGTGGCTGGGGGGGGCGCTGGCCTGGCAGGGCTGGCTGCCCCCCGGCGACTACGAGCTGGGCCCCCCCGCGCCCCCGGGGGCCCCCCCGCGCCCCGGGCTGCTGCCCCGCCTGCTGCTGCTGCCCCCCCGCGAGGGGCCGCCGGGGGCCGCGGCCCCCCCCGCCGTGGGGCAGCTGCTGGCGGGGCTGGGGCCGGGGCTGCTGCTGGCCAGCGCCCGGCGGGGGCTCTTCCTGCAGCGCCGGCCCCGGGGGGGCACGGCGGGGGGGCCGGGGCTGCACTGCCGCGCCCCACACGCCGGCCCCGCGGCCAGCGGGGGGCCCCTGCAGGAGGGGGAGCTGGTGCAGGCCTTCGACGCCCAGCGCTTCCGGGAGGGTGAGTGACGCCGGCCCCGTAGCAGTCCTGTAACTGCCCCATAACTGCCCTATAGCTGCCCCATAGGTGACCCATAGCAGTCCTGGACCTGCCCCCTAAGTGCCCCATAGTGGTCCTGGACCTGCCCCCTAAGAAGTGCCCTATCGCTGCCCCATAGGTGCCCCATACTGGTCCTGTACCTCCCCCATAAGTGCCCTATTCCTGCCCCATAGATGCCCCATATCTGCCCCACAGCTGTCCTGTAACTGCCCCACAGCTGTCCTATAACTGCCCCATAAGTACCTTAGAACTGCCCCATACTAGCCTCATAAGTGCCCTATACCTGCCCCATAGGTAACCCTATAGCAGCCCTGTAACTGCCCCATAGGTGCCCCCTAACTGCCCCGTAAGTGCCCTATAGGTCCCCTGTAACTGCCCCACACCTGCCCCATAGGCACCCCTGTAGCAGCCCTGTACCTGCCCCATAGCAGCCCCATAGGTGCCCCCTAACTGCCCCATAAGTGCCCTAAAGGGCCCCTGTAACTGCCCCATAGGCACCCCTGTAGCAGCCCTGTACCTGCCCCACAGCAGCCCCATAGGCACCCCCTAACTGCCCCACACCCCCCTGACACCCCCTCCCCTCCGCAGAGGTGGGGCGGCACCGCGCTGGGCTGGGCCCCCGCCCCGAGCACCGGGTGATGCTGGCCGTGGGGCAGGAGCTGGGCCCCCATGACGGTCCCCACAACCGCACCCTCATCCTGCAGGTGGGGGGCAGCTGTGGGACAGGGGGTGGGATGTGGGGTGGGGGGATACGTGGGGCAGGGTGAGGGGGAGATGTGGGGCGGGGTGGGGGGCACAGTGGGGGTGTATGTGGGGCAGGATTGGGGACGGCCTGGGGCGGCGCCGATGTGGGGCAGCCCCTCACCGCCCCCTCTCCCCACAGCTCGAGCAAGCCTTCGCCCAGCAGCTCCTCGACGGCACCCCGGCCGCCGTGGGACCCCCCTGTGCCCCCCTCATGCAAGCCTGAGTCCGTCCCCCCCCGGCATCCCCGGCCCCACAACCGCCCCCAGCCCCACGGCACTCACCCGTGTGCCCGGGGCTGCAGGTCCGGTGACAATAAAGCCGCGTCGGAGCCGCTGTCAGCGTGTGGGGAGCCGCCATCTTCCTCCCGGCCGCCAGCTTCTCCCCCCAACCCCTGTCAGCCGCGGTCCCCCCCTTCTCCCCCGCCAGCCCCGGTGTTCCCCGGGTCCCCCCATCACCCCGGGCCCTCCCCGGGTGCCCCCAAGACCCCCCGGCCGCTCTACGTTCCTCTGCCCGGTCCCCGCTCGCCGCCACCGTCGTTCCCTCACACTGAGGAGAAAGGGGCAGGAAAGCGGCGGCGCCCGCTGATTGGCCGGCGGCGCAAGGCGGGAAGGCTTCCCATTGGCTCGGCCCCTCGTGGCTGTCTCCGGGAGGGGGAGAGGAAGGCGCTGATTGGTCGCCGCTTTCCCGCTGCCGTTGCTCCGCCCCTCGCCCAGGTTCGCCGACGACAGCGAGGCGCTGATTGGCCAGCGGCGCTGAGGCGATCAGCTTGTCTATTGGCCGGAGAGCGGCCGGGGGCGGGACGGGGCGAGGTTATAAAGGGCGGGGCGCGAAGCGCGCGAATTCAGTCAGGCGGCGGCAGCGGCGAGGGCCGTTGGGGCTCGGCGGCTCTGCGCTCTCCTCAGCGCCGGCGCTAATTGATTGCGGCTCATTAGCCGGCTCGTTACCCGCCGGGATTCCTCAACGGCCCCCCCGAGAGCTGTGGAGAGAAGCGGCGGTTCAAACTAATTAACCGGGGCGGGGTTTAGCGGCGTTAATTGCCGGGGCAGGGCGGGGTCGGGTGCTCATTAGGGCGCGGGGGGTGTGGTGAGCTGCGGGTCGGCAGGGAACCGGTAGTTCGTAGGTTTTATTTGGGCTGTTTTCGGGGTTTTCACCGAATTTGGGGGTTTTAAAGCGTTATTTATTGAGCGAGTCTGAAGGGGGGGGGTCGGGGGTTTGGGGCGGGAGGCGCCTTTTAGTTATTTAAATTATTCGATTTGGCATCCCTTCAAATTTCCCTTCAGTTTTTTTTAATTTACCTTCAAATTTCCCTTCAGATTTTTTTTTTTAATATTTCTTCCAATTTCCCTTCAATTTTTTTTAAGTTTTTCTTCCAATTTCCCTTCAAATTTTTGCAAATTCCCCCCCCCCCCCCCCCCCCCCATTTGGGCTCAGCCCGGCCCCCCGCTTTGGGGCCGTTTCCCGGGTTTCGGGTGCCGCCCGCCGTTCATTTTTGGGGTGAATTACCCCGATCCGCGCTCTCCACACACCCCTCCATCCCGTTTTGGGGTGAATCGCCATGTTCTACTACCCCGAGGTGCTGCAGCGGCAGCGCGGCTGCTTCGGCACCATCTGGTACGGGCCGGAGGGGCGGGCGGGGCGGGGGGGGGTGAGGAGGGGAATTTTGGGGTGAATCCTGGCGGTTTTGGGTCTCCTCCAGGTTGGCGGCCACCTGCAGCTCCCGGCTCCTGCGCAGAGAGTACCTGGGGGTGGACGTGCCCCGCGCCTGGTACGGGGGGGGCGGCTGGGGGGGGCGGGGGGGGATTGGGGGGGCCCGCCCCCGGCGCTGGCCCCGCCCCCGGCGCTAACCCCGCCCCCTCCCTCTTTCTCTCCGCCCCCAGCGCGGCGGTGACGTCGTTCGTGATTGGCCGAGGGGGCTGGGAGTACCCGCCCCCCCCGGCGGGAGCCCCGCCCCCCCGCTGCTCCCTCTACCTGGCGGCGCTGCTGCAGCTGGGGCTGGTGCGGGTGTACAGGCGGCAGTGCGGCTGGCTGCTGGGTACGGGGGGCTGTGGGGGGGGCTGTGGGGCGCGCTGTGGGGCGCTGTGGGGCTGGCGGCGTGGGTCCCCACGCGGCGTCACTCGTGTCCCCACAGAGGAGGCGGCGCACATCTTGGAGCGCCTGCACCGGGCGCGGCCCCCCCCCAACATCGACCTCAGCCCCCCCCGCCGGTGAGTGAAGCTGCCGCGCCCCACAGCGCCCGCCCCACAGCGCCCCGAGAGCGACCCACGGTGCCCCAAAAGTGCCCTACAGCACCACAAAGACCCCAAGCACCGCCCCATAGCCCCCCACGGCACCCCACAGTGCCCCATAGCCACCCCCACACTGCCCCATAGCAGACCATAGCCACCCCCACACTGCCCCCCAGCGCCCCATAGCCCCCCACAGCGCCCCATAGCAGCCCATAGCCATCCCCACACTGCCCCACAGCGCCCCATAGCCCCCCACAGCGCCCCATAGCACCCCATAGCCACCCCCACACTGCCCCACAGCACCCCATAGCCCCCCAAATGGCCCCATAGCCACCCCCACAGCCCCCCAAATGGCCCCATAGCACCCCATAGCCACCCCCAGCGCCCCATAGCCACCCCCAGCGCCCCATAGCACCCCATAGCCATCCCCACACTGCCCCACAGCGCCCCATAGCCCCCCACAGCGCCCCATAGCAGCCCATAGCCATCCCCACACTGCCCCACAGCACCCCATAGCCACCCCCAGTGCCCCATAGCCCCCCACAGCGCCCCATAGCACCCCATAGCCATCCCCACACTGCCCCCCAGCGCCCCATAGCCCCCCCCAGCGCCCCATAGCACCCCATAGCCACCCCCAGTGCCCCATAGCACCCCATAGCCCCCCACAGCACCCCATAGCAGCCCATAGCCACCCCCACACTGCCCCCCAGCGCCCCATAGCCCCCCCCAGCGCCCCATAGCACCCCATAGCCCCCCACAGTGCCCCATAGCCCCCCAAATGGCCCCATAGCCCCCCATAGCCACCCCCACACTGCTCCATAGCCCCCCAAATGGCCCCATAGCCACCCCCATAGCCCCCCACAGTGCCCCATAGCAGCCCATAGCCACCCCCACACTGCCCCACAGCGCCCCATAGCCCCCCACACTGCCCCACAGCCCCCCATAGCCACCCCCAGCGCCCCATAGCCCCTCACAGCGCCCCATAGCCCCCCCACTGCCTCCCAGCGCCCCATAGCCCCCCAAATGGCCCCATAGCACCCCATAGCCACCCCCACATTGCCCCACAGCGCCCCATAGCCACCCCCACACTGCCCCACAGCGCCCCATAGCCCCCCACAGCGCCCCATAGCCCCCCATAGCCACTCCCATAGCCACCCCCAGCACCCCATAGCCCCCCCCCACTGCCCCATAGCCCCCCACAGTGCCCCATAGCACCCCATAGCCACCCCCACACTGCCCCACAGCACCCCATAGCCCCCCAAACGGCCCCATAGCCACCCCCACAGCCCCCCAAATGGCCCCATAGCACCCCATAGCCACCCCCAGCGCCCCATAGCCACCCCCAGCGCCCCATAGCACCCCATAGCCACCCCCACACTGCCCCACAGCGCCCCATAGCCACCCCCACTGCCTCCCAGCGCCCCATAGCCCCCCAAATGGCCCCATAGCACCCCATAGCCACCCCCACATTGCCCCACAGCGCCCCATAGCCACCCCCACACTGCCCCACAGCGCCCCATAGCCCCCCACAGCGCCCCATAGCCCCCCATAGCCACTCCCATAGCCACCCCCAGCACCCCATAGCCCCCCCCCCACTGCCCCATAGCCCCCCACAGTGCCCCATAGCACCCCATAGCCACCCCCACACTGCCCCACAGCACCCCATAGCCCCCCAAACGGCCCCATAGCCACCCCCACAGCCCTCCAAATGGCCCCATAGCACCCCATAGCCACCCCCAGCGCCCCATAGCCACCCCCACAGCGCCCCATAGCACCCCATAGCCACCCCCACACTGCCCCACAGCGCCCCATAGCCACCCCCACACTGCCCCGCAGCACCCCATAGCCCCCCAAATGGCCCCATAGCCCCCCATAGCCACCCCCACACTGCCCCACAGCACCCCATAGCCCCCCAAATGGCCCCATAGCCCCCCACAGTGCCCCATAGCACCCCATAGCCACCCCCACACTGCCCCACAGCACCCCATAGCCCCCCAAATGGCCCCATAGCCACCTCCACAGCACCCCATAGCCCCCCAAATGGCCCCATAGCCCCCCATAGCCACCCCCACACTGCCCCACAGTGCCCCATAGCCCCCCAAATGGCCCCATAGCACCCCATAGCCACCCACATAGCCACCCCCACACTGCCCCACAGCGCCCCATAGCCACCCCCAGCACCCCATAGCCCCCCACAGTGCCCCATAGCACCCCATAGCCACCCCCACACTGCCTCCCAGCGCCCCATAGCCCCACCAATGGCCCCATAGCCACCCCCACACTGCCCCACAGTGCCCCATAGACCCTTGACACCGCCCCATAGCCCCCCCAAACCACCTCACAGCACCCCATAGTCCCCCCCCAGTGGCTCATAGTCCCTCAGCACTGCCCCATAGCCCCCCGACACTGCCCCATAGCACCCCACAGTGCCCCATAGCACCCCATAGCCACCCCCACACTGCCCCACAGTGCCCCATAGCCCCCCATAGCGACCCCCACACTGCCCCATAGCCCCCCACAGCGCCCCATAGCCACCCCCAGCGCCCCATAGCCACCCCCACACTGCCCCACAGTGCCCCATAGACCCTCGACACCGCCCCATAGCCCCCCCAAACCACCTCACAGCACCCCATAGCCCCCCCCACACTGCCCTATAGCCCCCTGACACTGCCCCATAGCCCCCCATAGCCACCCCCACACTGCCCCATAGACCCCCGACACTGCCCCATAGCACCCCCAAACCACCTCACAGCACCTCATAGTCCCTCAACACTGCCCCATAGACCCCTGACACTGCCCCATAGCACCCCATAGACCCCCAAGCTGCCCCACAGCGCTCCGTAGCCCCCGCGCCACCCCCTGTGCCCCCCAGGCTGCAGCTGGTGGCGGACGCCCAGGTGCTGATGGCGGCGCTGGAGCTGGCCCCCGACCCCTTCTTCGGGGTGATGGTCCCGGGGCTGCCCAGCCCCACGGAACTGCCCCAGGTACGGCCCCACAGCTCTGCCCCACGGAGCCCCCCGAGCCCCCTGTCCCCCCCCCAACTCTCCCCCCGTCCCCCCCCAGGTGCAGCGGCTGCTGGAGGAGGTCCCACCCCCCCCGGGTGAGTGCTGCCCCCCAAGTGTGGGGCGGGGGGGGCCTCACCACAGGATGGCCCCCTCTGATCCCCCCCCCCCAATTTCTCCAGTGCCCCCCCTGGTGGTGTCCCCCGAAATCATCACCCTGCGGGAGCCTGAGCCCATGGTCCTGCCGGCAGTCGAGGTGGGGCTGCCCCATAGCGGGGGGGCTGCCCCATAGCTGCTGGGTCTGGGAGGGGCTGCCCTATAGTGGGGGCTTGACCCACGGGGGGGAGGGGGGGGCTCAGCCTGAGGGATTGTGGGGGCTGCCCCGTAGCAGGGAGGGGTTTAGGGGGGCTGACCCATAGTGGGGTGGGATTTGGGGGGCTGCCCCATAGCTGAGGGTCGGGGGGCTGTCCCACGGCGGGGGGCTTGAAGGGGGCTGACCCCTGGCAGGGGGTGTCCCATGTGGGGAGGGGTCTGCCCCATAGCGGGAGGCGTTGGGGGGGGGGGGCTCTGCCCCTCAGTTGGGGGGCTGCCCCACAGCGATGTGGGGCGCCGGCGCAGGAGGAGCTGCCGGAGGTGACGGCGCGGGAGCTGGAGCTCCTGATGGAGGTGGAGGCCGAGCTGCTGCCCCCCGGTGCGGGCACTGGGGGGGCACGGGGGGGGCACTTGGGGGGCTGGAGGGGCACTTGTGGGGAGCACAGGGCACTTGGGGGATGGAGGGGCACTTGGGGGTCGGGGCTGTTGGGGGGTGAGGGGCTGCTGGGGGGGGTACTTGGGGGGCGGGAGCTCTGGGGGGGCCCTGAGCCCCCCCGACCCCTTGGGGGTCCCAGCCCCACGGCATCGCTGCCCTGGCCCCACAGTGGAGGAAGTCCCGGAGGTCCCGGCGCCACCCCCGCCCCTCGGTGAGCACTTGGGGGGCGGCACTTGGGGGGGGGGGGTGGGGGGCACTTGTGGGGCAGCCCCTGACCCCCCTTTCTTTGCCCCACAGCTCTGAGACTCCCCGAAGAGCCCACCCTGCCCCCGCTGCCCCCTGAGGTAGGCGTGGGGCGGCCGTGGGGCAGCCGTGGGGCGGCCGTGGGGCGGCCGTGGGGCTGGGGGACTGACGCGCTGCTCCAGGCCCCCCCGCCCCGCCGCCGCCGCCCCCCCCGGCCGCCCCACATCGACCTCCAGCCCCAGATCCCCCAGGAGGATTTCCAGGCCCAGCTGCTCCAGCCCCGCGGCCACTGCCGGGACCTGGTGAGTGGGGGGGGACCCCGGCGTCCGGGGGGGGACCCCAGTGTCCAGGGGGGGACCCCAAGGTCCAGGGGGGGACCCCAGTGTCCAGGGGGGGGACCCAGGCGTCCGGGCCCCACAGGTGCTGCTGGAGCCCCCCCCCAAGCGGCGCCGCCCCCCGAGCGAGCTCCTGCGGACCCCGACCTACGGTGAGCCGAGCACCCCCCGGGCGTGTGGGGAGGGGGCGCCCCCCCCCCCTCCCCACGCCTTGACTCTGTCCCTGCCCCACAGGGTGGCTGCCCCCCGAGCTGTGGGGCCTGTGGCGTCGCGGCGCCCGCCCAGCCCCCCCGCCCCCCCCGCCCCCCCCGGAGATCCCCAGCGAGCTGGAGGTGAGGATCCCCGGGGGGACCCAGGGGTCCAGGCCCCACAGCCCCCGCATGGGGGGACCCAGGGGTCCGGGCCCCACAGCCCCCGCGTGGGGGGGACTCGAGCCAGGGCCCCACAGCCCCCACGTGGGGGGACTCAGGCGTCCGGGCCCCACAGGTGCTGCGGGAGGCGCTGGAGCCCAGCCTGCCCGCCCTGCCCTCGGGTGAGTGACCCACGGCCGCTATGGGGCAGCTATGGGGTGGCGGTGGATTGCTATGGGTCGCTGTGGGGCTGCTGGGGGTCACTGGGGGTTGCTACAGGGTGGGGCTGGGTCACCGGGGGTTGTTACGCCATTGCTATGGGGTGGCTGTGGGGCAGGTGTGGGTTGCTGCGGGTGGCTGTGGGGCGGCCGTGGGTTGCTATGGGATGGCTGTGGGGTGGCCGTGGGTTGCTGCGGGATGGCTGTGGGGCAGGTGTGGGTCACTGTGGGTGGCTGTAGGGCGGCCGTGGGTCGCTGTGGGTGGCTGCGGGATGGCTGTGGGGTGGCTGTGGGTCGCTGTGGGGCGGCTGTGGGTCACTGTGGGTCGCTATGGGTCGCTGCGGGATGGCCGTGGGTCGCTATGGGTCGCTGTGGGGTGGCTGTGGGTCGCTGTGGGGCAGCCGTGGGTCACTATGGGTCTTTGCAGGTGGCTGTGGGGCGGCCGTGGGTCACTATGGGTCGCTGCGGGTGGCTGTGGGGCAGGTGTGGGTCACTGCGGGATGGCTGTGGGTCGCTATGGGTCGCTGTGGGGCGGCTGTGGGTCGCTATGGGTCCCCCCGCCTGCTGCCCCAGAGGTGTCCCTGGAGGTGATGGAGGAGGAGCTCTTGCCCCGGGTGCTGCCCCCCGAGGAGCGACGGTGAGGGGGGGGACACACACACACACATGGGGGGCTGGGGGGGGCGACTTGGGGGGCAGCCCCTGACCCCCGCCCTCTGCCCGCAGCCCCCCGCCCCCCCCGCCCCCCCCGGTGCTGCCCGAGCTCCCTGAGCGCCCCGAACCGGAGCTGCCCCCCGGCGTCGTCCTCGACATGGCTGCCCTGCGCAGGTCAGTGCCCCCCCGGGGGCCGTGGGCCCCCCCGTGGGTCGTGGGTCCCCCGTGGGCCCCCCCGTGGGCCCCCCCCGGACGCGTGGGTCCCCGCAGGCTGGTGGCGGCGGAGGCGCGGCGGCCGGGGGGGACGGAGCTGGGGGCGATGGTGCCCCCCGGGGCCACCCGCAGCCTGGTGGGGCGGCTCTTCTACCTCTGCCTGGGTGAGTTGGGGGGCGCCCCACGCGTGTGGGTCACGCGCCCCACCTCCCCCCCCCCACGCGCGGGTCCCCCTGCGTTTCCCCCCGGGGGGGGGTGGGGCTGCCCCCCAAGTGTGGGGCTGACCCCCGCGCTCCCCCCCGCAGAGCTCTGCGGCGCCGGGTGGCTGCGTCTGGAGCAGGCCCGGCCCTACGGCCCCATCGCCGTGGGGCCGGGCCCCCGCGGGCCCCCCCCGCCCTCCCCCTCCCCCCCCCATTAAACCCGCGGGGGGCGGCCTCTGCCCCACGGCTTTTATTGGCTCGTTGCCGCGCCGACATCGCTGCGGCGATGACATCACCGCTGTGACCTCGCGCCGACATCGCCACGGTGACATCACGCTGACATCACCGCTGTGACCTCGCGCTGGCACCGCCACGGTGACGTCCTGCTGACATCGCTGCGGCGATGACATCACCGCTGTGACCTTGCGCTGACATCGCCACGCTGACATCACCGCTGTGACCTCGCGCTGACATCGCTGCGGTGACGTCACGCTGACATCACCGCAGCGCCCCAGGGTCAGCAGGCTCCTGGGGCGTCGGCCAGGCCCTGGGGGTGGGCGGGGAATGGCTGTGAGGTCACTGGGCGTGGCATGATGACATCACAGGGAGGGGCAGAGGGGGAGGGGCAACCGGCTGTACTTGGGGGGCATTGGGCTGTACGTGTGGGGCAGAGGCGGTACTTGGGGGTCCGAGGCTGTACGTGTGGGGCAGGGCTGTATGTGTGGGGCTGGGGCTGTATGTGTGGGGCAGGGCAGTAGTTGTGGGGCAGGGCTGTACATGGGGGTCTGGGGCTGGGTGGCAGATGTGGGGCAGGGCGGTAGTTGTGGGGCAGGGCCGTACATGGGGGTCTGGGGCTGTATGTGTGGGGCAGGGCTGTACGTGTGGGGCTGGGTGGCAGATGTGGGGCAGGGCGGTAGTTGTGGGGCAGGGCGGTACGTGGGGGTCCAGGGGCTCACCAGGGCCTGGCGCAGGCGGGCGGCGTCGCTGGGGGGCAGCTGGTCCAGGCCCCCCCCGAAGGCTGTGGGGCACCTGCCCCACACATCCCGCAGCAGCCCCACCAGCCCCGCCTCCAGCTCTGGGGGCAGGCGGGTGTCAGGGACCCCCCTCTGCCCCACGGCGACCCCCAAGTGCCCCCCCCAGCCCCACATCCCACCGCCTGGGACCCCCAAGTGCCCCCCCAGCCCCACACCTCGCCCCCAGGGACCCCCAAGTGCCCCCCCCCAGCCCCACATCTCACCCCCCAGGATCCCCCAGTGCCCCCTGACACCCCCAGTTCCCCCCCCCCCAGCCCCACATCCCACCACCTGGGACCCCCAAGTGCCCCCCCAGCCCCACATGCCCCCCACACCCCCATGGAGCCCCCCAAGTGCCCCCTCCAGCCCCCCCAAGTTCCCTCCAAATCCTCCCCCCCACTGGTCCCCAGCCCCCCAGCTGCCCCCTCAGCCCCCCCCCCCCAAGCCCCCCGGCTGCCCCCCAAGTGCCCCCCCAAGCCCCCTGGCTGCCCCCCAAGTGCCCCCTCCAGCCCCCCAAGTGTGCCCCTGCCCGTACCGGGGGGCAGGCGCCCGCTGCCCACGACGCTGCTGCAGGCCCGGGGCAGCTCGGCCGCGTGCTGCCACAGCTGGGGGGGGGTCAGGGGGGGCAGGGACCCCCGGGACCCCCCCCAGCCCCACACCCCCCCATGGGGACCCCCAAATACCCCCCCGGGACCCCCCCCCAGCCCCACACCCCCCATGGGGACCCCTAAATACCCCCCCGGGACCCCCCCCCCCAGCCCCACAACCCCCATGGGGACCCCCAAATACCCCCCCGGGACCCCCCTCAGCCCCACACCCCCCATGGGGACCCCCAAATACCCCCCCCGGGACCCCCCTCAGCCCCACACCCCCCATGGGGCCCCCTAAATACCCCCCAGGGACCCCCCTCAGCCCCCCCCCCCCCCGGGGACCCCTAAATACCCCCCAGGGACCCCCCTCAGCCCCACCCCACCCCCCCCGGGGACCCCTAAATACCCCCCAAGGACCCCTCTCAGCCCCACACCCCCCCATGGGGCCCCCTAAATACCCCCCAGGGACCCCCCGGGACCCCCCTCAGCCCCACACCCCCCATGGGGCCCCCTAAATACCCCCCAAGGACCCCCCTCAGCCCCACACCCCCCATGGGGACCCCACAGCCCCCTATAGGGCCCCCCAAAATGCCCCCCCCAGCCCCAAATACACCCCACAGGGACCCCCAGTACCCCCCAGGTGACCCCCTAAGTGCCCCATAGCGACCCCTAAATACCCCTCGGGGACCTCAAACACCCCCCAGAGCCCCCCCAGGGATCTTGCATCTCCCCACAGGGCCCCCCAAGTGCCCTACAGGGACTCCTAAATCCCCCCCAGGGACCCCTTAGTGCCCCATAGGGGCCTTACCCCCCCCCCAAGTGCCCCCCAAGTGCCCCCCAGGGCCCCCCGCACCCCCCCCCCGGAGCCCCTCACCTGCGGGGGGTCCCTCTGGTGCAGCCCCAGCAGGTACCGGAACACGGGGGGCTCCTCCCCCAGGTCCTGCCCCAGCGGCAGCGCCCCCAGCACCAGCGGCACCACCTGCGCGCCAGCACGGACCAGTACGGACCAGTACGGACCAGTACGGACCGGTGTGGCCCCCCCCCCCGCGTCCCCCCCCCCCCCTCCCCTCCCCCCCCGTACCAGCTCGGGCGGCAGCGCCCCCCCGTGGCGCGCCAGGGCGCCGCAGGCGTTGTCCCGCACGCGGCCCGGCCCCTCCCGCGCCAGCGCCTGCGTCAGCACGGCCCGCCCCGGCCACGCCCTCCTGCGTCAAGGAAAACGGGGCGGGGCCAGGAGCGCGGGGGGCGGGGCGACGGGACGCGAGGGTGGGGCAGCAGTGCTGGGGCGGGGCTATGGAACCCGGGGGCGGGGCTCTGCAATGGGAGGGCGGGGGCAAGAATCGGGGGCGTGGCCACACGCGAGGAGGGGCTGAATCCCATGGGTGGGGGCGTGGCTACGGCGGGAGGGGCGGGGCTGAGGGGTTGTGGGTGACACGAGGGTGGGGCAACAGTGCTGGGGCGGGGCTCTGGAATGGGAGGGCGGGGCCACATGCAAGGGGGTAAAGCACATGGGTGGGGGCGTGGCTACGGTGGGAGGGGCGGGGCTTAGGGGTTGTGGGTGTGGCTAGAGGCCAGCAAGGCTTTTAGGAACTGGGGTGGGGCTGGGGGCGGGGCTTGATTTGAAGGGGCGTGGCCAAGTAGGGAGGGCTCGGGGCTCAAAGGGCCTGGCTGGGGGCGGGGCGAGAGAGGGAGGGGCCCGAGGGGGAGGCTCCGATTGGTGGATACGTCCCGAGGGCGGGTCCGGCAGCCTCGGCCAGGCGCCCCATGGCGAAGAGGGCGTTGCTGCGCACCTCGGGGTGGGGGTCGCGGGCGGCCGCCCCCCCCAGGGCGGGGCCCAGGCGGGGCAGGAAGGGGACGACGGCCTCGCCCAGCGCCCCGCCCGCCTCCGCCAGCATGGCCGCCGCCCAGGAGCGCTCCCCCACGCTGCGGCGACGGCCCTGGGGGGGGGGGGAGGGAGGGGGGGTCACCCGGGTGCCGGGGTTCCCCCCTGGATGCCGGGGTCCCCCCCTGGGTGCCGGGTTCCGCCCCCCTCCCCCGCACGCCGGGGTCCTCACCAGGGCGGCCAGGAGGGAGGGCAGGAGCTCCTGGAAGAGGGGGGCGAAGGCCCCGCCCAGGGCCCCGCCCAGCGCCACCAGCCCCTCCCCCGCCAGCTCCCGCAGCTCCGCCACCGCCTCGGCCTGCGGGGGAGGGGAGAGAGAGAGAAGGGGGGTCACGGGGGGGGGGGGTCACACCCCACATACCCCATGGGGACCCCTAAATGTACAGGAGGGACCCCCACCCCCCCCCAGGGACCCCTAAACCCCCCCCCCAGAGACCCCCAAGACCGGGGGCCCCCCACCCCCCCGCCTCACCTGCTCTTCATCCTCCTCATCCTCCTCGCCGGCCCCGGCCTCCAAGCAGGTGACCTGGGGGGGGGGGAGGGGTGCAGCGAGCCCCCGGCCCCCACCCACACCCCTCCCCCCCTCCCCCGGGCCCCCCCCCCCCGTACCTTCCCCTTGATGACGTCAGCCAGCAGGCGGCCAATGGGGGCCAGCAGGGTGGGGGGGGGGGCGGGGCCGGGCCCCTCCAGCACCCGCCCCAGCGCCCCCAGCGCCCCCCGCGCCCCCCCCAGCGCCGGGTCCCCACGTGCCCCCCCCACCAGCGCCCCCAGCGCCCGCTCCAGAGGGGGGGCTCGGCCTGCGGGGAGGGCAGTCAGTGCACCCCAAAACACCCCCATCCCCCCCAAACACCCCCACTCCCCCCCCCCAGGACCCCCAGACCCCTGAAATGCCCCAGAACAGCCCCAGAAACCCCCCCAGCGCCCCCCCAGCGCCCCCCCAATGACCCCATATCCCCCCAAACCAGACCCAGAAACACCCTCCAAGGCCCCTGGGACCCCCCAAATCCCCCCCAAAACGCCCAACCGACCCCCAAATCCTGCCAGACCACCCCCAAAATCCCCCCCAATCCCCCCAAACGAGGACCCCCGAATCCCCCCAACCCCCATTGTGGACCCTGACACCCCCCCCCACCCCCCCCAAACCCCATAACCGCCAGCAGGAGCCCTCTAACCCCCCAAAAACGCCCTTTTCACCCCAAACCCCTGCTGGGGGGTTTCCCTGATTGTGGAGGGGGGGGGGGGAGGGGGTGTCTCACCCTCGGGGGGGGGCGGGGCAGGGCCCCCCCCCAGCGCCAGGCAGAGGCTCCCCAGGGTCTCGTAGGCAGCGCGGCGAACCCCCGCCCGCGGGAACTGGGGGGGCAGAGGGGACCCAGGCGTCGGGGGGGGGACCCAGGCGTCGGGGGGGGGACCCCGGGGCTGGGGGGGGGGGACCCCGGGGCTGGGGGGGGGACCCACCTGCAGCAGCTCCAGCACGGCCTCCAGGCTGGGCTCCAGGTAGGGCAGGAAGGCGGCGCTGGGGGGGGGGCGGGGGGGGGGGGGAACACCAGTAAGACCAGTAACCTCCTCCCAGTGCTCCCACTGCCCTCCCAGTACGGCCCAGTGCCCCTCAGTCCCGTTCTGGTACGTCCTAACGGTCTCCCAGGACATTCCAGTACCTAACTAGTCCCCTCGAGCGCTTCCCAGTGCCTCCCACTATATCCCAGTAGCCCTCCATGCTTTCCCAGTGCCCTCCTGGTCCCTCTCGATGCCCCCCCAGTGCCCCCCAGTCCCTCCCAGTGCCCCCCCAGTGCTCCCTAGTCCCTCCCAGTGTCCCCCCACTCCCTCCCAGTGCCCTCCCAGTGCCTCCCAGTGCCCCCCCAGTGCCTCCCAGCGCCCTCCCAGTGCCCCCCCAGTGCCCTCCCAGTCACTCCCAGTGCCCCTCAGTCCCTCCCAGTCCCTCCCAGTGCCCCCCAGTCCCTCCCAGTGCTCCCAGTCCCTCCCAGTGCCCCTCAGTCCCTCCCAGTGCCCCCAGTTACCGGCTGTGCTCGGCCACCTCCCCCAGGGCCTCGCAGGCGTCCTCCACCTCCTCCGCGTAGGCTCCGCCCACTTCTACCCTGGGGGCGGGGCCAATGAGTTAGGGGTGGGGTCTGCAATGGCGCCACCCCTCCATAAGCCCCACCCCTCACTCAATAAGCTCCTCCTCCTCCTCGCTGACATCATCTTCCATCGGCTCCTCCTCCTCCTCCTCCTCCTCCTCCTCGAAGAGCAGGAACGAATCAGGTGCCTCTGAGGCTGCCTGGGCGGGGCAGGGGGCGGGGTCAGGGCGGGGCCACACCCCTTACCCCACCCCCCCAGCTTGGAGGGAGGAACCAGGGATTTGGGGCAAAAAAGGGGGGAATTGGGGGTGAAAGCAAGGGGTTTGGGGGGGCGTTTGGGGAATAAAAGAGAGAGTTGGGGCAAGCAGAGGAAAACAGCGATTTCTGGGTAACGGGGGGTTGGGGGCTCGGGCCCCCGAAGGGGGGTTGGGGGGCTCAGCCCTCCAAAAGGGGGGTCGGGGGGGGGCACTCACCGGGGGGGGCGGGCGCCGCAGCGCCCCCAGCAGGACGGGGACGACGCGGGGCAGGAGCGGCCCCATCCCCTCCCCCAGCGCCTCCGCCGCCGCCCCGGCCAGCACGAACCTGGGGGCAGAGAGGGGGGGCAGCGAGGGGGCGATGATAGCGGGGTTCTAGGGGGCATTTTGGGGTGCAAGGAGGGAAAAAGTGGGTCCCAGAGAGCAATATAGGGGTCCTACAGGGGATATGAGGGTCCCGGGGGGCAATAAGGGGTCTCAGGGGGGATAAAGGGGTTCCAAGGGGGACTATTGGGGTCCCAGGGGGCAATAAGGGGTCTCAGGGGGGATAAAGGGGTTCCAAGGGGGACTATTGGGGTCCCAGGGGGGATAAAGGGGTTCCAAGGGGGACTATTGGGGTCCCAGGGGGCAATAAAAGGGCTCAGGAGGGATAAAGGGGTTCCAAGGGGGACTATTGGGTTCCCAGGGGGCAATAAGGGGTCTCAGGGGGGATAAAGGGGTTCCAAGGGGGACTATTGGGGTCCCAGGGGGCAATAAAAGGGCTCTGGGGGGGATACAAGGGTCCCGGGGCAGGGGTATAGGGGTCTGGGGGAGGCTATGGGGGTCCCAGGAGGATGTGGAGGTCCCTGGGGGGGATATGGGGGTCCTAAGGGGGGCTCTGGGGCTCTTAGGGGGCACTGAAAGGTGTCTTGGGGACCTATGGGGTGACATTGGGTCCCAGGGGGTATCTGGGAGTCCCAAGGGGGACTTATGGGGGTCCCAGGGGGTATCTGGGGACCCTGGGAGGGGATGTGGGGGTCCCGGGGGGGGATATGGGGGTGACTCACATCACACGCCGCCCCTCGGGCTCGTCCTCCTCCTCCGCCAGCCCCAGCCCCAGCTCCAGGGCGGCCACCAGCCCCTCCCCCGCCACCGGCCGGCCCAGCGCCCCCAGCACCCCTGGGGGGAGGGGGAGGACACTTGGGTCCACCACGGCCCCCCCCCACCCCTCCCCCAGGGCCCCGGACGTCGGGGTCCCCCTGACTCACCCAGGGCCTGGAGGCGTCGGGGCCGGGTCTCGGGGGGTCCTGGCTGCAGGAGGGGGGTCAGCGCCCCCAGGATGGGCCCCGCGTGGGGCTGGAGCTGCTCCCCAGCCGTGGAGGCTGCGGGGGGGGGGGTTGAGGGGGGTCAGGGAGTCCCCAAAACCTGGGGGGGGGAATCGAGAACCCCCTGGGGGGGGGCACATGGGGGTCCCAGGGGGAGCTGAGGGGTCTCGGGGGGGTTGGGGGGGGATTTGAGGGTCGGGGGGGGGGAGTATGGGGTGTCCCTGGGGGGTTGAGAGGTCCCCAGGGGGGTCTGGGGGGAGTTGAGGGGGGAACTGGGGGTCCCAGAGGGAAATCGGGGGTCCCTGCAGGATTAGGGAGTCCCCAGGGTGATAAGGGGAGAGTTGGGGGGGTAGGGGGGGCCCAGGGGTGCTCTGAGGGTCCTGGGGAAGGTTTGGGAGGTCTCAGAGGATAATTTAGGGGTCCAAGCGGTGGTTTTGGGGGTCCCAGGGAAGAAATGGGGGTCCCAGAGGCTAATTGAGGGTCCCAGGGAAGGGGACGGGGGTCTCAAGGAGGGATTCAGGGGTCTCGAGGGAGCGCGGGGACTCACCGAGGGAGTGGAGGGCGCTGAGCCCCAGCTCCAAGTTCCGGGGGGGCCCCGAAGGCTCCAGCGCCCCCAAAACGGCCTCCAGCACCGCGGGCAGCCAGGGGCCCACCCCCTCTCCTGGGGAGACAGGACGCCTCAGCCCCCCCCCAGACGCTGGGGTCCCCCCCCCGGACACCGGGGTCCCCCCCCCAACACCGGGGTCCCCCCCCCAACACCGGGGTCCCTACCGAGGCACTCGAGGAGACTCTCCAGGATGTACCAGGCCTTGGCGGGGGGGGTCCGGCTGCCGGGGTGCCCCCCCCGGACACTGGGGTCCCCTTTCAGAGCCGCCAGCGCCGCGGGCAGCGCCGCCTCTGCCACCGCCGTCACCTCCGGCTGCGCACCAGTGAGGACCAGTACGGACCAGTAAGGGTGAGTGCAACCGCGGGGTCTCGCAGCAGCTCCCCGGGAGCGCTACAAGTGCCTCCCAGTACGGCCCCGGAGTCCTCCCAGTAACGACCAGTACAGTTTAGGGCCTCCCAGTATAGACCAGGGTCCTCCCCGTGCCTCCCAATATGGTCCAAACCCCTCCCAGTACGGCCCCAGGGCCCTCCCACTATAATTTAGAGCCTCCCAGTATGGCATATGGCCCTCCCAGTGTCTCCCAGTATGGCCCCAGGGCCCTCCCAGTATAATTTAGAGCCTCCCAGTATGGCATATGGCCCTCCCAGTGTCTTCCAGTATGGTTTAGGGCCTCCCAGTATAGACCATGGTCCTCCCCGTGCCTCCCAATATGGTCCAAACCCCTCCCAGTATGGCCCCAGGGCCCTCCCACTATAATTTAGAGCCTCCCAGTATGGCATATGGCCCTCCCAGTGTCTCCCAGTATGGCCCCAGGGTCCTCCCACTATAATTTAGAGCCTCCCAGTACGGCATATGGCCCTCCCAGTGTCTCCCAGTATGGTTTAGGGCCTCCCAGTATGTCCCAGGACGCTCCCAGTGCCCCCCCAGTACAGCCCACAGCCCTCCCAGTAGAACTCAGGTCCCTCCCAGTATAACCCAAGGCCCCCCAGTATCATTTAGCACCCTCCCAGGACAACCCACCACATCCCAGTACAGCTTAGGGCCCTCCCAGTGCCTCCCAGTACAGCCCCCAGCCCTCCCAGTACAGCCCACAGCCCTCCCAGTATGACCCCGAGCCCCCCTGGCACATCCCAGGCCTCTCCCAGTACATCCCAGTGCCCCCAGTACGGCCCAGTACCTGCAGGCAGTCGGCCAGGCTGCGCAGGGCGAAGGCGGCCGCCCCCCGCACAGAGGATTCGGGGTCCCCCAGCCCCCCCCGCAGCACCCCCAGCGCCGGCCCCAGGTACCTGGAGGGGGCGGGGGGCACCCGTGGGGCTGGGAACCCCCCCCAAAACCCCCAATCCCCCCCAAATCCCCCCAAATCCAGTAAAATTCCCTGAAACTCCCCAGATCCCCCCAAAATATCCCCCCAAACAAGCAACGCGCCCCCAAATCACCCCCAAACCCCCCTCAAAACCCACCAGAACACCCCAAATCACCCCCAAAACCCCCTAAAATCCCCCCAAATACACAAAAAAACCCAAATCCCCTAAAATTCAGCCCCAACCCCCCCAAAACCCCTCAAATCCCCCCCAAATCCACTAAACCTCCCCCAAACATTTGCCTCCCCCCAAATATCCCTGAAAACCGGCCAAGTGCCCCCAAATCACCCCCAAACCCCCCCTCAAAACCCACCAGAACACCCCAAATCACCCCCAAAACCCCCTAAAATATCCCCAAATACACAAAAAACCCCAAATCCCCTAAAATTCAGCCCCAACACCCCCAAAACCCCCCAAATCCACTAAACCTCCCCCAAACACTTGCCTCCCCCCAAATATCCCTGAAAACCGGCCAAGTGCCCCCAAATCCCCCCTCAAAACCCACCAGAACACCCCAAAATCCCCCCGAGCACCCCGAACCCCTCTAAATTGCCCCAAAACACACAAGGAGCCCCCCCAAATCCCCCCAAAATCCACTAAATCACCTCGGAACTCCCCGAAGAATCCCCCAAATCTCCCAGAGCACCCCAAAAAACCCAGAGCGCAAAATACAGCGCCCCCAAATCTCCCCCGATCCCCCCCCAATCGCCCCCCCCATAACCCTCAGAACCCCACTGAACCCTCCCTTGAATCCCCCCGCCCCCCCCAGGACCCCCCAAACTTGGGGGGGTGTCTCACCGTCGCCGCAGGGGCTCCCCGCACCCCCCCGCCAGCGCCCCCAGCGCCAGCAGCCCCCCCTTGCGGGCACCCGCCCGGGGGCTCCCCAAAGCCTGTTCCAGCAGCGGCACCTGGGGGGGGACGACACGGGGGGGGTCAGGGGCACCCCCAAAACAGGGGGCACCCCAAAACGAGACCCCAGAGCCTGAAGTGACCCCCTCCCACCCCCCAGAATCCCCCCCTGGGACCCCCAAACACTCCAGGGACCCCACGGGGACCCCGAAACCTCCCAGGGATCCCCCCCAAATATCCCAGGGATCCTAATCCCCCCCCAGGGACACCCCAAATACCCCCAAACCCCCCAGGGACCCCACGGGGACTCCAATCACCTCCCCAGGGACCCCCAAAACCCCCTGGGACCCCCCAAACACCCCACAGGAACTCCAATACCCCCCCCAAAACCCATATAGGGACCCCCAAAGCCTTTTGGGATCCCCAAACTCCCCCCCAGGACCCCTCCAAATACCCCAAGGGGACCCCAAATCCCCCCCCCCCGGGACCCCCAGACCCCCCCAAACCCCACCAGCTGCTGGAGGAGCTTTTCGGGGGGCAGTCCCACGGCCAACGCGTCCAGGGCCTGTGGGAAAAGGGGGGGGGTCAGGGGGACCCTGACATCCCCAGGGACCCCCCCAAAAAACAGGGACCCCCCCCAAGAACTGGGGAACTCCCTATAGCTGGAGAAATAACCCCAAAATGGGAGTGCCCCCACCCAGGGTTAGAGACCCCCAAAACCCAGGGAAATCCCCCCAAAACCAGAGCAATGAACCCCCCCAAAATGAAGAGAAATCTCCAAAAATGGGGAAATGCCCCCAAAATAGGTCCCTCTCCCCAAAATGAGGAAAAATCCACCCCAAAAATACAAAATATACGGCAAAAGCGAGGAAATAGTCCTAAAAGTCAAGCAAAGCTCCCCAAAATGCAGGAATTGCCACCCCAGAGGGACCCCCACCCCCAAAATAGGAAAAAAAGCCCCAAATCAGGAAAATCCACCACAAAAATGAGGTGAACTGGAAAAAAAAAAGAAAAATGCCCCCAGAAATGCAAAAAAAACCCAAAAAAATAACAGAACACTTCCTAAAACAGAGAAAATTCTCCCCAAATAGGGAAAAATCTCCAAAAATGGGAAAAATCTCTGGGAAAAGTAGTAGAACGTTCCCCAAAATAGGGAGAATTTGCCCCAAAATGGGAAAACTCCCCAGAAAATGACGAAAACGTCCAAAAAACGGGGAAAATCTCAGAAAAATTGGGACCTCCCCCAAACAGGGACACCCCCCCCCCCCAAACTGGGGACCCCGATGCTGACCTGAGCGGCGGCGTGTCGGGGGCTGGGCCCCCCCCGGCCTTCGCCCCCCCCCTCCTCCTCCTCCTCCTCCTCCTCGGGGTCGGGGTGCCCGGGGCGGGGGTCGGCGCAGAGGGGGGCCAGGAGCCCCCCGAGGACGGGGGCCAGCAGCCCCCCCCGCAGCAGCGCCTGCACCAGTACCGCCCAGTATGGCGCAATGTCCTCCCAGTACATCCCAGTGACCCCCCAGTATGGCCCAATGCCCTCCCAGTACATCCCAGTGACCCCCCAGTATGGCCCAATGCCCTCCCAGTACATCCCAGTGACCCCCCAGTATGGCCCAATGCCCTCCCAGTACATCCCAGTGACCCCCCAGTATGGCCCAATGCCCTCCCAGTACATCCCAGTGACCCCCCAGTATGGCCCAATGCCCTCCCAGTATATCCCAGTGCCCTCCCAGTACACCCCAGTCACCTCCCAGCACCCCCCAGTATGGCCCAATGTCCTCCCAGTACATCCCAGTGACCCCCCAGTATGACCCAATGCCCTCCCAGTACATCCCAGTGACCCCCCAGTATGGCCCAATGCCCTCCCAGTATATCCCAGTGCCCTCCCAGTACACCCCAGTCACCTCCCAGCACCCCCCAGTATGGCCCAATGTCCTCCCAGTACATCCCAGTGACCCCCCAGTATGGCCCGATGCTCTCCCAGTACATCCCAGTGATCCACAGTATGGCCCAGTGCCCTCCCAGCACACCCCAGTGCCCTCCCAGCACCTCCCAGTACACCCCAGTGCCCTCCCAGCTCACCTTGGGGCGCTTCTGGGCGAGGAAGGTGACGGTGGCCAAAGCCCTCACCCGTACGGCGTCACCCCGCGACTCGTCCCCCCCCACCTGCGGGCCCGGACGCCTGGGTCCCTCGGATGCCTGGGTCCCCCCCGGGCACCCGCGGGACCCCCCCAGGCACCCATGGGACTCCCCCCAGACGCCTGGGTCCCCTCCCGGGGTTACCTGAAGGCAGAGGTCAAGCAGAGGTCGAAGGTGAGGGGTCACGGCAGCGGGGTCGGCCTCCAGGAACTCGTCCAACACCTCCAGGGCCTCGGCGCCCCGCTCCTGGGGGGGGGGGGGAGAACCCCAAATTTTGGGAGGCCCCAAAACCACCAAGAGCCCTCGAAACCACCAAGAGCCCCCAAAACCACTGAGAGTCCCCAAAACAGCCCCAAAACTGCCCTCGAAACAGCCTGGGGCACCCCAAAATGGCACTGGGGCACCCCAGAAACCACCAGGGCACCCAAAAATGGCCCAGAAGGCCCAAAACTCCCAAAATTGTCCCCAAGCACCCCCAAAACAGCCCAGGGAACCTCTGGGGAGCCTTGAAACCACCAAAAAGACCCCAAAATCCTTTAGGACTGCACTGACCCGGCCCAAGACTCCCCCCAAAATGGCTCCGGATCACCCCAAAATGACCGAGAGCCCCCCCAAACATCCTGCCCCCCCCCAATTCACCTCGTCGATGTCGAGCAGCTTCTTCAGGGCCGTCAGGATGTCAGGGAGCAGCGACCGCAGCAGCTCCTGGGGGGGAAAGGCGCCCAAAAAAGGGGTTGGGGGGCCCCAAAACCACTGGGGGGGGCGCTGAAACTGCCACAGGGGACCCCAAAAGCCCCCCGGGCCTGAAACGGATCTTCCTGGGTCTCGAAATGGCTGGTTTTGGCCTTAAAACCTGCCATTTCAAGGCACCTTTTTGGGGGATTCATGAGCTGCTGCGGGGAGCCATGAAACCGCCATTTTGGGGTGTGAAACCGCTCTTTCGAGGAGCCCCACACCTGCTATTTTTCGAAGCCATTTGGGTCACAAAAGCGTAATTTTAGACAAGCACAAAGATTATCGCTTTGGGGGAGCCCAAAAACCACCATTTTGGGGGCCCCAAACCCACCATTTTGGGGTGAACAAAACCGCCACCCTGGGGCTCCACGAAACCCTCATTTTGGGGCTGAAAATGATCCTTTTGGGGAACTCCAAAACCACCATTTATTGGAGGGACTCGAAACCGCCGTTTGGGGGGGGAACATGCCCCAAAACCGCCCCCACTCACCGTGTGGGTGTCCCCCAACATGGCCGCCAGCCCCCCCAGGGCCCGCAGGCCGTAGGCCGTGGGGCCGGGGGCCACCTCGGGAGCAAGGGCCCCCCGACACAGCGCAGCCAAGGGGGGGCCGTGGGGGGCCAGCGCTTGGGGGGCCGCCTCCAGCGCCGCGCTCAGCACCAGCAGGGCCGCCTGGGGAGGGAAATGGGGCGTGGGGAACCTCGAAACCACCCCTTGGGTGCCCAGAGGACAAGGGGGGGCTTGAAACCGCCGTTAATTGCCCCCCCCGCCTCCAAACTGCCCCCTCCTGTGTCATTGGGGCAATTTGGGGGGGGTAAAATGGGGTGCGACGAGCCTGGGAAGCACCCCCTGGCCACCCAAGGGTGACTGGGAGGGGGATAAGATGGGGGGGGGCCTGGAAAGCACCGTTACCTCCTGGCGGGGGGGCTGGGGGTCACGGGCCGCCGCCTGCACCCAGGTCCCGAGGGGGCCCCAAGCGCTGAGCCCCCCCCGGCGCAGCACCAGGGCCGCCAGTTGGGCCAGGGCCACCGTCACCGCGTGCCTGGGGGGGGGGACACAAGGGGTCGGGGGGGCTTGAAACCACCAGGTTGGGGGGGGCGGGGCCCCGAACCGCCGGGACCCGGGGAGGGGGGGGGGGGGGCCGCTCGCACTCACTCCGTCTCCCGCTCCAGGGCCTCGGCCAACAGCGCCGGGAGCCTGCGGGGGCGTGGCAGACATTAGCCCCGCCCCTTCGCCGCCTAGCCCCGCCCCCACGCCCCGCCCCCCGCCCCACCTCTGGCGCAGCGCGGGGTCCAGGCGCCGCCATCGCCCCAGGAGCCGCCGCCGCAGCAGAACCGCCGCCAACTGCCGGACCTGGGGGGGGGAATAGCGGGGTCGGGGGCTCCCCGAAACGGCCGGGGGGGGGTCAGGGGAGCCCCGAAACCGGCGAGGAGCATCAAGGGGGGGGAACTGGGGACCGACCGAGGGGCCGCACCTGGGGCCGGGGAGAGACGCTGAGGAGGAGGCTGAGGCGGGCGGGGGTCTGGGGGTCTGCGAAGGCCTCGCGGAGGCGAGCGGTGGCCTGGGGGAGGGGGTAGCGGTCAGCGGGGGGGCTCCCGTTCCCTTCCCCCCCCCCCAGGCCTGGGTGCCCGTTACCCGGCGGATGACGTCGCTGTCGGGCTCCAGCAGCTCCGCGAGGAGCTGCTCCAGCTCGGGCGCCGCCATTTTGAAAAAGGGCGGGGCGCCGGAAGGGGCAGGGCCAAGGCCCTTCTGGCCGCCCCGGAGGACTCGCGACTCGCTGGGCTCTTGAAAGGGCGACACCGGCGAATTAAAGGGGCGACGCCGAGCGGTGGGGCCCACCGCCCTCGGACACGGCAACGCCGCCCGCGCTGTGCTCTCCCCCGCCCCCCTATGATATCACAGGCCACCAGTGTGACATCACGAAGAAACTTTATTAAATAGGGGACCGTGCAAGGGAGAAAACCTCAGAGCAGAGTGGGTCCAGGAGGTCAAGGGAGGGCTCCCCCTGCCCCCTCCTGGGCAGGGCTGAGGGAGAGGGGTGGCGTCCGGCGCGAGCCCCGCCCCCTCACCGTGGCGCCCCGCCCCCTCGCAGGGCAAGCACAAGATGGAGGACGGAGCCGCCCTGGATCTTGTAGTCGGCCGCCGTCTTCTCGTCGTTCCTGAGGTATCGGGGTGGGGTTAAAGGTCACCCTTTGCCCCGCCCCTTTGTTTGGCTCCACCCCTTTCTAAGCCACACCTGCTTCTTTGGTCTCCACCCCTTCATAAGCCACACCCCTTCCCCAATGCCCCTTCCTTTCTCATGAGACCACACCCCTCTAAGCCCCACCCACAGAGACCACACTCATCACAAGCCCCCCCCTTATAGACCACACCCTTCCAGAAGCCCCACCCCTTCTCCCTGTGTGTCCCCACCCCCACCAAAGCCCCACCCCCTCATTTAACCCTGCCCCACAAGCCCCACCCACATCACCCCCACCCCCCCAGGCCCCGCCCCTCACATCTGCTTGCCGCTGTAGATGAGGCGCTGCTGCTGGGGGGGGATCCCCTCCTTCTCCTCCACCCGCTCCTTGATCCGCTCCACCTGTCCCAAGGCATCATGGGATGCTGGTGGGTGTCTCCCGTGGCATCGTGGGATGCTGGGAGACCCCCACCCCAGGGCATTCTGGGATGCTGGGGGGCCCCCTGACATTCAGAGCCACCAAACCTTGCCCTGGGGCATGGCGGGAGGCTGAAAGACCAGCTGGGGAAGGGGGGGAGTGTGTGGAACCTGCCCCAGGGCACCATGGGATGCAGGAGAACCTCCTCAGTGGGGACCCCAGGAGACACCCCCCCGCCTTGTCCCAAAGCACCATGGGATACCAGGGCAGAGCTAAAGGCATGCTGGGAAGGGGGCGGGGCCTCCTACCTTGTCCGTGGGCTCGATGTCGATCTCGATCTCTTTCCCCGTCAGAGTCTGGGAGGGGGGGTGGGGGGGTGGAAGGAGCTTGTCAGAGCCCCCAGTCCCCCAATGCCCCGGGGCAGACCCCCAGGTCCCCCAATGCCCTCGGGCGCCCCACTCCCACAGCACCCCGTGGGCTCCCCAACCCCACAATGCCCCGGGGCACCTCCCCCCCGCCAGGTCCCCCAATGCCCTAGGGCGCCCCAATCCCACAATGCCCCGCGGCGCGCCCAACACTCCGCCCCCGGGCCCCCCTCACCCACACCACCCCCGCGCCGCCCCGCCGGCACCTGGGGGGGTCCCCCACCGCCCCACCTTCACTTTGATCAGCATCGTGGCCGCGCCGGCTTCTCTCCCCTCGCCCGGAAGGGGAAATGTCCCTCGAGCCCCGCCCACTACGTCACTTCCCTCCACCCCCCTCCGGGACGGTGCAGACAAGCGCTTGCTGCCGCCGGTAACACAAAATGGCGGCGCCCGCCCGCGCGGCGCCTGCTGGGAGTTGTAGTTCCACGCCCTTTTCCCGCCGCCGAGTGCTACTGGCCGCCGCGGCCGCCGCTCCGCCGCGCCGCGGCCAATTACTGCTCAAAGCCCGCCCCACCGCCGGAGCGCACCACCGCGGGGCGGGGGGAGCGGGGAGGCAGGGGAAAAATGGCTTTTTCATCCCCAAATCTACCGGTTTAGGGACTCAATCCCATCATGCCCCACGGTCCGCCCCTCCTCAGCACTGCCACGCTCCCATTGGCCGCCTCTTTCCCTCCTAAAAGCCAATTGGCCCATTTAACCCGCCCCCCCCCCCCCCATCCAGGACATGGTACAGCCCCATTGAGGGCAATGGGAGGGATGGGTGGAACTACTCGGGTTCTGGGGGACCAATGGGGAGTGAGCGCGGCTGGGATGGACCAATGGGGTGGCGGGGGGTGGGGCCACAGAACATGGCAGCAGGGAACGTCAACGGCTCCTTACTTGGCAGCGGCCTGGGACGGTGGGCCATTAACGTCAGGAGTAATTAGGGGGGTAATTAACAGCGGGGCACTCACCAGAGGGGAGCAGGGCACGGCGGGAGAGCGGCGGGGCCCGGGCCTGGAGGAGAAAAACGGGGATTAACTGTCCCCGGGCCCCTAATTGCCCCATCCTCGGTTGTTAATTAACTTCCTAGCCCGTAATTCTTCCCCTCAACCCCTAATTACCCCTCCCAGCCCCCTAGTTGCCACCCCCCCATCCCCCCACCTTTCTGCGCAGGTAACCGTCGTCCTCCGAGTCACTAATGACGTCATTGACAAAATCTGCGGGGGGAGGGGTGGGTCAGGACAGGGCCCAGATGCCTGGGTCCCCGCTCCGGGCGGGGCTCGACCTCCCCCCCCCCATACTCACCCAAGGGTGGGGCCTTGAGAGGGCGGAGCCTCCGGAGGCCTGGGCGGGGCCTTAGCCTAGAGGGGGCGGAGCCAGGTTACTTTGAGGAAAAGGGCGGGGCTTAATGTGAAGGGGGCGGGGCTACTCACCGGGTGAGCGGCTCCTGGCGGAGGGACCCGGGCGTCCGGGCGGCGGCGGTCAGGGGGCGGGGTACAGGGCCTGGAGGTGGTGCTTAGAGTTGGGCGTGGCTCCAAGGGAGGCCACACCCTCCACAAAAGCCACGCCCCTTGCATTAGGCCCCACCTACCGCAGTGGGCGTGGCCCATGTCAGCCAGGTACCGGTTCAGGATTGGCAGGTCACAGGGGCAGAGCCTGGGAGGGGCGTGGCTCCACACCACCTCATGGAGCTGGGGGGGAAGGGTGGGGTCAGGAGGCGGGACTGAGCCTGGGCCCCGCCCCCTTGCCTTGAGCCCCACCCCTTGCCCCCACCTGGTTAGGAGAGCAAGCCCCGCCCTCTCCAAAGCTCTATTCCCTCCTTTTAACTGGGACCCACCCCCTTCATTAAGCCCCACCCCTAAGACTTTTCCTCCAGCCCCCAACCCCCACCCTCTCAACAAGCCCCACCCCCTCTAGGCTCCACCCCCAGAGGCCCCACCCACCTGCCGCAGGTTGGGGGGGGGCAGGGCGCTCTCCAGCCGCTGCAGGTACTCGTAGAAGAGGCACTCGAGCGCCTTCAGGAATGGCTCCCCATACTCCTGCCTTGCTTGGCCCTGGGGATACCGGGAGGCACTGGGGGGCACTGGGAGCCCCTCCTCGAGGAACCCAGGACCCGTCGAGAGGGATTGGGGGGGCAAGGGGTCACTGGGAGGCAATGGGAGGGCACTGGGAGGTATTTGGGGGATGCTGGGACAAACTGGGAGGGCACTAGGACACACTCGGGTTACTGGGATAAACTGAGAGAGCACTAGGAGACACAGGGATGTCCCCTGCAGACCCCTGGGGCACCCGGAACCCATTGGGAGGGATTGGAGGGGGGACTGGGAGGCACTGGGAAGCAATTAGAGGGCACTTTGGCCAGAATATGGGATGCTGTGGGGAACTGGGAGGGACTGGGGAGCACTGGGAGGGCAGTGGGAGGAGCTGGGAGGCAGTGGGAGGATACTGAGGGGAACGGTGGCAGCAGAAGGCACTGGGAGGGAACTGTGAAGCACTGGGGAGCTACTGGGAGGGCAGTGGTCTGTACTGGGAGGTACCTGCAGGTAGGCCGCCCGCCGCCCACGGTCTGCCAGCAGCGTCAGCACGAGGTCACGGAAGCTCTCCTGCGCCTCCCCCACCATCGCCAGCTCCTGGGGGGTCTGGAGGGACATGGGGGGTGAGGGCAGGCCTGGGTCCCCCAGGCCCCTCCCCTCCCCGTCACTCACAGCTTGGCCATGGCCGGCGGCCGGCACCTCCCCCTCGGGGAAGAAGGAGTCGATGGCGTCGAAGACCTTCCCGTCGGGCTGGGCCTCCTGCAGCATCCGCACCACCACCTGCAAGGCAGCGGGGGAAGATGGCCGCCGGGGGGGGAAACATGGCTGCCGGGGGGGGCAGGGGAGGGAATGGGGGGTCACAGCTGCCAGGAGGGGGGAGCACGGGAAGATGGCAGCTCCCGCGGCATGCTGGGAAGGGTGGCGGGAGGGGGGCAGGGGCCATCTTGGCGGGCAGAGGAAGGCTGGCAGCCATCTTGGGAGGCGCAGAGGGAGGTAGGCAGGACAGCGGCCATCTTGGGACACCGGGGCCGCGGCAGGGTAGGGCGTCGGCCATGCTGGGTGCCCCAGGGCACGTTGGGAAGGGCTGGGTGGGGATACTCACGGCGGCCTGCAGGCCGAGGCGCAGGCGGGCGCCGTGTCGGAAGCGGACGGCGCCGGGGGCCGCCCGCCCCACGGCCTCCAGCAGCCCCAGCACCCGCGGGAACTGGCCCAGGCTCCGCCCACGCACCACGTGCCACGCCCCCGCCAGCACCACCCGCAGGGCCAGGCTGGGGCTGATGGTGGGGGCGGGGTCAGGGGAGGCTCCGCCCCCACGCTGGATAAACCCTGCCCCAGGCCTGTAGCCACGCCTACTGCTCCATAGCCCCGCCCCAGGCCTGTGGACACGCCCACCGCTCTATAGCCCCGCCCCGTGGCCACACCTACATTCCCATAGCCCCGCCCCCAGGCCCGTGGCCACACCTACATTCCCATAGCCCCGCCCCAAAGCCCCGCCCGGCTCCAGCCACACCCCCTGCTTCATAGTCCCGCCCACTCCCAAGCCCCGCCCCAACCCGGAAGCCCCGCCCCCGAAGCCCCGCCCCGCCCCCGCATGCTCTCCTTCCTCCCTCCCTCCCGCACCGCTCACCTAACGTCACTTCCGCCCATGTTGCGGGGGGCGGGGGGTGGTTTCGTCACTTCCGGGGGGGTGTTGGGCAGGCAGCGGCACGGGCAGCACCGGGAGCCCGGTGGCGGCTCCGCGTGCCCGCCGCGCCGGAAGTGACGTCAGCGCGCCGCGCGTTAACCGTGTGGTCACGCCCCCCCGCCCTCCCCATTGGCTGCCGCCGCGACCAATCGCCGCGCGCTCTCCCGGCCCCTTTGCGCACGTCACTTCCCCCTCGCGGCCTCCTCCTCGCGCGGCGCCGCCCCCCTCAGTGACCTCACGGAGCCTTTGTTTCGTCACAGCGATTTATTGATGACGTGGTGAGAAGGGGGAGGGGAAGGGGGAGGGGGAGAGGCTCGATGACGCCATTAGGCAGGTTTGGGCGAAACAGGGGAAACTGGGAGTGGGTGGGGCCAGACCTGGGGGCACTGGGAGGGGCAGGGCTCTCCCAGTGACCCGCCCCGTGCTCCCAGTAACCCCCGAGCCCAGTCCCAGTGCTCCCAGTACACCCCAAACCTGGTTCCATTGTTCCCAGTAACCCCGCCCGGTGCTCCCAGTATACACCAAAACTTGTTCCAGTGTTCCCAGTGCCCCCAAACCTGCTCCCAGTGCCCCCAGTACCCCCAATCACCCTCCCAGCACTCCCAATAACCCCTCCACGCCCTCCCAGTGCCCCCAGTCACCCTCCCAGTGCCCCCAGTACCCCCAATCAACCGCCCAGCACTCCCAATAACCCCTCCATGCCCTCCCAATGCCCCCAGTCACCCTCCCAGTGCCCCCAGTACATCTCCGTGCCCTCCCACTGCCCTCTCCACGCCCTCCCAGTACCACCAATCACCCTCCCAGTGCCACCAGTGCCCTCTCCACGCCGTCCCAGTGCCTCCAGTGCCCCCCATCACCCCCCGGTGCTCCCGGCAGGGGGGGGTGCACGGCGCCGGGCACGTCGTGGGCGCCGGGGGGGGCTCCCAGTGCTCCCAGTGTTCCCGTCGGGGGCAGGGGCGACGTCGAGCTGGAGGGTGCCGTGGAGGGGCCCGAGCTGGGGACTCTCCAGCGCGGCCACCAGGCGCCGGCGCCCCGGGCGCAGCGGGACCACGGCCTGGCGCAGCCGCACGGTCTGCCCCGCCCCCACCGACCTGCCGACGGGCCAGGGGGTCACACAAGGTCCCACAGGGACAACAGCAGGGTGACCCCCCCCAAAGCACACGCCCCCGCCCAGCGGCCTGGCTCCCCTCCCAGATGCCTGGGTCCCCTCTAGACCACGGGGGGCCCCTCTCTGGGAGTCTGGGTCCCACCAGGACACCTGGGTCCCTTTCCCGAATTCCTGGGTCCCCCCGTTCCCAGCTGCCTGGGTACTCACCCCATCTGGAAGGGCTTGGGGCAGGAGATGCCGGCTCCCTCCATCCGCAGGGTGGCTCCGCTCAGGGTCTCCGGCAGCGGGTTCTGGAAGACGACCTGGACCGGGGTCTCCTGCCCCACCACCGCCGGGGCCAGCAGCTGCCAAGAGAGAGGGCCCAGGTGTCCGGGGGGGAAGCCGGGTGTCCGGGGGGGAACCCAGGTGTCCGGGTCTCCTCCGTCCCACCCTACCCCACCCACCAGCTGGGTCCAGGAAGACGGAGGGGACCCAACATCCAGGAACCCCAGACCCATCCTGGAGGACCCAGGTGTCCTGGAGGGGGACCCAGGCATTCTGGGGGGACCCTCACCGTCAAGGTGAGCTCGGGTGTGTGCAGCCGGACCCGCAGCTCCTTGGCCACCACCTGCCCCGTCTCCTCCACGGCTCCGGCCACCGTGAGCTTCAGTGCGTCCTGGTCCCCCACGTGGGGCCCGTACTCGGCGTAGGCCACCGTCATCGTCACTGTCTCCTCTGGGGGAGGACACGTGACGTCAGGGACCCAGGCGTCCGGGCAGGACCCAGGCGTCCGGGCCACCCACGCCCCCCTCGCAGATCTAGGGCCACCCTAGGGTCAGCGTTTCATCGGGGACAAGAGGGGACAGAAGGGACCCAGGCGTCCGGGTCTCACCCTGCCCCGGTGGCACGGTGCGCCGGTGCTGCTCCTGCCGGAAGGGGGCTCCGGAGACCCCGGTGTAGCGGACGGCGGAGAGGGCCAGGCGGAGGCGGAGCGTCCGAGGCTCCACCCCTTCGTTCCGGGCCACCGCCCGCAGCTCCAGCTCTGCCCCCGCCACTGCCGGCCCCGCCCCCACCGTCACCGTCACCTCCCCTGACGACGGGGTCCCCCGGTTGCGGGGGCGGGAGCCGTGGGAGGTGGCGGTGGAGACGGCGCGGCGCTCCTCCTCTGAGCCTGCGGGGGGCAGAGGTCAAGGGTCAAGGGGTGCCAGGGGGGTCAAGGGGCGTAGGTTGAGGTTATGTTATGGGGTCGTTGGGTCAAGGGGTCATGGGGGGTGAAGGGTCATGGGCAGAGAGGGCACAGGGGTCAGCGGTCATGGGTTGGGTTGTTGGGTCATGGGTCCTAGGTCAATAGGTCAAGGGTTATGGGGTCTTGAGGTCAAGAGATGTTGGGTTTGGGGGTCAAAGGGAAAGGGTTATGGGGTCAGGGGCAAGGGTCAGGGGTCTTGGGTCAACAGGTCAAGGGTTGTGGGGTCACAGGATCAAGGGGTCAATACTTGGGGTTAAGAACGATGAGGTCAAGGGCTGTTGGGTCATGGTCGTGGGTCTTAGGTCAAGGGTTATGGGGTCTTGAGGTCAAGAGCTGATGGGTTGTAGGTCTTGGGGGGGTCAAAGGGCACAGGTTATGGGGTCGGGGGGCCAAGGGTCGGAGTCTTGGGTCAACAGGTCAAGAGTTGTGGGTCAACGGGTCAAGGGTCACCACTTGGGGCTTAGAATGACGGGGTCAAGGGGGGTCAGGGGGTGGGGCCTCACCCTCGGGGTGCTTGTACTGGTGGGTGATGTCCAATCGGGCACCGGATCCCGCCCCCAGGGTGCTGATGCGGCGCCCGATGGCGCCTTCCTCCACGTGCACCACGGTGAAGGCGCCGTTGGGCTGCCGCTGCCAGTAGACCTTGTCGCTGTTCACCTGAGGACACGCCCCCGTTAGAACAGGCCACGCCCAGGGCCACGCCCAGGGGGAACAAGCCCCGCCCCCTACCTCGGCGAAGACGAAGGGGGTGTCGTACTTGAGGAAGACCTCGCCGTTCTTCACCGCCGTCACCGAGCAGGGCCCGCAGCAGAACAGCCCTGGGGGCGTGACCAGCGCAAACCAGTGAGGGCCAGTACGGGCTGCTACGGCGAGCCCCTGCGGTGGCACTTACAAACCTCCCAGCCGCGGGGCCCCCCCCCCCCCCCAAGCCTCCTCCCAGTATAGACCAGTATAAACCAGTACCGCTGCTGGTCTCCTGGGGGGTGGCGTCGACAACCTGCCACCCGTCGTAGCCGTCGGGGAGGTCGGGGCGCTTCATCCAGCAGTCGTTCCACACGTGGAAGTTCCTGCGCAGGAAGGATAAAGGTCCCAGCATAAACCAGTACGGACCAGTGCAGGCCCATACGGACTGGCATAAACCAGTACATACCAAGGCGAACCAGTATGCACCAGAGTGGCCGAGGATGAGCCTCCCAGCCCCTACATCAGCCGTTCTCGCCCCCGCAGCCCCCAAACCACCTCCCAGCAACCCCTTCCCAGCGCCCCCCGTCCCCGGCCGGTGTAAACCAGTATAAACCAGTACCAGACGGAGTCGGTGTTGAGGCGCTCCAGGGGCCGCATGTTCTCGTCGAAGTAGATGTCGGTGGTGAGGGAGACGTCGGTGTCGTGGGCCGAGTTGTAGTTGGTGACGGTGCGGGTGGGGAAGCCCAGGCACCGCAGCACTGGGGGGCACCAGTACAAACCAGTGCAAACCATTAGCAAAGCGTATCTCTCGGGGTTGGCTCGTCCCCCTGCGAGAGGCTCCCGTCTCCCTTCCAGTGACTCCCAGGGCACCCCCGACCCCCTCCCAGTACAAACCCGTCTCTAATTAGGTTAAACCAGCGTAAACCAGTACAAACCGGTATCAAGAACACACTTAAGCCTTCACTTATCTCCATCCCAGAGGCTCCAGTCCACCTTCGCGTGACTCCCAGGAGCTCCCCAAGCACCCCAGAGCATCTCCCAGTACAAACCTGGCTCACACCAGTATCAACCAGTGTGGACCAGTAGGAAACCAGTATGAAACCTGGCACCTTATGCCCAACTTCTCTCCCTTACAGCGACTCCATCCACTTTCTAGCGGCGTCCAGACCTTCCTGCGCTCCTCCCCAGTCTACGCCAGGGCCAGACCAGTCCGGACCAGTATAAACCAGTCAGAGGGGGACGCACCAGTGGTCATGACGCCGGCGAAGACCCAGCACTGGCCGTAGCGCACGGGGGCGCCGGCGCCGTGGTAAGCGCGGAGGATGTCGACGGAGCCGGCCCAGGCCGAGGGGTTGGTGCCCTGGGCGTAGTCCCCCGTCCAGTTGCCCACCAGCACCCCGTTGTCATCCAGCGAGTTCACCTGGGGCACCCCGAAACGTTGGGGGGGGGCAATCCTCCCTTGCACCCCCAAAACACAGAGAACCCGGGAACCCCCCCAAGGTGCCTCAAAAAGCCATTGGAACCCCCAAAACACCATCAGAACCCCCCCAAAACCTGGAGGTAACCACAAAAGTCAACAGAACCCCCCCAAAACTCCCAAAGTCATGGGACTCCCTGCCCAACCCCATTGAGACCCCCCCCAAATGTCATCAGAACCCCCCAAAAGCCCATGGAAATGCCCCAAAAGCCAACGACCCCCCCCCAAAGTCATCAGAACCTCCCCAAAACCCAACGACTCCCCCCAAAACTCATCAGAACCCAGAAGAGCCTTGAAGAACCTCAAAAGCTCCATGGAAATCCACCCAGCACCCATTGAACCCCCTCCCAAATCTCATCAGAGCCCCCCCCAAAAGACCAAAGAACCCCCCAAACCCCATTGACACCCCCCAAATCTAATCAGAATCCCCCTAAAACCCAAAGAAACCCCCCGAACCCCATAGAGTTACCCCAAAACCCCACAGTGGCCCCTCAGAACTCCATATTTTCCCCCAAACCTCCTTAGAGCACCACAAAATCTGCACAGCTCACCCCTCCCCCCCCGTAATTCACCCCAAAACCACACAGGGGACTCCAAAACCCCACATCCCACCCCAAACCCCATTGGCAGTCCCCCAAAACCCCTGTCCCACCTGAAAACCCATGGTCTCCCCCCAAAACACCACATTCCCCCCCCCAACCCCCCTTAGAGCACTCCAAAGCCCCCATAACTCACCCCCCAGATCCCATCAGTCACCTCAAACCTTCCTGATTCACCCCAAATTCCCCTAATTCACCCCAAATACCCACCATGGCGGAGACGACGCGGGAAACCATGACAGGGTCCCCCCGGGCGCTGTGGGGCATCCCCCGGCGGTCCAGGATGTACAGGCATGCCTCGAGCACCCCTGCGTCAAACTGGGGGATCCCCCAAATCAGAGGTGTCCCCAAATCCCCCCAAACCACCCCCAAAATCCCCCCTCCAACCCCTCCCAAATCCAAAAAGCGGTTTCAGGGTCCCCCCCACGATATTACAGGGATCTGTGATAATTTTGAGACCCCCCCCTTGGTGGTTTCAGGGACTCCTATGATGATTTTAGGGACACTCTATAGTTTTTTGGGTATTCCCCAATTTTTAGGGTCCCCCATTTTAGGACATCCCCAAATTTTGAGGTGCCCACCCTGTTTTTGGGGTCCCCACCGTATTTTAATGCCCCCCCCCCCCCCCGTTTCCCACCCAGTTTTTCAGAGTCTCCCCAATTTGCGGGGATTCCCCCATTTTTGGGGGTCCCCATTTTTGGGGGTACCTGCCCGTAGTTCCAGGAGCGCTCGGCGATCTGGTCCTCGGTGCCGTAGAAAATGCGCCCCGTCTCGTTAAGGACGTACTCGTTAAGGTCGCTCGTTTTCTCCATGTAGACATGGTCATCTGCGGGGGGGGCACACCAAAATCAGGGGGGGTGTCCCCAAGTCCCCCTTGAGCCGCCCCCTTGAGCCCCGAAACCGCCAAATCTCACCCGGGGGAGCCCTGAAACCGCCAAAACTGGGAGCCCCCAGATTGCCCGAACTCGGGGGTTTTGCCCCCAGAACGGGGCCGGCTCACCGGGGCACCAGGGGTTGAAGAGGAGGAAGAAGTCGTTGGCGTCGTCGAAGGGGGCCGCGTACTCCCCCGCGTCCGTGCGGGTCTTGACGCTGAGGCGGTAGCGGCCGATGGGCGCGTCGGGCGGGGCCGTGAGGCAGATGTTGAGGGCGGGGCCTCCGGGGAGCTCCGCCCCCTCCTCGACCTCCTCTGCCTCAGCCGTCCAACCGGTGGCCGAGGTTTCGCCCAACGGGATGAGGACGTGGGTACCCTTCGCCACCTGCGGGTTGGGGCCTGCGGGGTGACATCATCGCGCCGGGCGTGAGGTCGTCACCCGGGCAGGCGAGGTCGTCACACCCTGGGCGACGCCATCGTGCCCCCCCCCTCCACGGCAGGGGTGGAGGGGGGCGAGGCCGAGGGCACCCCGGGTGATGTCATCGCCCCTCCCGGGTGCCGTCGCCGTGCCCCGGGTGATGTCACCACGCCCCCGTTGCGGCACGCAGTCGCCCCCCCCCCCCAACCCCAATCTCTCCCCCTCCTCACCCCCCGTTTCCCCCCGGTCGCCCCCCCAGCCCCGGTGCCGGCCCCCACCGAGGACGAGCTCCACGCAGAGACCGTCGGCCGCGGGGTCGAAGGGCCGGGGCAGGAGGAGGCGCAGGTCGAAGGGCTGCCCCCGGCGCACCACCAGGCGCGGGCAGGCGAACTCGGACGTGTGGTGAGCGACGCGATTGGCCGCGGAGCCCACGGCCATTCCCCGGGGGGCCAGGAGGCCTGGGGCGGGGGGGAGAAGGCGGTGAAAACCCCGCGCGAGTCCCGCCCCCCGAAACGGCCCCCAAAACCCCTCGGGGAGGGGGGTCTTGAAACTCTCATTTACCCCCATAAGCCTGGAAATGGCCCCAAATGGGCAGTTTTGGCCCCAAGATGGGAACAGGGGGATACAGCAGGGGGGGTGTGCTGAGAGGGGGGACCCCAAAACCCCTATATTTCCCTGGGGGGGGGGGGGGGGGGGGCACAAAACCCTGAAAAGCATCTCGGGGGGGGGGGGGGCTTGAAACTGCCTTTTTTTCCCCCAAGAAAGCCTGGAAATGGCCCCAAAATGGCACTTTTTGCCCCAAAATGGGGACAGGGGGACAGAAGGGAGGGGGGCCAAGGGGAGGACAACCCCCCCACCTCTTAATCTGCTTGAGGGGAGCCCCGAAACCACCCTTTCCCCCCTCGGGGAGACCCAAAATCTCCACCATTCGCGCCCCCCGCCCCCAGCACTGACCGGGCCGCAGGGGCTGGGGGGGGCGGCGCCCCGGGACCTCGCCGGGGGGGGGCTCCCAGTCCTCGGTGCCCCGTCGGCAGCACCCGCAGCACCCGCAGCAGCCGCCCAGGCGCCGCCAGAAGCCCCGGCGGGGGCGGGGGGCAGGGGGCGCCCCCCGTGCGCGGAAGCTGGCGGCCGCCCAGCGGCCCGGGTCCAGGCGGGGGTCGGCGTCCGGCATTGCCTGCGGGCACCAGTGAGACCAGTTTGGACCAGTACGGACCACCGGAAGACAGTAGGAAGCGGTACGGGCCACCACAGACAGCAAGATCTTCTGAAACGGCCCGTTAATGCCTCCAGACCCTTCCCAGTGTGACCAGTATAACCAGTATGGACCAGTACACTTCATTAAAGACCAGCGTGGACCCGTAAAGACCAGCATGGACCAGTAGAAGACAGCAGAAACCATTAGGAACCACCATGAACTGGTAAGACCTTTCAGAATAGCCCGTTAAAGCCTCCAGACCTTTCCCGGTGCAACCAGGCAGACCAGTATGGCCCAGTATAGTTCACTAAAGACCCGCACAGAGCATTATAAACCAGCAGAAACCAGTATGGACCACCACAGGCCAGTAAGACCTTCCAGAATAGGCCATTAAAGCTTCCAGACCCTTCCCAGTATGACCACTAAGACCAGGATGGAGCAGTATAAGGCCATAGAAACTAATATGGACCTGTACGAGCCATTACAAACCAGTAGGAACCAGCATGGACCACCACAGACCAGTAAGAGCTTCTAGAATGACCGACTGAAGCCATCAAGCCCTTCCCAGTATGCCCAGTATGGCCCAGTTCCTCCCAGTCCTTCCCAGTACAGCCTCGTAACCTCTCCCAAGCTCCCAGTACAGCCCAGTAACCTCCTAGTCCCCCCCCACCACAGCCCAGTAACCCCTCCGAGGCTCCCAGTATGGCCCAGTTCCCTCCCAGTCCTTCCCAGTGCCCCGCCCGAGCCTGGCGCCGGAGGGACCCAGGCGTCCGGGCCTGCCTGAGCAGCTCCCCCCCCACCGCCTCCTCCCCCGCCACGGCGGGGACCCGGGCGTCCGGGAGTGCTCCCAGCCCAACCAGTTCCCCCAGTCTGCCCAGTTCCCCCCTTCCAGTGCTCCCACCACTCCCAGTAGCCCCCCCAAGTGCTCCCAGTAACCCCCTAATGCTCCCAGTAAGCCCAGTTAATCCCCCTGCCAGTACTCTCAGTAACCACAATGCTCCCAGTTAGCCCCTCCCAGCACTTCCAGTAACCCCAGTTACACCCTCCCAGCATTCCCACTAACCCCAGTACTTCCAGTTACCCCCCCAGTACTTCCAGCAGCCCCAGTAACCCCCTCCCAGTGCTCCCAGTCTGCCCAGTGCCTCTGTTTGCCCCCCATCCAGTCACCTCAGTGCTCCCAGTAACCCTCTCCCAGTGCTCCCAGAAACCCCCTCCCAGTGCTCCCAGTGTCCCCAGTAAGCCCCTCAGAATCTTCCCAGTAAGCCCTTCCCAGTGCTGCCAGTAACCCTCTCTGTGTTCTCCTGGTATATCTAGTAACCCCTCCCAATGCTCCCAGTTTGCCCAGTAACCCCCTCCCAGTCCTCCCAGTAACCCCCAGTCCTCCCAGTAACCCCCTCTGGGTCCTCCCAGACCTTTCAGTAACTCTATTAACCCCTCCCAGTTCTCCTAGCTTGCCCAGTAACCCCCTCCCAGTGCTCCCAATAGATCCAGTTATCCCCTCCCAGTGCTCCCAACAACTCCCCAGTCCTCCCAGTAACCCCCTCTGGGTCTTCCCGGTAACCCTGCTAACCCCTCCCAGTGCTCCCAGTTTGCCCAGTAACCCCCTCCCAGTGCTCCCAGTAAACCCAGTTCCCCCCTCCCCAGCCTCCCACTCCTCCCAGTTTGCCCAGTTACCCCTTCCAGCCATCCCAGTGCCCCCGATCCCCTCTCCCAGTCACCCCAGTGTCCCCAGTACCTCCCAGTGGCTCCCAGCACTCCCACTGCCCCGCACTCACTGGCACTGGTAGATCAAGGGAAAGGGGCGTGACCTTGGGAGGAAGGGGCGGGGCTCGCACAGTCCACGCCCCCTTATTGCCCCACACCTTGGAGGGAAGGGTGTCCTGGCGGGGGGAGCCCAGGCGTCCGGGCGCTCCCGCTGCCCCTCCCGGGATCACCGTGTGGTGGGGGGGCCTGGGGTGGGGCCGGGGACCACTATGTGGCAGGTGGAGTCCGATGGGATGGGGCAATGGATCACTATGTGGCAGGGGGGCCTGGGGTGGGGCAATGGATCACTATGTGGCAGGTGGAGTCCGATGGGATGGGGCAATGGATCACTATGTGGCAGGGGGGCCTGGGGTGGGGCAATGGATCACTATGTGGCAGGGGGGCCTGGGGTGGCGTAGTGGATCACTATGTGGCAGGTGGAGTCAGATGGGATGGGGCAATGGATCACTATGTGGCGGGGGGCCTGGGGTGGGGCAATGGATCACTATGTGGCAGGGGGGCCTGGGGTGGGGCAATGGATCACTATGTGGCAGGGGGGCCTGAGGTGGCGTAGTGGATCACTATGTGGCAGGTGGAGTCCGATGGGATGGGGCAATGGATCACTATGTGGCGGGGGGCCTGGGGTGGGGCAATGGATCACTATGTGGCGGGGGGCCTGGGGTGGGGCAATGGATCACTATGTGGCAGGGGGGCCTGGGGTGGGGCCGGGGATCACTATGTGGCAGGTGGAGTCCGATGGGATGGGGCAGTGGATCACTATGTGGCAGGGGGGCCTGGGGTGGGGCAATAGATCACTATGTGGCAGGGGGGCCTGGGATGGGGCAATGGCTCACTATGTGGCAGGGGGGTCCCGCAAGGTGAGGCAATGGCTCACTGTTTGGCATGGGGACCCTATGGGGTAGGGAATTGGGGTCACTGGCAGGTGAGCTGTGGGGCAGGGCTGGAGGCTCACTATTCAGCAAGGGGGCCCTATGGGGCAGGGAGGACTCACTATTTGGCCGGGGGGCACCTCTGGGGCGGATCACAATTTGTCAGGGAAGACGTTCCCGGGGCGGCTCTCTATTTGCCAAGGGAGGGGGCTCCAGGGCAGGGCAGGGCGGGCTCACTTTTTGGCAGGGCCGGCTCACTTTTTGGCGGGGCTGCCATGAGACCGGGTGGGGCTGGGGTGACGCAGCCGCCCCCGGGGGGGGCAGACGAACGGGTCCTGCCGCTGCCCCGCCCCACCGCCCGGGCGCCTGGATTCCCCTTCCGAAAAGGGAGGGGCCCGGACGCCTGGGTCCGCGGTTTAGGATGCCCAGGACGTGCCCGGACACCTGGGTCCCTCCCGGACGCCTGGGTCCCCACCCGGCGATGGCGCAAGCGGGCGGTGGTTGGGGTTTGGTGCCGATGAAGCAACCGGGGGGAAGAGGAACTGGGCGGGACTGGGAGAGCCGGACGCCTGGGTCCCCCGCAGGAGGGGGGGACCATGCCCGGGTCCCCCCGAGACCCCCCAAGCCCTGCCCCACTCAGAAGCCCCGTCCTTGTGACATCACTTTATTAGCAGCCCCCTTTAAGGGGTGGGGCCAAGCCGGGGGGGGGAGGAATCAACAGTGGTGGGGTGGGTGGAGCTCCAGGCACTGGCCAATCAGGCAAAGGCAATGTCGACGTGGGGGAGGAGCTGAGCCAGGTGGGCGGCAGCCTCGGGGGCGGCAGCCAGGGGCGTCTCGGCCAGTCGCAGACGAGCCAGCCGGGGACACGCAGCCAATGGGGCCAGGGCAGAGGCGTGGCTTATGGCTGGGAGGGGTGGAGTCAAGGAGGACACACCCAAAGAAGCCCTGCCCACCGTATTGACTCTACCTTGTGAAGCCCCTCCCACCCTTATGCCCCACCCCTCATAAGCTCCACCTGTTTAGGCCCCACCTTCCCTGACTCATCAGTCCCAGTAAGCTCCTCCCCACTCTAGCCACACCCCTGCCCCTCCCACCCAAACAAACCCCCCCTTCAGCCCTGCCCCACAACCCCCACAGCCCCACCCCATTAAGCCCCTCCCACTCCTCCAAACTCCACCCACAAGCCCCACCCCCCTCTTTGGCCCCACCCTTTGCCTCCCACCCACCCCATCAGCCCCCTCCCATTAAACCCTGCCCCCCAGCACCACCCCCAGACCCTAAGCCCTGCCCACTACCCCTTTAGCCCCGCCCTCCCCGCATCAAGCCCCGCCCCCCAGATACGGTTGCCATCAAGACGCAGCTCCTCCAGGCGGGGGAGGGGCGGGAGCCCCCGCAGGGTCGTGACCTTGTTGTGCGACACGTCCAGCACCTGGCGGGGGGAGGGGTGGGTGACCCACATGCCGAGGTTGCCCCCGGACGCCTGGGTCCCCCTCGATGCCGGAGTCCCACCTGCAGGCGCCGCAGCCCCCCCAGGGCGGGGGGGAGCCCCCCCAGGCTGTTCCTGGCCAGGTCGAGGTGGGTCACCAGCACCATGTGCTCCAGCAGCGGCAGCGATGTCAGCGACTGGGGGCGGGGCAAGGCCGAGAGGGGGTGGGGGCTTCGTGTGGCTCGAGCCCCTCCCACCCACTTTGAGACCCCGACCCCTTCCCCTACACCCCACGCCTTTAAGCCCCCCTGCTTTTAGGCGTGCCTCCTGAAAAAGCCCCTCCCGCTCCACCCACTTTAACTCCGCCCCTTTAGCCCCACCTACTTTAAGACTCCACCTTCTCATACCCCGAACCCCATAATTTTAAGCCTTTATCCCCATTAAGCCACACCCCAATGCCCCTCCCACCCTGCCCAAGCTCCTCCTACTCTGCCCCTTAGTCCTGCCCCCTCAGGCCACACCCATTGTAAGACTCCACCCCCTCATTCCCCTACCCCTGTTAAGATGCTTCCTCTCAAGCCCCACCCCTCGACCCCTCCCACCCCAGCCCTGCCCCCCTCAGGCCCCACCCTTACCTTCCTGGGGAGGCGGAGCCTCACAGCCCCATCAGGCCCCGCCTCCACCCTCAGCACCCCCACGGCCGCCTCTGCCCGCGAGGCCACGTCGGCCACGAAGCCACTCCGCAGCGGGTCCGCCTCCTGGGGGCAGGGTCGTGTCAGGCCACGCCCCCCAGCCCCACCCCCTCCCCTAAGCCCTGCCCACCTGGAGGTCCCGCAGGCAGCGCCGGGTCTCGTCCTCGTGGGCCAGCGGGTCCAGGGCCGACAGCAGCAGCACCAGCGTCAGCAGGCAGCCTGCCCGCACCAGGACCCGCCCTCCGGGTGAGGGGGGACCCCAGCATCGGGGGGGTGCACCCCCACGCCCAGGATTTCGGGGGGGCACGGGGCGGCTCACCTCGGCTGTGGGGCTCCAGCTCCAGCAGCTGCCGGCACGTCTCCACCTGTGCCTCCAGCACCGACGCCTCGGCCACGCCCACTTCGGGCCTGGGGGTGGGGCATAGGCTCAGGGGCGGGGCCTGCCCCGGGGGGCGTGGCTTAGCCCCAGGGACAGAGCCACATGGGGGGACTGAGTGAGGTTTGGTGCACCCGGGGGTGGGGCTTAACCGAGGGGGCGTGGCATCAGTGGGTGGGCGGTGCTTGGCTTGCGGGGAAGAGCTTGCTGCCTGAACGGGGCGTGGCCAGCGGCGAGGCGTTAAAGGGGCAGCGCCTCATCGCCAGAGTGATGCGTAGAGGGAATGCGGCTCACAGGAGTGAGGCTGATAAAGGGGGGGGGCTTAAAGAGGCAGGGGCGGGGCTTACCAGAAGAGCTCCCGGGCTACAATTGGCTCCTGCCACCACGCCTCGTTCTCATCTGAAAGGGGCGTGGTTAGAGAAGGGTGGGGTTTAAAGGGGCGTGGCTCACAGGGGAAGGGGGCGTGGCTTCCTACCTGGGCAGAGTGTCACCTCACGATGGGCGGGGTCAGGCTCCCAGGTGACCCGGAAGTGGAGGTGAGGCCGGGCGGGGGGCGGAGCCAGGTCGGGGGGGAGGTCACAGAGCTGCCGCTCCCGTCAAGGAACCCAGGCATTTGGGAGAGGGGACCCCGGCGCCCGGGTGGTACCCCCTCCCCCCACCCCACTGCCCCGCCCTCCTCTGGGGGACCCTGGCATCCAAGCGGATCCCCCCTTCCCCTCCAGGGGACGCCGGCGTGCGGGGGGACCCTCCCCTCCCCCCGCTGGGGGGACGCAGGCGTCTGGGCGGATACCCAGGTGTGGCTGGGGCGTGGCCGCCCCTCCCCCGAGCGCCACGCCGCTTCTAGGGTGGAGCCATTCACCGTCGCCGTCAGCGCCGAGCTCCCCGCCCCCACCTGCGGGAACCAGGTGTCCGGGGTAAGGGGGGACCCAGGCGTCCGGGCTCGGACCCAGGCGTCCGGGCTCACCATGACGGGGCGGGAGAAGGTCACTGCCAGTGTCGCGTCCTCCCGGTTGACGTAGAGACAGAGGATCCTCGGGGCGGGGGAGGCTGTTGGGGGGACCTGAGCGTTCAGAGGGGGGACCCAGCCGTGCGGGGGGGACCCAGCCGTGCGGGGGGGGACCCAGGCGTACCGCGGGAGAGGATGCAGCGCAGGTAGACCCAGGCGCTCTGGTCGTTGGGGTCGGTGAAGACGGCGTTCTGCACCAGCTCCAGCTCTACGGGGGGGGAAAGGGGGGTCAGCGAGGGGACCCAGGCATCTGGGAGGACCCTGGAACCCAGGGAGGACCTCGGCATTTGGGGGGAGACCCCGGTGGTTTTGGGGGTGGGGGTGTGGGGGACTCACCCGCCTGGAGGCGATGGGGTGGCAGCGCCCCGCCCCCGGGGGACCCTGGCGTCCGGGTGGGCGCCAGCAGCCGGCCCCGGTGGTGCCAGGCGGAGAAGTTGGAGAAGTCGCGGCTGAGCAGGGCCCCGGCGAAGGCCAGCTCAGCCTCGGGGTCCTCCTCAGCCGCCAGCGCCCGACGGTGCTCCCAGGCGTGGACTGGGGGGCCACCAGTAAGGACCAGTGGGCGCTGGCACCCCCCAAAGCCCTTTTGCCCCATTCTAGTAACTCCTAGTATAAACCAGCAGCCCTTCTCACCCCAAAACCCACCAGTGAGCCCCGCACCCCCAAAAGTCTCTCCCAGCAGGTCCCAAGACCCCCCCAGCCCTCTCCCACCACCTCCCAATATAAACCAGTAAGTCCATCAGCCCGTAGGTTAGCTCTAAATTTGAGCCGCTACGGCTCAGCGCCCCCTGAACTCCCTCCCAGTACAGCCCAGCAGCCCCCTCCCAGCACAGACCAGTCAGCCCAGCAGCGCTGAGATCCCTCCCAGTGTGGCCCAGCAGCCCCCAAACCCTCCTCCCAGGGCATCCCAGTATGAACCAGTGTCTCTAGGCCGCTTCCAATCCCAAATCAGTACAAACCAATATAAACCAGTGCTCTCTAAGATGTAAATTCACGCTTTAAAGCCCCCCCAGTGACTCCTAACTCCCCCCAACCCCCCTCAAAGCCCCCCTGGAACCCCTCCCAGTGCCCCCCAGTATGGCCCAGTACGCGCTCACAGTTGCGGGGGTCGGCGGCCAGCAGACGGTCACAGAGGGCACGCTCAGCGGGGGCGGGGGGGGGTGTGGGGGCACGGCGCAGCACCCAGCCCCGGTGGTGCCAGGCCCCGTAGGACTTGGGGTTCACTCCCAGGCACCCCCCGACGAAGGCCAGCTCCCCCGGCACCCTGTGGTGACCCCAGTGACCGCCCAGTAAAGCCCAGTTCTGCTCAGTGCCCTCCCGGGCACCGCCCAGCAACCTCTCAGTGCCTGTAAACCCCGTCCCAGTGCATCCCAGTGCTCCCCAGCGCCCACAAATCCCTTCCCCGTAACCTCCCAGTGCTCCCCAGCGCCCACAAATCCCTTCCCCATAACCTCCCAGTGCTCCCCAGTGCCCACAAATCTGCTCTGAGTGCAGCCCATGCCCCCCAGTACCCACAAAGCCCTTCCTAAACACCTCCCAGTACCCCCCAGTACCCCTGAATCACCTCCTGGTACATCCCAGTGCTCTCCTGTGTCCACAGATCCCATCCCAGTAACCTTCCAGCGCCCTTCAGCACTCATAAATGTACTCCCAGTAGCTCCCAGTCCATCCCAATACCTCCTCGTCCCCACAAATCCCCTCCCAGTGCCCCCCAACAGCCTCCCAGTCCCCCCCCAGTATGGACCAGTCAGCGGGGTCGGGGGGCAGGGCGCAGCGCCGCAGGTTCCAGCAGGTTCCCACGTCAGGGTTGGCCGCCAGGACGGAGCCCGTCAGCGCCAGCACCTCCGCGTCCAGCTCGCCCCGCTCCCGCTGGGGGCAGAGGTCAAAGGGCAGGGGTCAGCCTGGGAGGTCAGGGGTCACCAGCGCCCAGAGGGGTGTGCCTAAGGGGTCACGTGTCATGCCCAGGAGCAGGGGCAGAGGGCGGGGCAGCCGGGGTCAGGGGTCAGAGATCACCTTCTCCAGCAGGGTGGCCATGGCAGAGCGGTAGAGGCGGAGCTTCTCCTCCCGCTGCCGGCGGCGAGCGGCGTCCGGGGGGCGGACCTTCAGGCGGCCGTGCTGCAAGGCATTGTGGGGCACTGGGGGTCACTGGGGGGACTGGAACTGGGCGTCACTGGGACAGCACTAGGAGGCACTGGGAGGAACTGTGGGGCTCTGGGAGGCACTGGGAGGTTGACTGGGATGAACTAGGAGTTGCTGGGGGATGACTGGGAGTTACTGAGGTGCACTGGAGGTTGACTGGGAAGAACTGGCTATCACTGGAAGTTGACTGGGAGGCACTGGGGAATGACTGGAGGTTAGCTGGGGAATGACTGAGGGTTAACCGGGAAGAACTAGGTGTCACTGGAAGTTGACTGGGAGGCACTGGCGGGTGACTGGGAGGCACTGGGGAATGACTGGGGGTTAACTGGGAAGAACTAGGTGTCACTGGAAGTTGACTGGGAGGCACTGGGAAGCACTGGGGAATGACTGGGAGGCACTGGGGGTCACTGGGGGGGACCAGGAGGAACCGGGAAGCTCTGCGATGCCCCAGTGCATCATGGGGCAGTGGGGGGCCATCGGGGGCGGGGCGGGGGCCCTGCCCCGGGAGATTGTGGGCTCGCAGGGGACTCCCTCACCATGGCGACGGCTCGGGTGGGGATCCGGCACCTGCAGGAGAGAGCGAGAGTCAGGGACCCGGGCGTGCGGGGGGATCCCAGCCCACCCCCACCCCGATAAAGGCCCAGCGGGAACGAACCGGAGCCGGCGGCGGCAGGAGGGTCCGGGGCGGCGCAAGGGCTGCCGGGAGAGGGGCGGGGCCGAGGCTGAGGGGCATGGTGGGATACAAAGAGGCAGCGCGTCAGCGCCATAACTCCCCCCCGCCCCAGCCCTACGGCGGCCGGCGGGGGCCCAAACGCGAACCGGAGGGGCGTACGGCGGCCGGCGCGGGTCAGCCCGGCGTTTCCGCTCCTCCCGCGCGGCGCATCCTGGGAAGCGGCGCGTCTCCTCCGCCATGGGGGTGCGGCGGGGGGCCCGGAGCGAGGCCGGGCCGGGGCCGCGGCTGGAGCCCGACGCCGCCGAGTATTTCCGACGGGCCCTGGAGACGCTGCAGGAGGGGCTGAGCCCGGAGGAACTCGGTGAGGGGGGGCCTTGGGGCTCCGTGAGGGGGTTTGGCGGGATCTTGAGGGGAGTTGGGGGTCCCTGAGGCGTTTTTAGGGCCCGTGAGCAGTTTGCGGGGCTCCCTGAGAGGTTTTGGGGGTCCGTGGACATATACTGCAGCATCATGAGGAGGTTGGAGAGTCTGTGAAGGGTTTGGGGGCTCCCTGAGGGGTTTTGGGGATTTATGGGCAGGGTTGGGGGAACCCTGAGAGGTTTTGGGGGCGTTTGGGGCTGTTCTGTAGCTCGTGGGGTGGGGTGCATTTGGAGCTGCTGGGTTAAGTAACTGCATTTTGAGGTACTGTTTGGTTTTCTCGGGAACATTTGTGCATTTGGGACGTAATTAAGGAATTGTTCCTGTTTTTTGCTCTCTTGCAGCGCTTTTTGCCCCCAACGTGCTGGCGGAGGCAGCAGCAGTGGGGCTGGGGGCGGCCCTGGACCCGGGGGGGTCGCGGGTGCTGCAGGCGCTGCTGCCCCAGGCCCCCCTGGGGATGCTGGGGCAGGTGCTGCCCCCCTTGGTGTTGGGGGGCCTGGGGGGGGCGGCAGGGCACCCCCTGGGGGCCCGGGTGCTGGAGGCCGCCCTGGGGCGGGTGCTGCCCGCCCTGGGGGAGGCTGTGGGGCAGGCAGAGGAAGCTGTGGGGCAGGCGGAGGAGGCCGTGGGGCAGCTGGCGGCAGCGGTGAGAGACGACCTGGTGGCCTTCGCCCGGCACCCGGCCGGCAGCTTCGTGGTGCGGGCGCTGCTGCGGGTGCTGGGGGGCGTCCCGGGCGCAGGTGAGGCGTTGGGGAGGCCTGGGGGACAGTTGGGGGGGGGTCGGGGGGAGGTTTGGGGGTCTAGGGAGGCAGTGGAGGAGGCTGGGGGGTCTACAGGGGCGTTGGGGGGGGGGGGCTATGGAGGGCAATTAATTGGGGGGGCGGGTTTGCCCCTGCGCTCCTCCTTCATCTGCCTTTGTACCCCCAGGAGTCCCGCAGCTGCCCCCCGGAGGGGCGGAGCCAAAGGCCAAGGGGGTGGAACTGACATGCAAAGGGGCGGAGCCAGTGGCAAAGGGGGCGGAGCTTCCCCCTTCCTTCCCGCCCCTCCTGGGGCAATTAGCTGAGGCCTTCGAGGAGCATCTGCCCTGTAAGTGCCCCGGGGGCGGGGGGGGAGCCCCTAAATCCCTTCTGCCCCCCCGTTGCCCCCCTGGACCCCTAACGACCCCCTGCTCCCCCCCAGCCCTGCTGTCCCCGGCCGGCGCCAGCCTCTGCCTGCAGGTGGTGCTGGAGGTGCTGCACCGCAGCCAATCGCCTGCCTGCTCCCGCCTCTGCGATGTGCTCATTGGCCAGCTGGCTTCGTCTGGTCCTGCCCCTGCTGAGAGGTGCGTTTCCATTGTGCCTGGGGGGGGGACGAGGGAGGGGAATTGGGTGCTGGATGTGCTGATTGGCCAGCTGGCCAGAGGGTACCCCTCCATTGGCTGAGAGGCATTTGGAGCTGGTTTCTGATTGGCTGGAGGTTCTCAGATTCACTTTCCTGGTTGGCTGGCTGGTCATTGCTCTCCTCTCCATTGGCCAGTGCTCCTGGGGCCAATTCTTGATTGGCTGGTGATTTGTGGTACCCTTTCCTGATTGGCTAGTTGATTTTGAAGCTGCTTTTCATTGATTAGGGGTTCCCTAGGGCTGTGTCCTGATTGGCTGGGAGGTCTCAAGCAGTGTTTGGTGATTGGCTGGGGAAGTTTTGGCCTGTTTTCTGTTGGTACCTGTTTTCTAAAGCCAGCTGCTGGTTGGCTAGCCAGCCCCCAGGCTCCCCCCCCATTGGCTGGCAGCTTCTTGAGGCTTGCTCCTGATTGGCCAGGGGTCCCAAACCCCTTTTGCTGATTAGCCAGCCACCAGGCCCTTTGTCATTGGTTAGTGCTCTACCGATGCTGGCCACTGACTGGCTAGACTGCCTTGGGGCTGCTTCCCATTGCTTGAGGGGGGGAACCTGGGCCTGGCTCTTGATTGGCTGGGGATCCTGGTTGCCCTTTTCTGATTGGCTGCTCCCAGCGCCCTGGTGCGGGGGCTGCAGGACCCCGAGCGCAGTCGGCTGCTGGAGGCGGCCATGGCGGTGGCCGGGCCCCAACGCCTGCGGGAGCTCTTCCAGCAGCAGCTCAAGGGCCACCTACAGGGCGTGGCCTCCCACCGTGTGGCCAATCACGGGCTGCAGCGCCTGCTGGACCACGCCCCTGCTGATGTGGTAGGCGGGGCTTAAGAGGGTGGGGCTTGAAGGGGCAGGGATGGAGGGAGGGGGCACAGGAGGGGCGGAGCTGGGGAAGAGGGGAGTGGTGGGGTGGGGCTTAACGGGACGGGGCCTGTAGGGTGAAGATGGGCCTTGTTGAGTGGGAGGTTTGGGGCAGGGCTTAATATGGAGGCGAGTCTTTGTGGGTGGGGCCATTGGGTGCTGTTGCTGGGGGGCGGAGCTTATGATGCAGCAATGAAGTCTATTGGGTGAGCCTGAAGGGGGAGGTGGGGCTTACAGGGCAGACCCTGTTGGGTGGGGTGCTCGAGGGCAGGCTTATGCAGAAGGACCTGGGGACGGCGGGGCTTGTGGATGGGGCAGGGCCTTGCAGCTGGATGGGTGGGACCAATGGGGCGGAGTCTGTGGGCACAGAGGAGGTGGGACTGATGCTGGCTCTGCCCCCCCCAGGTGGGGGAGGTGCTGGCAGAGCTGGGCCCCGCCCTGGCCGAGCCCTTGGCCCGGGGCCACCCTGGGGTGCTCACCGCCCTGCTGGGCGCCTGCCGCCGCCACCCCAGCCTCCAGCAGGAGGCGCTGCGCTGCCTACTCCAGGTAGGCCACGCCCCCTCTGTGCTAGGCTCCACCCCTTCTAAGCCCCGCCCTAGGGGAAGGACCTTGCTCTTATTGGTGCTGATCTGTAAAAAAATGGTGCCCTGTGCCTTTAAATAAGCTCTACCCTGCTTAGCCCACACCCCTTTTCCTTCAGCCACATCTCTTTTATATTAGCCCCGCCCTAAATCTCACAAAGGGTTCTTATTGGACCCCAATAGGGACCGGCCACACCCCTCAGAGCAAACCACACCCCCCACAAAGCTGCATCCACCTTTGCACTGCAGGTTTGCTCTCGGCTGGACAATGGGTGGGCCCATCCCAAAGGACGCTGCCCTTTTAAGGTGGTGTTGCTGCTTTAAAAAGCGTTGTCTTTTTTAAGTAGGCCACGCCTCTTCAGCAAGCCCCGCCCCATCTTAGAGCCCTGCTCCCTTCCTAGTCCTGCTCTTGGTCCTAATGCCCTGCCCGGGGGCGGGGGGGCCATTTGCCCCACTTAACCCAGGCCCCGCCCCTTCCACCCCGGCCCTGCCCCCTCAGAGGCCCCTTCCTAAGCCCCGCCCTCTTCACCTTTCTCCTCCAATAGGCTTTCGGCTGCTGGGAGCCACGGGAGAGACGCCGGGCCTGCGTGGGGCTCCTGGCTGGGCTCCGCCCCTTTGGGGGTGGGGACAAGGATGCAGAGGGGGTGGAGCCAGAGGTGAGGGGCGGGGCGAGGGTGGGAGTGGGTGGGGCTACCTCACCCCTCTGTTCTTCCCTGCCTGCCCCTCCCTTTGTCCCCTGAGTCCCTCCCTCGCCCCCCACCCCCCCAGTTTGCCCCCTGACCCCTTGTTTGCCCCCAATCTCCTCTAACTTGCCCCCACCCCCCCCACTTGCCCCCCAGCACCCTTCTCGACTCTCCCAACGCCCGATTTGCCCTCCTAAATGCACTATTTAGTCCCCTCACACGATTATTTCCCCTCCTCTCCGAATTTGCTCCCTAAACCCCCTCTTTGCCCCCTGCCCCCCTTGTTATCTCTCAAGACCCCCGGGGGGCTTTTGGGACCTCTCTGTCCTTCCAGTTGTGCCCAACCGCTTTAATTGCTGCCCATTTATCCCCCAACCCCCGTTTTTGTTTCTATATCTGCCCTGAGACCCACCCCAGGGGGGCTTTTGGAGGGCCCTTGACACCCGTGCTTGCCCCCAGCTGTCTATTTTCACCCATTTCTCTCCCCCACAGCCCTCTCTGGGCCCTGTCACCCTCCACGGCTCCCTACTGCTCCAGCACCTGCTGCACTTTGGGGACCCGGGGATGGTCCTGGGGGGGCTGGAGGCGCTGCCCCCCCCCGCGCTGGCTGCCCTGGCCCGCAGCCCCCCTGGCAGCCGGGTTTGGGACGCCCTCCTAGCCTCCCCCACTGTCCCCACCCGCGCCCGCCGCCGCCTTCTCCGCAAGCTCAAGGTAAGGGGGGGGGTTCCCAGTGCTGGTTTGGGGCCGAACCCCCACTTTCAGAGTCCCGCCAGCAGCATTTTGGGGCCAGATCCCCATTCTCAGGGTGTTTTGGGGCAGTTTCGAGTTCTCCCTTGAAGACATATGGTGGTTTCATTGCAAGGCTGTTTCACTGCTCCCTGTTGTTCTGCGAGGCAGTTTCAAGCTCCCCTGTTGACAAAATGAGAGCTTTTATTGCACCACCCTGATGCTTTTAAGGGTCTTCTCCTTGGTGACATCGCTTCCTACTTCGTCTTCACTCCCGCAGGGTCACTTCCTTTCACTGGCGTGTCACCGCAACGGCAGCCGTGTCCTCGATGCCATCTGGGCCTCGGCCTCTGCCCCTGCCCGTGCTGCCATCGCCGGTGAGCTAGGTGAGAGCTGGAGGTGGGGAGGGGGGGTGTGACAGAGGGGACCCCGGTGTCTGGGCCCCACCCTAACACCCCCTCCCCTGCAGCGTCCCAGCACGAGGCCCTGCGGCGTGACCCCCATGGCCGGGGGGTGGCCCGGACCCTCTCCCTCGACCTCTTCCTCCGCCGCCGCCGCCTGTGGGAGCGGCTACAAGCGGCCCCCGACCGCCGCCGGGGCCTCCTGGGACCCCTCCTGGAGAACTGACCCCCCTGGGGGGTGTAGAGAGGTGCTCTGGGCGATGGAGAGGTGCCCTGCTGGAGGACTGTGGGATACAGAGAAGAGAAGCGGAGAGAGAGAGCGGCTCCTGAGGTTGTGGAGGACCATCGAGATCCCAAGTGCCCCTCTGGTGGTTCTTCCTGTCATCTCTTCTGCTCTGGACCACCGAACCACGGAGTCACTGGAGGACCCGCTGGCCAGCAAGGCCCCTGCACCTGCCCCACGGAGCTCCTGGAGGACTTGATGCCAGAGAGGATGGCTCTGGAGCCCTTCCTGACGTGAGCACCATAGAGTTTTCTGAGGGGAGGGGCCGCGGTGACACTCTGGTAGCTGTTACCCAACTCTTGTCTGCTCGTGCTCTTTCAACGCGTATTTTTCTACGTAGGACTGTGTGTTCACGTTTTTGGGGTTTTTTTGTGAGGGGGAGAGGGAACCTGATCCCTTGGTTCCTCTGCTTTCCTACAACGTCCTTTGTCCCCCCACCGGTGGCCATTTTGTCCCAGCAGTGGGTTCTCCAAGCCATGTCCAGTGCTTTTTCAGCTCTTTATTGGGGGGGTTAGGAGGAAGGAGCAGAATTATAGGGAAAGGGGTGGGGTTAGAGGCAGGAGGCGGGGTTGTGAGGTGGGGGAGGGGCTCAGCGGTCATAGGTGACCCTCTGGGGCGGTGCGCCATCGAGGAGGCGGCGGAGGGCGGCGGAGAGGCTCAGGAGGCTCTGCCCCACAGCACGTGTCATGGCCGCCAGCAGCCGCAGCAGCTCCCTGGCGGGGTGCAGAAAGGGGGGGGGGGGGGTCAGAGGTGCCCCGTGGGGCTCCCCCAACCTCTACCCCCACGGGGCAGATACTGACCCTTTGGGGCAGGAGAAGACCCCATGGGGCAAGACCTTCTCCTACCCCATTTGCACCCCCATGGGGAGAGAGGTCAACAGGGCCACCCCCCCCACCAACGGGGCTTCCTACGGGGCAGGAGAAGACCCTGTGGGGCAGACAATGATCCAAGGAGGCAAAACTTTTTCCTGCCCCATCTGAATCCCTGTGGGGAGAAGGGTCAACGGGACTAAGCCCCCCACCACAGGGACTCCCCCTGGGTCAGGGCCCCCCACCCTGCCCACGTACCTCAGGAGTCGCTCGGGGCCAAGCCCCCCCACGTCGCAGCGGAGGCCCCTCACGGCTGCCGTCACCCGCAGCTGCCCCACCAGGTCGTGGGGACTCGCCTTGGCCAGGGCCACCGTCACCCGGGCCACCTCATCCCCAGGGTGGGACCCCCGTGCCCGGGGGAAGTCAGGCTCCCAGTGCTCCCTGAACAGCCCAGCCTGGGGGGTGGAGGAGAGGTTGGGGGGCAATTAGGTGCCTGGAGGGGTCTTTTTATGGGGTATTGGGAAGTTTTGAGGGGCAATGAGGGCTGGAGGAGTCCAGCGGAGTTACTGTGGGGCAAGTGGGAGCCTTGGGGGAGTGAGTCTTGGGGCATTCCTTGGGTCTATAGGGTCCCTTGGGTCGATTTGCGGCTCCTAAAGGAGCTGTAGGGGGTCCTGGGGCAAGTGGGTGGCCCTGAGAAGAAGCAGAGGAGTTTTTGGGGGTGCCAGTGGGCAACTGGGGATCTGGGGGTGTATTTGGGGGTTCTAAGTGAGTTATAGGAGGTAGGGGGGGGACTGAGGGAGAATATTAGGGGGCCACTGTGGGGTCCCAATATTTGGGGTCCCAGTGGGGTCTCACCTTGGGGGGCTCCCAGTGCTGCCCTGGCGCCAGGGCCATGAGGGGGGTGTGGGGTGCCAGCGCCCCAAAAAATCCCTCCGTCTCCACCGCCGTCCCATCCTCTGCCAGCACCAGCGTCACGAGCGGCCCCAGGCTCAGCGCTTCCCCCGCCTGCCCCAGAGGGGGCAATTAGGGGGTCCAGGGGTGACATATCGGCCCCCCGGGGGAGTTCAGGGGACCCAGGGGGTGCAATAGGGTGACCCACAGGCACTTGGATTTAGAGGCTGTTGAGGCGATTGGGATGACTGGGCGGGAGGGGGGCAGGAACCGTTAGGGGGAGCCTAAGGGGTAATTAGGGGTCAAGGGTGGCAATTGGGGGGGGGGTAGGGGAAATTAGAGGTTCTGGGGAGCATGGGGGGGGAGTGTAGCAGCAATTAAGAATAGCTTAGAGCCTATTAGAAAGCATTGGGGGTAATTATGGGATCCAAGGAGTGAGTGGGGGGGTTGCAGGGGTGATTAAGTACTCTTGGGGGCAATTTGGGAGTCCCAGGGGCAATTGGGGGGACTCCCAAGGGGCAATTAGAGGTCCTGGGGGGGCTCCCAGGGGCAATTAAAGATAGTCTAGGGACAATTAGAAAGCTTTGAGGTAATATATGGGGGTCCCAGGAGCATTTAGGGGGGGTACTGGAAGCAATTTTGGGGTCTCAGGAGCAATTTTAGTGCATCCTGGGGGAATTTCATACCCATGTGGGTAATGGGGGGGGGGTGTCCCAGGAGCAACTAGGGGTCTTGGGGGGGTCCCAAGGAGGGGGTTGCTGCTCCTCACCTGCTCCCGCAGCTCCTCCAGGCTGGCGGCCACCAGCCCCCGGGGCCGCCCCCGCCGCTGGTCACACACCCAGAAGGGCCGCGGTTGCGGGGCCGGGGGGGACCACGCCCGGCGGGCCACCGCCCTGGGGACGGCCGTGCCTTTAATGCGGCTGCCCCCAGCGCCACCCCCCGTGTCCCCGAGCCTTCAACCTGGCCCACCCCTGCGTCCCCTGCCCGCGACAGGGCGGCCCCCGTGGCCCCCCACATCCATCACGGCGGCCCCCCCGCGCCCTGCCCCAGCCAGCAAGGCCGCCTCACCGCAGCACGTCCATCCCGGGATGGGGACCCGGGTGTCCGGGGGCAAAGTCCAAAGTTCGTGGGGCGGGGCTGCTGGCGGGGAGGACCGCGGCGTCCGGGAGCCCAATAACAACCATTAAACGACAGCGGCAGCGTCGTTAACGGGGCCCCGGACGCCTGGGTCCTGCCCGGACGCCTGGGTCCCCTTCCTCCCCACCCCTGTACTCCTCCTCCCCAGGACTACATTTCCCAGCGCCCCCAGCGCCCAGCAAGGCCACGCCCCCAGCGCCTCGGAGGCCACTCCCCTTCCCGTGGTGCCCCGCGCGGTCCTGCCCCTTCCCGTGGTGCTCTGCGCGGCGGCAGCGGCGGCGCCATGTTTCTGCAGTGCTACAGCGACGAGCGCGGCGAGCGCGTCTACACCCTGAAGGTACCGGGGGGGGGCAGGGAGGCTCCGGGAGGGCTCCGGGGGTCCCGGCCCGGCCTGGCCTGACCTTCCCTTTCCCTCCCCGCAGAAGGTGTCCCCGGCGGGGCAGCCCACCCGCTCGGCCCACCCGGCCCGCTTCTCCCCCGACGACAAGTTCTCCCGGCACCGCCTGGCTCTGAAGCGGCGGTTCGGCATCCTGCCCACTCAGCAGGCACGGCCGCTCCTCTGAGGGAGGAGCCCCGGCGCCAGCCCCGGTCGCGGAATAAACCGATGAGACAGAAACGGCTCCGCGTGGTGTGGGGGCGGGGGGGGGGGGGGGGGGGGAGATGTACGGAGCCCACTTGGCCACGCCCCTTCCCCACGCCCCGCCCCTTCCTGCCCGCGGGTGACTACCGCCCCCGCTTCAAAGCCCCGCCCCAGGCCCCGCCCCCCCGCTCGAGGCGCTGCCCCCGTTGTGGTCCGCGCTCTCTCCCCTCTCCTAGGCCCCGCCCTCACGGTTCTAGCACCGCCCCGTTGGACCGCCCTTGGCCACGCCCCAGCCCCGGTCTGGGCACCGCCCAGTCTAGTCCCGGCCCACCCCGCCCTTGGCCACGCCCCTGCGGCACTCCGCCCCTGCGGCAGCGAGGGGGCGTGGCGGCGGCGGGACGTCACCCGGCGGCGGCGGTGGGCGCGCGCCCGCCCCTCCCTCCTTCCCCCTCACCCCTCAGGTACGGCGGGGTAACGGTCGTAACGGTCGCTCCCGTCCCTTCCGCGAGCGGCGGCGGGTTTTTAGCCCTAAAATGACGGGGGAAGGGCTGGGGGGAGACCCCTTGGGAGGGCCCGGGGAGCCCAGGAACGGCGGGGTTTGGACCCAGAACGGGGGGCTTGGGGGGCGGTGCCCCGAAACGGAAGGAGTTCGGCCCAAAACGGTGGGTGGGGAGTGGGGTGTGTCCGCGGTGCCCCGAAACGGGGTGGTTTGGCACCAAAAGTGGGTGGTCTAAGAGGGGGTCAAGCTCTTGGCGGGGTGGTGAGCCCTGAAATCAGGGGATTTGGCCTCAGGACGGTGGTTGTGCCCCACCCCCCCTCCAGGTGCCAGCAGGGTTTGGTGGTGCCGGCCCCCAAGGCGGGCCTGTTCCTTGTGGCTCGGGGAGGGTGACCCCCAAAATATCCTGGTTTTAGCCAAAACCAGCAGCCTCGAATGCCCCAGAGTGATCTGCTGCCCCTAAAACGGCCGCTTTTCCCCCCAGAGCCTCATTTTTTTCCCTCCAAGCTTCAGTTTTCCCCTCAAAGCAGCAGTTTTTCCATCAGAATGGCAGTTTTTCCACCCAAAGTGGCCAATTCTGCACCAAATTGGTAGTTTCTGCAGCAAGCTCTTGGTTTCTGCTACAAAGTGGCTGTTTTTCTCCAAAAATAACAATTTATTTTTGTCCAGGATTGCTTTTTTTTTCCGTAAGGTGAGTATTTTTCCTGTAATGTGTTTTTTTTAGCTCTCACAGTGGTAGGTTTCTTCCCCCCAAACATGTTGTGGGTTTTTTTTTCTTTCTCAGAAATTTGTGGGTTTTGCTTGTCAGAAACTGGCCGTTCTTCCCTCCAAATGGTGGTTTCTTTCCAAAAATGTCATTTTTTCCCCAAAGTGGTACTTTTTTCTCTCCAAAAATTGGTTTCTTTTTCCTAAAATGTGTTTTTTTCATAAAAATGTCTATTTTATCCCCCAAAGTGGCAAATTCTGTGCCAGAGTGGCACTCTCTGCAGCAAAGTGTTGGTTTCCCCCCTACAAATGGCTGTCTCCCCACCCCCAAAACCGCATATTTTGCCCCCAAATGCATATTTTGCCTCCAAAATGTCTACTTTTCTTCTAGAAATGACCGATTCCCACCCAAAAAGCCTTTTTTCCTCTCCCCAAAATTGATCTTTCCCCCCAAAATGCCCTTTTCCAGAAAAAAAAGGCAATTTCCCCACAAAAACAGGCTACTTGCCCCCAAAATGGCAACTTCTCCCCCCAAAATATCTATTTTCTTCTCAAGATGATTATTTCCCCTCTGGAAGTTGCAATTCCCCCCAAAATGCCTATTTCCCCCCCCAAAGGGCTATTTCTCCCTAAAACCAGCTGTTTGTCTCCCCAAAATGCCTTTTCTCTCCATAAAAAAGGCTGTTTGTCCCCAAAATGGCATTCTCTAAAATAGCTGTTTTTTCCCAGAATGTGATTGCTTCCCCCCAAATACTGTTTTTTCTGCAAAACACCTGTTTTGCCCCCAGAATGGCTGTTTTCCTGCCCAAACAGCCGTTTGCCCCCAAACTGTCGGTATTTCCCCCCAAACGCCGTGCCCCCCGCCTCGGCCGTCCGGGCCCTCTCTGCATCTCATCCTCTCTGTCCCCCCGCAGGTCCTGGTGACGTCATCGCGTTGTCGTGACCTCATCGCCGTGTTGCTGAGCTCACTGCCTGGGTGACGTGGCCATGTCGGGGGCGGGGCTGGGGACGAGGCCCTGGCGGGGGGGGACGGAGCCCTCGGAGAGCAGCCCCGAGCCCCCCTCCCCCTCCAGCTCCCGGCCCCCCCCCCTCTGACAGCAGCCCCAGCCCCAGCGAGGAGACCACGCCCCCTCCGCACGGCCCTGCCCACGGGAGGGGCGGGGCAGGGGGCAGGGCCGCGGCACGCCCCGCCCCCCCCGAGGGCAGCCTGGCCTGCGACAGGAACCTGGCGCTCTTCGAGGTGAGGGCTCGGCCCTTCGTTAGGGGCCTCCTCGTCAGCGCATCCTCGTTAACGCACCCCCCTCCCCCGCAGGAGGAGCTGGCCACCCGCCCCCGCGTCCCCGCCCTCCTGCGCCGCATTGCCCCGTACAGCGCGCTCAGCCCCGACAGCGACGATGGACACGCCCCGGTGAGGGACCCGGGCGGCCGGGACGGGGTCAGGGGACCCGGGCGTCCGGGAGGGGGATGTGGGAGGGCTCAGGGGACGCGGGCGTCTGGGAGGGGACCCAGGCGTCTGGGAGGGGACCCAGGCGTCTGGGAGGGGACCCGGGCATCCGGGAGGGGGATGAGGGAGGGCTCAGGGGACCCGGGCGTCTGGGAGCGGACCCAGGCGTCCGGGAGGGGGATGAGGGAGGGCTCAGGGGACCCGGGTGTCTGGAAGGGGGATGAGGGAGGGCTCGGGGGACCCGGGCATGCAGGATAAGGGGACCCAGGTGCCCAGGAGGGGCAAACCCCGCCTGGGTCCCAGTGTGACGGGACCCCGTGCCGGGTGCAGGGGCGGCTCCTGGGGACGCTGCGGGGGGTGGTAGTGCCCTCCCTGCAGACGCTGCTGGGGCTGGTGCTGGTGCTGCGCCTGCCCTGGGTGGTCGGCACCGGAGGGGTTCTGCAGGCCACCGCCATCGGCCTCCTGCTCGGCGCCTGCGTGAGTAGGGCCGGGGGTTGGGGGTTGTGGCCTGGGGTCAGAGGTCGTGGCCTGGGGTCGCATGGGGTGGGGGCTGCCCCTGGGGCTCAGCTGTTGGCTTCCTCCTGGGAGGCTGTGGGAGGGGGATTGGGGGTCGGGGTCATGCTCTGGGGTCACATTTGGGGTCAGAGGTTGTGTCCCAGGGTTACATCTGGGGTCAGGGATCATGCCCTGGGGTCACGTCTGGTTCAGGGGTCACAGTTGGGGTTGCATGTAGGGTCAGGGGTTATGTCTGGGGTCATGCGGGACATCCAAGGTCACACCTGGGGTCAGGGGTCGCAGCCAGGTCTCACAACTCGGGCCTGGGGTCAAGCCAGGCTCATGCTTGGTGATGCAGGGGAGGGGTCAAGAGTCACTAGGGTCACGGGGGGGGTCAGAGGTCACACCCCCTCCCCCCTCAGACCGTGCTGACCGCCGTGTCCCTGAGCGCCATCGCCACCAACGGCCTCGACCCCGGTGAGTGCAGGGGGACAGAGGGTGGGCCATGGGGCTGGGGGACCCCCTGCCCTGCCCCTGCTGATGTCACGGGTGGGTGTGGCAGGGAGCTGTCCCCTGGGGCTGCTGTCGGGGGCGCTGGGCCCCGAGGCCGGGGGAGCCGTGGGGCTCTGCGCCTTCCTCAGCGCCGCCTTCGCCGCCGCTGCTGCCGCCCTGGGGGCCGCCGAGATCCTGCTGGTGGGTTGGGGCCCTTTAAGGGGCGGGGCAGGTGGGGCGGGGCCAGGTGGGGAGGGGGCGGGGCTGGGCCCTCGCAGGGGCGAGAGCCTGGGGAGAGGGGAAGGCAGGAGAGGGGTGTGGTCACAGGGGAGGGGGTGTGGTTAAGTGGGCGGAGCCTCATGGGGAGAGTGAGGGCGTGATGGCTCCAGGGGAGGGCCTGCCTGGGGGGGTGGGGCTGCAGGGGAGGGGCTGCCTGGGGAAAGGGAGGGGCTGAGAGGGGGCGGGGCCTCCTGGGACAAGGGAGGGGCTGATAAGGGGGTGGGGCTTCCTTGGTCAGGGTAACTGGGAGGAGGAGACACTTGGGGGGGTGGAGTCCTGCCAGTGGGTGGGGCCACTGGGCGGAGCCGGGTGGGTGAGGGCGTGGCCCAGGTCTCACCCCTCTCGCCGCAGGTGTACGTGGCCCCCCAGGCGGCTGTCCTGCCGGGGCGGGGCCGGGGGGGCCGGCTGAACAACGGGCGGGGCTATGGGGCGGGGCTGCTGGGGCTGCTGGGGCTGGGGGCAGCAGCCCCCCCCGCTGCCCGCGCCACCCCCCTGGGCCCCGCCGGGCTGCTGCTGGCCCTGCTGGGGCTGCAGGCGGGGGCCCTGCGCGCTGCCCTGCCAGGGGGGGCTTCGCACACGTGAGTCACCCCTCTTTTTTTTCCCCCCTAAATATGCAAATGCCATGGTAACGAGGCTCTGACAGCCTTCCCCCCTCGCAGGCTCTGCCTGCCCGCCCAGCCCGGCGGCCGCCTCCAGCCCTGCCCCACGGCCCGGCCCCCCGGCGTGGGGGGCAACGACACCCAGGAGGCCCGGCCAGCCTTCCCGGGGCCCAGCGCGCGCCTGCTGGCACGTGAGTCCGTGTGGGGCAGGTGTGGGGTACGGGGCGGTGGGGGGCAGGGGTAGCGCGTGACAAGGATACGGGGTGATGTGGGGTAGCTGTGGGGCATGGCGTGGGGGGGCACCTCAGGGATGTGGGAGGCCGGGGGTGTGCGTGGGAGGGACCCAGGAGTGCCCCACCTTGCCCCACAGAGAACCTGTGGCCCCGCCCCCCCGAGCCAGGGCTGGGGGAGGGGCTGGGCGGGGCCGAGGACGACGACTCCTCCTTCGGGGTCCTGCTGGGGCTGAGCCTGCCCACCGCCTCGGGTGAGTGCGGGGACCCCGGCCTCTGGGGGGGACCCAGGGGTACAGGGGGACCCAGGGGTACGGGGGGCACCCTGGCTTCTGGGGGGGACCCAGGTGTTTGGAAGGGAATGTGTCCAGGGTGGACTCAGGTATCCGGGGGGGGGACACCCAGGTGTTCGGGAGGGACCCAGGCACCCTGGAAGGGGACCTAGGTGTCCCGAGTGGGGGACCGAGGCATCCAAGAGGGGCCCCCCAAGTGTGGGGTGAATCCAGGGGGGCTGTTGGTGGGACCCTGGGGAGAGAGATGGGGGACCCTGGTGTCCGGGGAGTGGACCCAGGCGTCCGGGGGCAGGGGTGCTGTGGGGCTGCAGCCACGCTGGGGAGCTCCGCGACGTCGCCCGCTCCGTCCCGGCCGGGAGCCTGGGGGCCGCCCTGGCCACCGCCCTGGGTTGCATCCGCCCCACGACTTATGGGGGACCCCGAAACCTGGGGGAAGGTGAGGGATTGGGGGGGGGCAGCCTGAAACTGGCCTCCCCCTTAAGGAAGGGGAAGGGAGGGGGGCTGTTTTGGGGTGCTCCGGGGGGTTTTGGGGGCAGCAACCCCCATGTATGGGGCATATGCTGGTTGAGGGGAGTCACCCAGGGTGGGGTCACCCCTGTTTGGGGTGGTGGTGCCGGTTTTTGGGGGGCGTTTCCTTGACAGCGCAGACCTGAGCGCGGCCCTGCTGCTGGGGGCCTCTGTTGAGGGGCAGCTGCTGCGTGACAAGTGAGTGTTCCCAGGGGGTCCCTAATGTCCCAATGGTGTCCCAGGGGGGTCCCTAGTATGCCTAGAGGGTTCCCCCAGTGCCCCAGTGGTGTCCCCAGGGGGTCCCCAGTGTGCTTCTGCTGGCTCTAGGAAGGTCCCCAATATCCTAGTGGTGTCCCCAAGGAGCCCACAATCTTCCTAAGGGGCTCCCTGGCACCTCCAGGCACGTCCCCAACGTCCCTGTGCCATCCTCTGTGCTCCTGAGGGGGTTCCCAGTGTCCGAATGCTGTCACTAGGGTGGTCCCTGGTGTCCCCAGAGGGTCCCTGGGGTCCTATGGGGATCCCCAATATCCCTAGGGAGGTCCTCAATGTCATTGGGGGAGTCCCCAGTGTCCCGGGGGGGGTTTCTCGCTGTCCCCCGCTGACACCTCTGTCCCCCCAGGTTCGGCGGTTCTCTGCGGGGGACACCGGTGGCGGGGGCAGCCTCGTGGCCGTCCCCCTGGGTGCCGCTGGCTGGGGCCCTGCTGTCGGCGGGGGGGGCCGGGCTGCAGGCGCTGCTGGGGGGCAGCCGGCTGCTGCGGGGGCTGGCCCGGACCCGTGCCCTGCCCCTGCCCCACGTGAGTGCCCCACGCCCCCCCCCCCCCCACGGCACCGTGCCCCACGCCTCGCCGTGGGGCGTCACCGTGCCCTCTCTCCCCGCAGGCGCTGGGGCGGGGGCGCCTCTGGCCCCTGGCAGCGACGGCGGCGGTGGCCGAGCTGGGCGTCCTCCTCGGCTCCCTCGACCTGCTGGCGCCCGTCCTCTCCGTGTGCGGTGACACGCCTGAACGTCGCAGCGTCCGCCGTCGTGCGCTGACATCACGCGGTGACGCGTTTGTGCCCCGTTACAGGTTCTGGCTGACGTCCTACCTGGGGGTCAACCTGGCCTGCGCCCTGCAGGGGCTGCTGCCCACCCCCGGCTGGAGCCCCCGCTGCCGCCTGTACCACTGGTGAGCCCCAGGGCCCCCCCCGCCCCACAGCCCCCCCCCGGGCGCCGGGGTCCCCCCGCCGACGCCTGGGTCCCCGCAGGGGGGTGTCGCTGGCAGGGGCGGCGCTGAGCCTGGGGCTGATGCTGGTGACGTGCTGGTACTGCGCCCTCCTGGCCCTGGGCATCGGCGCCACCGCCTACAAGTACCTGGAGTACCGCGGGTGAGGGGGGGTCCTGCCCGGACGCCGGGGTCCCCTGCCGGACGCCGGGGTCCCCTATCGCCTCCCCTCCCCCGCAGGGCGCAGAGCGAGTGGGGGGAGGGGCTGCGGGGCCTCTCCCTCAGCGCCGCCCGCTTCGCCCTCCTGCGCCTGGAGGACGGGCAGCCCCCCGCCCCCAGCTGGAGGTGAGCGCCCCGCGCTCGGGGGGCCCGCGGGGGTCCCGGACGCCGGGGTCCCGCCGGGGGTCCCAGACGCTTTTCCCCCCTCGCAGGCCGCAGCTGCTGGTGCTGCTGAAGCTGGACGAGGAGCTGCGGGTGACGCAGCCCCAGCTGCTGGCCCTGGCTGCCCAGCTGCAGGCGGGGAAGGGGCTGACGGTCGTGGGCTCCGTCATCCCCGGGGACCTGCCCCAGGACCAGCCCCGCGCCCGCGCCGCCGAGCAGGTGAGTGCCCCGCCGGGGGCTCTGCGGGGCTGGTGGGGCCCTGGGGGTGCGGCTGTGGGGCCGGCGTGTCCCCGTGGAGGTGGATCCCCGGGAGGGTGGCGGCGCCGGTGGGCCCCTGCGGCTCGGAATCCCTGCAGCTCCGGCTCGCCACGGCGCGGGTGTCCCTGCGGATGGGTCCCTGTGGGGCTGGGGGGGCCCTCGGGGGTGTCCCCCCCTGGGGAGACGCCCCCCCGTCCCTGACCCCCCTCTCCCCCCGCCCCCAGGCGCTGCGGGCGGGGCTGGCGGGGGCGGGGGCGCGGGGCTTCGTGCAGGTGCTGGTGGCGCCGGGGCGGGGGCCGGGGCTGGCGGCGCTGGTGCAGGGCTGCGGCCTGGGAGCCCTGCGCCCCAACGCCGTCCTGATGGGCTGGCCCCACGGCTGGCGCCGGCGGCACGACCCCGCCGCTGCCCGGAGATTTGTCGGTATGGGGGCACGGGGGAGCGCGGGGGGCAGGAGGGGAAGGGGGCTGTGGGGGAACTTGGGGACGTGGGGGGCAGGAAGGGGCGTGGGGGGTGCAGGGGGGCCTGGGGGCAGCAGGGATGTGGGACGTGGGGAGGAGAAGGGGATGTGGGGGGACATGGGGATGTGAGGGGACACGGGAAGGACATGGGGGAACAGGGAGGAGATGAGGAGACGTGAGGGCTTGGGGGGACATGGGGGACGGGGGGCACGTGGGGACATGGGAGGACAAGGCGGGATGTGGATGTGGGGACACAGGGGGGACAGGGGACCTGGGGGTCCCGGGGGGCTGGGACCCCCGTCCCCCCCGGCAGTGGGGCTGTGGGGGTCCACGCCCCCCAAGCCCCCCCACTGTCCCCCCAGAGCTGCTGCGGGTGGCAGGGGCCGGGGGCCGGGCGCTGCTGGTGGCCAAGGGGCCGCTGGGGACAGGGGCGCCGGGGGGCACCCTGGATGTCTGGTGGGTGGTGGGCGACGGGCGCCTGCTCACCCTCCTGCCCTTGCTGCTGCGACAGCACCCCGTACGTGGGGCTGGGGGGGGGCTATGGGGTGCTGGGGGGCAGGGGTGGGTCCTGGGGAGCTATGGGGTGTTGGTGTTGCTGCGGGCTGGGTGGGTGCTCTTGGGAGCAGTGGGTGCTGTGGGGTGCAGGTGGGGGCTATGGGGAGCTGGGGGGTGCTGGGGGGCAGGGGTGGGTGCTGCGAGGGCTTGAGTGCTGTGGGGCAGGTGCTACGGGGTGCTTCGGGGCAGGTGCTGTGGGTGCTCTGAGTGCTGTGGGTGCTGTGGGGTGGGCACCGTGGGTGCTGCGGGGTGGGCACTGTGGGTGCTCTGAGTGTTCTGGGTGCTGTGGGGCGGACACCGTGGGTGCTGTGGGTACTCCAGGGTGCCACGGGGCAGGTGCTCTGGGTGCTCTGGGTGCTGTGGGGCAGGCACTGTGGGTGCTGTGGGGACACCAGGGTGCCGCGGGGCAGGTGCTGTGGGTGCTCTGAGTGCTGTGGGGTGGGCACCGTGGGTGCTGTGGGTGCTCTGAGTACTGTGGGTGCTGTGGGGCGGGCACCGTGGGTGCTGTGGGCACTCCAGGGTGCCACGGGGCAGGTGCTCTGGGTGCTCTGGGTGCTGTGGGGTGGGCACCGTGGGTGCTGCAGGGACTCCGGGGCGCTGTGGGACACGCGCTATGGGTCGCCGTGGGGTGCCGTGCGTCGGCCCCGCTGAGGCCGTCCGTGGGGCGCCCCAGGCCTGGCGGGGGTGCCGGGTGCGGCTCTTCACGGTGGCGCTGCTGGAGGACAACAGCCTGCGCCTGCGGCGGCTGCTGGAGGCCGTCGCCCGCCGGAGGGGGCTGCCCGCCCAGACCCACGTCGTCGAGCTGGTGAGTGCCCCCCCAAACGCCGGGGTGCCCCCCCAAACGCCGGGGTCCCCCCCCCCCACGTGCCGGGGTCCCCCCCACACGCCGGGGTGCCCCCCAAACACCTGGGTCCCCCCCAGACACCTGGGTCCCCCCCCGCAGCATGACAGCGACGTGTCGGCGTACACCTACGAGCGGACGCTGATGATGGAGCAGCGCTCCCAGATGCTGCGCCAGATGCGGCAGGCACAGGTGACGTCACGGGACATGGCATGACATCACGTAACATCGCACTGGGGAGAGGCGAGGGTCCAGGGTTGCCACATGCCCCCAGGGACACACACAGAGAACACGTGGTGACACGGGATGACACGCTACAGCAGGGGTGACGTCACGGGGCGTGACACCACACAACATTGCATGACATCACACCTGGGGAGAGGGCCGGGACCTGGGGCTGCCGTGTGGGCCCAGCCCCCATGGGGAGGCGGGACGTGATACACGGTGATGCACAATGATGTGCCACGGCAGAGGTGATGTCACGAGATGTGACATCATACGTGACTGCCGACGATGTCACAGGGAGGCCCTGCCCCGTCGCAGGCCCCCAGTGCGGGGGAGGAGGAAGATGCGGAGGAGGGAGGCGCCCCCCGCCGGGGCCCCAGCCCGTGAGTGCCACTGGGGGAATGGGATGTACTGGGAGGGCAGTGGGGGAACTGGGGGTACTGGGAGTCATTGGGACGGTGCTCTGGGCCATACTGGGAGGCACTGGGGGGCTGTGGATCATACTGGGAGTCATGGGAAGGGCACTGGACCGTACTGACTTGGGGCGGGGGACCATGCTGGCAGTCACGAGGAGGGTCTGGGCCATGCGGGGACTCACTGGGAGGCACTGGTATATACTGGGAGGGAGGGATTTGGGGCTGTGGGCTGTACTGGGAGGCAGGGGGGGCGCTGGGCGGTGCTGGGAGGCAGGAAGGGATGCTGGGGGGGGCACCGGTGGGCACCGGTGCATACTGGTGCGCACTGGCGCGTACTGGTGCGCACCGGTGGTGACTGGTGGCGGCCGGGGAGGCGGAACGTGCGGCGCATGCACGCGGCGGAGCGGCTGAACGAGGCGGTGGGACGGTGCTCGGGGGGGGCCCGGCTGGTGCTGCTGGACCTGCCCCCCCCGCCCCCTCCGCAGCCCCCCCGGCCCCTCGACAACTGTATCCTGCGGGGAAACGGGGGAAAACGGGGGAGAAATGCGGGGAAGGCCGGGGAAACGGGGGAAAAGCGGGGAAGAAACGGTACAAATGGGGAAACTGGGGAGAAACGGAAAAATGGGGAAACGCGGGAAATGGAAAAGGGGGGAAAAAACGGGGAAATGCGGGGAAATATGGTGAAAATGGGGCAAAAAATGGGGGAAACCCAGGAAAAATGGGAAAACCAGAAATGGGGGGAGGGGGAGTGGGGGATGGGGCACAAATGAGGGAGACTGGGGCAAAATTGGGAGGAAAATGGGGAAGGGGGAGAAAAATGGGGGATCTGGGTAAAGTGGGGCACAAACCAGGACCAGAAAGGCAAAAATGAGGCCAAAAGGGCAAAACGCAAAGCTCGTGATGCTGCAAAAACGGGGCAAAACCAGGTAAATTGGGGCAAACCCAGGACAGAAATGGAGGAAACGGGACAAAATGGTGCAAAACGCTGAAAATGGGCCAAAAATGAGCAAAACATGGGGAAAACTGGGGCAAAATGGGTCACTGGGGGGAACTGGGGGGCACTTATTGGTCAGTTGGGGGGAATTGGGGCAGTTACGGGGCACTGGAGGGGGCAGGTGTGGGGATTGGGGGGCAGTTATGGGGTGGCTGGGAGACAGGGGCAGCTGGGGGGGACGGGGGGCACTTGTGGGTCAGACGTGGGTCAGGCCCTTGACGTGGGTCAGACCTGGAGTTCCTGGAGGTGCTGACGGAGGGGCTGGGGCCGGTGCTGCTGGTGCGGGGGGGCGACGGGGACCCCCCTGGCCCCTGAGCGCACCAGTACGGCCCAGCACTGTCCCAGTATGGGCCCAGCGCTCCCAGTACGATGTCAGCCTGAGGTGCAGCTCTTCAAGCACGATCCCGGTATGGGCCCAGTGCTCCCAGTATGGACTCCAACGCTCCCAGTACAATGCCAGTCTGGGTCACAGCTCTCCGAGTATGATCCCAGTGTGGGACAAAACGCTCCCGGTGTAGCACCAGTGCTCCCAGTATGATGCCAGCCTGAGCCACAGCTCTTTGAGCACGATCCTAGTATAGGCTGCCACACTCTCCCTATGGACCCCAGTGCTCCCAGTATAGCACCAGTGCTCCCAGTATGATGCCAGCCTGAGCTACAGTTAAAGTAATATCCCAGTATGAGCCCCAATGTTCCCAGTAGGGGCCCAGTGCTCCCAGTATAGCCCCCAAGGCTCCCAGTATGGGTCCCAGCACTCCCAGTACAGACCTCGGTGCTCCCAGCAGGGCCCTGGTGCTCCAGCGCACGCCACCAATAAACGTTTTCCACGCCACCTTGTCCTGGTGCTTCCTCGGGCCGAGTCCCAAAAGCCCCGGGATTCCCCCCAAAATGCCGTCACCAGCCCCCAGCGCCTTTATTGGTCACCATCACCCAGGGCCGCCGCCAGCTCCAGCGACCACTTGAAGCACCGCCCCTGAACTGCCGCCACTGCTGCCATCTTGGGGGGGTGTCACGGGGGTGGGGGGGTGGGGTGTGTGTGTCACCAGAGCGGGGACACCCCAAAGGGCTGGTGGCCCATGGACAACTCCCCCCCCCCCGAGAAGAGGCCGGGGTGGAGTTTGCTGCAATGTCACACCCCGTGGCCCGGTGCCACGGCCACCGCGTGGACATGGCAGCGGAGATGCCTCGAAGGTGCCGCGACCCACGCTTGGGCCTGTGGTGGGACGCGCCGTCGCAGGAGGCACCCACGCTGCTGGAGGAGGAGCTGCAGGAAGCCACAGACGTGCCGACGTGCCCCTGCCGGAGCTGGCTTGGGTGGCCCCGTGCCGCCTCTCCTGTCCTGGGTGACCAGCACAACGGGCGGAGCCCAAGCCACAGACTGGATGACCACGGTAGATGTTTGATGGACAGCTTATGGACGTTTTACGGACATTTTCTGGAGGTTTGAAGGACAATTTCTGCAGACGAAGGGACCGATAGCTGCGTAGCTGTCGCAGGATGGGCAGGAGGTGGTGGCTGGTGGCGTGGCACAGGGTGGGACCGAGCAGGACCCCGCTGCAGTGGGACGCGGGGTGCAGGTGGTCCTGGCTTTGACCGGGCTGGAGTTGGGCTGGTCCTCCCAGCCCCCTTGTGCGGCACACGTGCGGGGTCTCGCTCTGCCTCCGCCTCCCTCTCCGCCTGCCTCTCCCTGCTTCTGTCTCCCTCTCCGCCTGCCCACCTGCCTGTCCGGTTCCCCACACCCTTCCCCTTCCACCAGCGCTGCCCTGTACCCGTCGCCGTCTACGCTTCCTCCCTGCGCCTCTCCCTTGCCGGCTCCCCGCCCGCTGCGCGCTCGTCCTGCCCGCGCTGCCCTCCTCCCCCCGGCTCGTGGCAATCGCGTTCCCGGGTCTCCCTCCACCCGGTGACCCGTCTCTCTTTCCCGTGGCTCTGCACCCCGTCGCCCTTCCCGTGCCCCTTCCCTGCGGCCGTCTATCCGGCTCCTCCTCCTGGTATTTAACTTCTTGCCCGTACGGCCGGTACCCCGTTGCTTTCTGAATTTTCTCTCTCTCTCTCCATTTATCCAGTTCCCTCTCTGTGTGCTTTAATTCTTCCTGCCTGTCCTCTACTTCATCACTTCTAAAATTGTTTTCAATAGCTTCATTTACTTCCTTCGATGACCCTATTTCTTATTTTTTTCCTCTCTGTTCTTAATCCCTTCCCTTTTAAAATATTCTTTCTACATCAACTTTTATCCAGTTTGCTGTCTGTACTTTTTATTTTTCCCTGTTTTGTACCCTGTCGCTTTTAAAGGTTTTTTTGTCTCCATTAGTTTGCTGTCACTATTTCTTAATTTCTCCTTATTTCCTTAATCCTTGTTGCTGTTATAAGTTTGCCTACTTTTATCCTGTTCGCTGTCTTCTTTCGTTGTTTTTTCTTTTAATTATTTCGTCTTTCCTTAGTGCCATTGCTTTTTTGAATTTTCTTTCCACATCTCTGTTTTAGTTCGCTGTCCCTATTAATTAATTTTTCCCCTTATGTCCCTAATCCCCCTCACTTTAAAAAATGTTCTTTGTATACCTCATTTTTTCCCCTTTGCTGTCCTTTTTTAAATGATTTGTCTTTCCTTAGTCCCCTCACTGTTTAAATTTTCTGTCTATGTCTGCATTTTAGTTCACTGTCACTATTTTTTTAGTTCTTTCTTGGCTTAAAAAATTTTTTACTTTTATCTCATTCTCTGTCAGTATTTTTTCTTGTTTTTCCTTCCTGCCATCACTTTTAAATTTTTTTCTCTATGCATCCATTTTAGCTTGTTGTCCCTATTTGTAAATTTTTTTCCTTTACTTCTCCTAGTCCTTGTCACTCTTAAAATGTTTGATGTCAACTCTTATCCCGTCCGATGTCTTAAGTTTTGAATTATTTCTTGTCCTTCCTCAGTGCCACCCTTTAAAAAATCTTCTTTCTACATCTCCATTCTAGTTCGCTGTCCCTATCTCTAAATTTTCTTTCCATGACCGCTTTTATCAACAGGCCTATCCTTATTTTTTTAATTCTCTCCTGTCTGTCATTTAACACATCGCTTTTAAATTTTCTTCCTACATCTGCTTTTATCCAGTTCAGTCTCTATTTTTTATTATTTCTTGCATTTCCTTAGTTGACTCGGTTCAGATCTCCTCTGGATTTAATCGTCACATCCCCGAGCCTTTTTCTGTCTCTCTGGCTCCTTCGGGACACTTCTCCTCCCGGTCACGATGCCTCCTGAGACCTTCCTTGTGCTCCATGTCCATCTTGTAGCACTTTAGGTGGGGCCATCTTGGAGCCATAGAGCACTCATTTGTTCCTCTAGGCTATCTAGGATTCCTGCGTTCGGTCCCCAGCCGCTCGAGACCATCTCTACTCTGCTCAGACGATCACCCGAGTCCCTCCCTGTCATACCTAAGCCTTCTTTCGTCCATCGGCCCCCCTTGACACCCCTGTCCTCACAGTCACAATGCCTCCCGAGATCTTCCTTGATCTCCACAGCACCTTGTAGCGCTTTCTCTCTCTTTCTCTCTCTCTCGTTCCATCAGAGCCTCCCTTCTTTCTTTGCTACGCAGCGCTCCTTTATCTTTGTCTCTGCCGTCAAGGCTATCTCCGTTCGGTTCCTCTCTCGCTCTGTCATCTCTAGTTTGCCTAGACGCCCTCCCGAGACTCCGAGGCCCTCGCTGCGTCTCCGAGCCTTTTCTTACCCTGCCCCCTCATAATTCCTCTACTCTCTGTAGCAATGTCTTCCGAGTCCTTTCTTGTACTCCACGGCACTCTTGTGGCACTTTAGCTCCCTTTGCGTTTTAGTTTTTGCACTCTTCAGAGCGCTCTTATCTTACTCTTTGCCATTTAGGATGCCTTCGTTCAGACCCCGGCCCCCTGACGACATCTGTACTTCGTCAAAATCCCCTTCGGACTTCCTCATTGTTATCCCAGAAGCTTCTTTGGTCTCTCAGGCCCCTCAGGACTCCTCCGCTCCCTCTGCCAAGCTCTCACAAGACATCCCCTACGCCTCGGAGCCCCGTTTTAGCTCGGCAGGGCACTTCGTGCCCCTCTTTTCCCCTCGGAACCCTTCCTGAGTCCACATATGTTACCCCGGTCGGTCTTTCTGTCCTCTCATCTGTTCAACGTGCCTCCATTTGGTCCCCGCCCCCCTGAGGGCATCTGTACTTTGTTCAGTTCCCTTTTGAGCTCGTTGCATCCTGGAGACTTCTTTGGTCTCTCGGGCCCCTTCGGGACTTCCCTAATCCCTGGGACGACGCCTCGTGTTCTGTCAGAACCCTTTCCAAAGCCATCTGTGTGCTCAAAAGCAGTCTTTTGGTTTTCCATCTTACGGTATATTTTTATTTGCTATCTGGTACCCCAAAGATGTCTATCGTCAGCTCGGATCTCCTCTCGAGTTTTTTGGATAAGGCAATAGCCCGCATCTATTTTTATCAACACGTCACCCCTGGCGTTTTTTGTTGCATTTTGCAATTTATTTTTGTTCTAGCTACTTAGGTGTTAATTAGGACGCTTCATACCGTTTCTGATGCATTCCTTGTATTTCTATGGTGTTTTGGCACTTTCTGTCCTTTGGGACTCGCCCAGTTCTGTTAAGGGAGTCAGTCGGAGAGATCATCAAGGTGACCCTGAATCGTCAGGACTTTAGAGTATATCATTTACTTGGCAACCAGAGGTATTTTTGAGACGGGATGCTCAACAGATCTAATTCTGCTTTGTTGTTCAGTCTCATCCAGAACGTAGTTGTGGTAGAAGTTAGGTAGCACGCGTGGTCTTGCTAGAAGGGAGGTGTAACATCATAGCGTTCTGGTTTTTTTAACGGAAATGAAAGCCCCAAGTTTTTGATAAAAGTGTTGTTATTGCATTTAATGAACTAATTTCCTACGTAGCTTAGTAGGACATCTGCCTTTTTCTATCTACACCCCAGAAAAATTCAGTTTAATTACCTACCTGGTCACATTGCTGATGCAATAGGTGTAGTTGTAACTGTTGTAAAAGAGCTGGCATCATCATTTCCAGTAAGGCTTGCTTTCTCCATTGTGTGCTTTGTGGGCCAGAAACTTAAGGCACAGAAGAAAACTCTCCCCTGCTCCTCCGGCCGCCTTTATGACTGCTGGTGGTTTGCCCCTCCCCTTTCGCAGGGGATTGTGGGAAGGGTGGTGGGTGGGGCCTGAGGTATGTGAGCCACAGCCTCTGGGCAGGGAGCTCATTCTGCTCCTGGGCTTCTCTGGTGTTAGTGTTCTGCTCTCCTTTCGGTCAGGGGCAGCTTTTGAGCTGTCTAAGCTATTTGAGCAGATGCAGTTTGGAATTTAGAGAAGCAGAGGTGTCTGCTTGAGGTAAGAGATTTGGAAGCAGTCAAGGTTCTACAGCAGATATAGTAGAAAGTAGGCTTATATACAATTTTTTTTTTTTCCAGGTCAGTAATGTTGTATTGAGCCTTTAGGAGTGACAAGATGGTGTAATAGGATGTGTTTTTCTTCTTTAATTCTAGGTGCGTTTCCTGGAGTTCCTGACTTGGCTGAAGATGGAACATTGTTGATTTCACCTGTTCTGCTGCATACGGGGTAAGCTGCAATATGGGGTTCCTTAACAGGATTGGTGGTGAGATCATATAGCAGGGGTTATGGGGAGCATGTAGTATGTGTGGAGCATATGGAGTTTTAGAGCTTCTCAAGAATGCACTAGAGATGTAGGGCATTGAGTCTTTCAGGATATGGAACAGAGTTTCTTCTTTTGGGGACCCCGCAGGTTTGGGGCCCGACTGCCCCCGCATCAGTCGTCGAGTCGTCGAGGAGTCGTCGAGGAGTCGTCGAGGAGTCGTCGAGGAGTCGTCGAGGAGTCGTGGAGAGAGTCGCGGAGAGTCGCGGAGAGGTAGAGTCGCGGAGAGGTAGAGTCGCGGAGAGGTAGAGTCGCGGAGAGGTAGAGTCGCGGAGAGGTAGAGTCGCGGAGAGGTAGAGTCGCGGAGAGGTAGAGTCGCGGAGAGGTAGAGTCGCGGAGAGGTAGAGTCGCGGAGAGGTAGAGTCGCGGAGAGGTAGAGTCGCGGAGAGGTAGAGTCGCGGAGAGGTAGAGTCGCGGAGAGGTAGAGTCGCGGAGAGGTAGAGTCGCGGAGAGGTAGAGTCGCGGAGAGGTAGAGTCGCGGAGAGGTAGAGTCGCGGAGAGGTAGAGTCGCGGAGAGGTAGAGTCGCGGAGAGGTAGAGTCGCGGAGAGGTAGAGTCGCGGAGAGGTAGAGTCGCGGAGAGGTAGAGTCGCGGAGAGGTAGAGTCGCGGAGAGGTAGAGTCGCGGAGAGGTAGAGTCGCGGAGAGGTAGAGTCGCGGAGAGGTAGAGTCGCGGAGAGGTAGAGTCGCGGAGAGGTAGAGTCGCGGAGAGGTAGAGTCGCGGAGAGGTAGAGTCGCGGAGAGGTAGAGTCGCGGAGAGGTAGAGTCGCGGAGAGGTAGAGTCGCGGAGAGGTAGAGTCGCGGAGAGGTAGAGTCGCGGAGAGGTAGAGTCGCGGAGAGGTAGAGTCGCGGAGAGGTAGAGTCGCGGAGAGGTAGAGTCGCGGAGAGGTAGAGTCGCGGAGAGGTAGAGTCGCGGAGAGGTAGAGTCGCGGAGAGGTAGAGTCGCGGAGAGGTAGAGTCGCGGAGAGGTAGAGTCGCGGAGAGGTAGAGTCGCGGAGAGGTAGAGTCGCGGAGAGGTAGAGTCGCGGAGAGGTAGAGTCGCGGAGAGGTAGAGTCGCGGAGAGGTAGAGTCGCGGAGAGGTAGAGTCGCGGAGAGGTAGAGTCGCGGAGAGGTAGAGTCGCGGAGAGGTAGAGTCGCGGAGAGGTAGAGTCGCGGAGAGGTAGAGTCGCGGAGAGGTAGAGTCGCGGAGAGGTAGAGTCGCGGAGAGGTAGAGTCGCGGAGAGGTAGAGTCGCGGAGAGGTAGAGTCGCGGAGAGGTAGAGTCGCGGAGAGGTAGAGTCGCGGAGAGGTAGAGTCGCGGAGAGGTAGAGTCGCGGAGAGGTAGAGTCGCGGAGAGGTAGAGTCGCGGAGAGGTAGAGTCGCGGAGAGGTAGAGTCGCGGAGAGGTAGAGTCGCGGAGAGGTAGAGTCGCGGAGAGGTAGAGTCGCGGAGAGGTAGAGTCGCGGAGAGGTAGAGTCGCGGAGAGGTAGAGTCGCGGAGAGGTAGAGTCGCGGAGAGGTAGAGTCGCGGAGAGGTAGAGTCGCGGAGAGGTAGAGTCGCGGAGAGGTAGAGTCGCGGAGAGGTAGAGTCGCGGAGAGGTAGAGTCGCGGAGAGGTAGAGTCGCGGAGAGGTAGAGTCGCGGAGAGGTAGAGTCGCGGAGAGGTAGAGTCGCGGAGAGGTAGAGTCGCGGAGAGGTAGAGTCGCGGAGAGGTAGAGTCGCGGAGAGGTAGAGTCGCGGAGAGGTAGAGTCGCGGAGAGGTAGAGTCGCGGAGAGGTAGAGTCGCGGAGAGGTAGAGTCGCGGAGAGGTAGAGTCGCGGAGAGGTAGAGTCGCGGAGAGGTAGAGTCGCGGAGAGGTAGAGTCGCGGAGAGGTAGAGTCGCGGAGAGGTAGAGTCGCGGAGAGGTAGAGTCGCGGAGAGGTAGAGTCGCGGAGAGGTAGAGTCGCGGAGAGGTAGAGTCGCGGAGAGGTAGAGTCGCGGAGAGGTAGAGTCGCGGAGAGGTAGAGTCGCGGAGAGGTAGAGTCGCGGAGAGGTAGAGTCGCGGAGAGGTAGAGTCGCGGAGAGGTAGAGTCGCGGAGAGGTAGAGTCGCGGAGAGGTAGAGTCGCGGAGAGGTAGAGTCGCGGAGAGGTAGAGTCGCGGAGAGGTAGAGTCGCGGAGAGGTAGAGTCGCGGAGAGGTAGAGTCGCGGAGAGGTAGAGTCGCGGAGAGGTAGAGTCGCGGAGAGGTAGAGTCGCGGAGAGGTAGAGTCGCGGAGAGGTAGAGTCGCGGAGAGGTAGAGTCGCGGAGAGGTAGAGTCGCGGAGAGGTAGAGTCGCGGAGAGGTAGAGTCGCGGAGAGGTAGAGTCGCGGAGAGGTAGAGTCGCGGAGAGGTAGAGTCGCGGAGAGGTAGAGTCGCGGAGAGGTAGAGTCGCGGAGAGGTAGAGTCGCGGAGAGGTAGAGTCGCGGAGAGGTAGAGTCGCGGAGAGGTAGAGTCGCGGAGAGGTAGAGTCGCGGAGAGGTAGAGTCGCGGAGAGGTAGAGTCGCGGAGAGGTAGAGTCGCGGAGAGGTAGAGTCGCGGAGAGGTAGAGTCGCGGAGAGGTAGAGTCGCGGAGAGGTAGAGTCGCGGAGAGGTAGAGTCGCGGAGAGGTAGAGTCGCGGAGAGGTAGAGTCGCGGAGAGGTAGAGTCGCGGAGAGGTAGAGTCGCGGAGAGGTAGAGTCGCGGAGAGGTAGAGTCGCGGAGAGGTAGAGTCGCGGAGAGGTAGAGTCGCGGAGAGGTAGAGTCGCGGAGAGGTAGAGTCGCGGAGAGGTAGAGTCGCGGAGAGGTAGAGTCGCGGAGAGGTAGAGTCGCGGAGAGGTTAGAGTCGCGGAGAGGTAGAGTCGCGGAGAGGTAGAGTCGCGGAGAGGTAGAGTCGCGGAGAGGTAGAGTCGCGGAGAGGTAGAGTCGCGGAGAGGTAGAGTCGCGGAGAGGTAGAGTCGCGGAGAGGTAGAGTCGCGGAGAGGTAGAGTCGCGGAGAGGTAGAGTCGCGGAGAGGTAGAGTCGCGGAGAGGTAGAGTCGCGGAGAGGTAGAGGTCGCGGAGAGGTAGAGTCGCGGAGAGGTAGAGTCGCGGAGAGGTAGAGTCGCGGAGAGGTAGAGTCGCGGAGAGGTAGAGTCGCGGAGAGGTAGAGTCGCGGAGAGGTAGAGTCGCGGAGAGGTAGAGTCGCGGAGAGGTAGAGTCGCGGAGAGGTAGAGTCGCGGAGAGGTAGAGTCGCGGAGAGGTAGAGTCGCGGAGAGGTAGAGTCGCGGAGAGGTAGAGTCGCGGAGAGGTAGAGTCGCGGAGAGGTAGAGTCGCGGAGAGGTAGAGTCGCGGAGAGGTAGAGTCGCGGAGAGGTAGAGTCGCGGAGAGGTAGAGTCGCGGAGAGGTAGAGTCGCGGAGAGGTAGAGTCGCGGAGAGGTAGAGTCGCGGAGAGGTAGAGTCGCGGAGAGGTAGAGTCGCGGAGAGGTAGAGTCGCGGAGAGGTCGAGTCGCGGAGAGGTAGAGTCGCGGAGAGGTAGAGTCGCGGAGAGGTAGAGTCGCGGAGAGGTAGAGTCGCGGAGAGGTAGAGTCGCGGAGAGGTAGAGTCGCGGAGAGGTAGAGTCGCCGCCGAGGAGTCGCCGAGGAGTCGAGTCGTAGAGTCGTAGAGTCTACTCTGCCCTGTATTCTATATACACGTCATCTTTCTTATATTCTCTTGTTCCAGGTCCCTGTCCCTATGTTTTCATTTCTTCCCTCTCTGTCCCATAGCCCCTTTTTGTCTTTAGCGTTCTCTCTCTGCCTGGCTCCTGGTCCCTAGTCTTTAATTCTTCTGTCTCTCCCCTTTAGCTCATTGAGTTTTTCTGGTATTTCTCAGTCTCCCTCTGTCCACCTCACTGTCCCCTTTCTTAATTCCTCCCTCTCGGCTCTGTGGCCCATCGCTCTTCTTTTTCTTCCTCTCTCTCTCAGTCTGCTTCCCTGTCCCTTCCTCTTCTCTGGGCTGTAGCCCATAGCTATTTCTTTTCACCTCTGCCTCTCTCTCTGTGGCTCCCTTTCCCTACTTTTTAATCCCCCCCCCTGCCTTGTAGCCAAGTGCTGTTGTATTGGGTTTACGTGGCAAGGTTTTGTTAGCTGGGGGGTGGCGGGGAGGGCTGCAGGGGTGGGTTCTGTGAGAAAACACCAGGAGGATGCCCCCGTGTTGGGCACAGCCAGTTCCAGCTCCAAGACGGATCTGCTGCTGGTCAAAGCTGAGCCCATCAGCAACGCTAGTAGCGCTTCTGTGGTGACATATTGAAGAAGGGCTGAAAAAGGCTGCCCTGAAGCTGTGACAGAGAAAATGTGGGTGTGAAACAGCCCTGCAGACACCGAGGTCAGTGAAGAAGGAGGGGGGAGGAGGTGCTCCAGGCATCAGAGCAGAGATTCCCCTGCAGCCTGTGGTGAAGATCATGGTGCCGCGGCTTGTCCCCCTGCAGCCCGTGGAGGTCCATGGTGGAGAAGACATCCACCTGCAGCCCGTGGAGGACCCCACGTCAAAGCAGGTGAACGTGTCTGAAGGAAGCTGTGACCCCGTGGAGAGCCCACGCTGGAGCAGGCTGCTGTCAGCAGCTGTGGCCCCGTGGAGAGGAGCCCATGCTGGAGCAGGTTTTCTGGCACGACCTGTGGCCCCGTGGGAGGGACCCCGCACTGGAGCAGAAGAAGAGCGTGAGGAGGAAGGAGCGGCAGAGACAACATGTGATGGACTGACCGCCACCCCCGCTCCCTGTCCCCCTGTGCTGCTCGGGGGAAGGAGGTGGAGAAGTCAGGAGTGAGGATGAGGCCAGGAAAAAAGAGAGGGATGAGGGGAAGGTGCTTTTTAGATTTGTTCCTATTTCTCATTATCCTACTCTGATAATAGATGAAATTAATTTCCCCGAGTCGAGTCTGTTTTGTCTGGGACAGTAATTGGTGAGTGAGCTCTTTGGTCTTGTCTTGAGCCACCAGCTGCTTTGTTGTCTTTTCTCCCCCTGTCTTGTTGAGGAGGGGGCGTGATAGAGCGGCTTGGTGGGCACCTGGCAGCCAGCCAAGGTCAAGCCACCACAGTTTCCTTCTATCAGGCTCCTTGTCCCTATTTTTTATTTCTTGCCTTTGTTTCTCGTACCCCATTGCTTATGACACTTACTTTCTACCTCTCCTTCCCTTTTTTTTAAATTCTTGCCTATGTTTCTTGAACCCAGTTGCTTTTCAAATTTTCTTCGACGTCTCGCTCTATGCAGCTCCACGTACCTACTTTTTAATTCTTGTCTACGATTCTTGTATCCTGTCGCTTTCCAAAGTTTCTTTCTACATCTCCCTCTATCCATCTCCCTGTCTGTAATTCTTCATGCTTCCCTCTCTGTACTGTACCCTGTCCCTTTTTACATTTTCTTTCTCCATCTCCCTCTTTCTAGCGCCCTGTCCCTATTTGTTAGTTCTTGCCTACCTTTCTTGTACCCTGTCGCTTTTTGAAATGTTCTCTCTCCATCTACCTCTATCCAGCTCCCTGTTTCTATTTTTGATTTCTTGCCTATGTTTCTTCTCCCCTAGCACTTTACATTTTTTCCCCTCATCCCTTGTCTCGTCTCTGTCGTCTTGTCCTGCTGCTCCCTTCCGCCTCTCTCTCCTGCTCCCTGTCTCTCTTATTTATTTTTCCATCTTTGTCCCTGTTTTTTTTTTCCTCAATCTCTCCGCTCTCCTCTCTACACCATTGGCTGGCTCCCCCTCCCTCTCTTGTTCACAGCATCCCCTTTTCTGGCTCCCTGTCCCGCACCTCTATGTCCCTCTGTCCTCCCTCCTGCTTTTCTCTTCTCTTTTCTCCCTCTGTCCTGCTGCATGTGGGTACTGAGCCTTCTAGCCAAATCACT